>CM057464.1:26057464-26609464 GCA_030035585.1 Dugong dugon
TTACAAGGAAGCAAAAATCACTTGTCTTGAAATGTTTCATTCTTGAATGGAGGAGTGGCGAATGGATCTGTGATAATCCTCTGGATTGCTGATATGTTCAGGTAAGTCATAGCCCCTCAGGAAATGTCCACTGTTTTGTTGAGCAAAATAATATAGTTGTCTGGCTAGTAGAGGTTCAACCTTAATAAGAGATTTTAAAAGACATTATTGAGAAATTCTTTTTAACACCCTGCAATTAAATAACTCTCATTATCTAAGGATACAGTAGAGGTAAGTCCCAAGTTATATGCTATAACACATCAAAGCACTTCATATTTGGAGCCAGCTGAAGAACTCATTTTTTTATTAGTTCTTATATACAGCAACCTATGAACAAAATCTATTTAATTCATTGTTTTACTTGAGGTTTACATAAACACAATACTTTTAAATAAACTATCACTTGAAATCTACATTTAATTAAGACTGAACCAAATCAGGTAAATTATCAAATTAAAAGAAAGCCTGAGCACAGCAGTCCAGGGACAAGGGCTAGAAGGCAGAAAGGGACAGGAAAGCTGGTGATAGGGAACCCAAGGTTGAGTAAGGACAGTGTTGATGTGTAGTGAGGTTGTTAACCATTGTCATAGGGCAACAAGTGTACTAACTGTTCAGTGAGAAACTATTTTGTTCTGTAAACCTTCTTCTAAAGTGAGAATAGCAGCACTGAACTGTGCATGTAGAAATTTTTGAAATGGTGTATCTTTGGCTATGTATATTTTCACCGAAAAAAAAAAAAAGGTCGAGAAGGGAGAGGGTTGACATAGTGGGGTTGTTAACCAATGTCATAAAACAGTATGTGTACTACTGTTTCATGAGAAACTATTTGTTCTGTAAACCTTCACCTGAAGTACAATTAAAAAAAAGAAAGTCTGAGGTAAAATTCAGGGTAATTTTGGCCAATTAAATTTTTTTTCCACAACTGCAGTTTGATAAGGATGTGGGGGCTCATCCTGAAGACTTAAGATTCTTAGATGAACCGATAATCTACATTTCTAAACCAAAGAAAGAAGAAAAATAACACGACAACAAAATTGCTATTGTGGGAGAGAGAAGGCAACTAACCCTAAATTTATCTAGTCTGGTTATCAATGTAGATCACATTTACCAAAAAAGCATTCACCTTTTAGCTTTTCCTGAACTTACAGCATCTAAGAAGACTAAATGCTAGAGCTTCCAGTCAATTGATTATGCTATTAATATTGAGCCTTTAGGCATCACTCATATTTAAGGCATTCTCTTAGCATTTTAAGTACATGAAGTGAATTAAATCCAAATAAAAAAGAGTAGTAACTCACGGGTATACGTTCGTCCATTTTCAGGGCAGCCTTGTCTGTGGAACCCATTCTTGCCTAACTTAGAGGAAAGCTACTGCCTTCAAAAATACCCTTAGAATCGGGTTGATGCAGGAGTTTATCACCAACTTACTAAATGCTATTGATCAACGTCAAGTTTATTTAGTCACTTAACAATCCCATGTTGTTAACAACTAGATACACTAGAGAGAATCATGAGAAAACTCTGAAGTCTATGAGATTATATTTTTGTTTGTTGGTTGGTTGGTTTTGTTTTTTTTACAGTCAAGAAGTGGAGGAGGTTGTATATTCAAGAACAGAGAGTGTTTTATTTCAGTTTTCAATAGGAAATATCATCAGCTAAAATCTGGGTTGAATTTTGACATTATCTGGTGCAATTATTTTTACATATTACTGCTCACTATCTGTGCCCATTAACTCTTGAAGGTTATTTAAGCATCAATGTAAAGTTTTCAAATCCAAAAATCTTAGGTATTCAAAACTATTTTCTGTGGTGAATTATAAATGTTACTTATATAAACATCTTTTCTTTTTTTTTACTTTTTTTTTTAATTGTACTTTAGGTGAAGGCTTACAGAACAAATAGTTTCTCATGAAACAGTAGTACACATACTGTTTTATGACATTGGTTAACAACCCCACAACATGTCAACCCTCTAACTTCTCAACCTTTTTTTTTTTTTTTTTGGTGAAAATACACATAGCCAAAGATACACCATTTCAAAAATTTCTACATGCACAGTTCAGTGACATTGACTACTCTCTTCCAGACGTGCTGCTATTCTCACTTAAGATGAAGGCTTACAGAACAAAATAGTTTCTCATTTAACAGTTACTACACATGTTGCCCTATGACAATGGTTAACAATCTCACAACACATCAACAATATCCTTACTCAACCTTGGGTTCCCTATCACCAGCTTCCTTGTCCCCTTCTGCCTTCTGGCCCTTGTCACTGGATTACTGTACCTCATTAGTCCCATTTGGTTTTACAGGGCTGTTCACTCCCAGGCTGAACGGTGAACCTTGGAGATAACATTTTTTGAAAAAACAAAAAATGTTTATTTGCCATAGTTGAACCCATCTTAAACAATTTTAGAGAACATTATGGTGCTTTAATAAACTTGAATTCCTTGAAAGATTTAGCCTCCTCCAAATAAGCAATTGTTGGTTTCTAATAATTAAATACCTTCCAAAAATTCAGAAAAAAAAGATGAGTTGGGAAATGGAGAGGACATACAAAATACACAAGTGAATAGACAACTTCCCAGATGGGAAACATTTCTTCATCATATAAAGGGCCGCTAGGCTGCATTTTAAAAGAAATATTCAACATGGAGAATTTTAAAAGGCAACTTTTAGCATCAATCCTTTTAAATCCCTATAAAATGGGAATATGACAATTTCCATAAAAAAGGATAAAAGGATGGGACAATGCAGGTGCATGGTTCTTAGTCCCTCCCAGGTTCTGCAATTAGCTGGTGTCTCAGGGTAGGGAAGGAGGGTGCTCTGCGCTGAGTTCCCTGCACTGTGGCCCAATCACGCTTTCTCCTGCACTATTTTAAGGGTTAAGCTGATTTCCCAGGTCACTTGACACTTACTTTTCACTCAGAACTTGTCTCCATGGGACTCTGCCCTTGGTTAAGAAGTAACCTGAATGAAAGGACACTCACCTGAGCAGTGATGAGCTTCCTCTGCCTCTGAGGGTCTGGGAACTCCTCACCAAAGCACAGAGTCACCTGGAACCTCGGGAGGGAGCGGCCATGATGAGCAAATGCTTGCAGCTCTGAGGAAACCCACAAGAAAAAGTCACACTCAGAAACCCCTCATCATTGAACACATCAGTTAATATCAGAAAACAAGAGCTTAATGTGGATTCTGAAGACTAAAAGAGTAATATCGTATGCCCTTTTTATTTCCCTTAAAGTGAAGTGTAAAATTGCACATATAGGTTCATATGTTTCATTTGACTCTTAAAGGGCAACGTGACCCAAAGATTAAAAACATTGCTTTGCAGCATTAGACCCATGAGGATGACAAAGATAGAAGAATGGAGTGAAGGAGGGAGAAAAAGAAAAATCAATGTAGCCATGCTGAAGCAAAAACATAGTTTATACAAAGAAAAAAATTTCATTTAAAAAAATCAGAATTTTCTGACATGCATGTCCCAGGATTATTTTAAAACCTCATCCAGAACCACCAAGCCCACACAATCCAGATTCCAGGGTGTCTGTGCTACAGCTGACACCTACGAGACTCAGGGCACCACACAGAATGCTCTATGTTAACCTGGTAAGTGAGCACAGGTACTGCCAGCTGTGTCCCACAGGGCACCAGGCCCTAACTGTTTAATTCTGAATGGATTTTTCACCCATCCTCTGGGACAGAAGGATGGTTTGAGATAAGGACAGTGAGGCAGCACTGCTGGCCACTACTTTTGTGGATATGTCCAACCCACAGCCAGTGCCCTCATCCTAGGGACATACGACAGAGACCAGAACACTGTTATGGAGACAAGTGCTCAGCTGTGATGCTGACCCACTGTCCTCTCACCCACATTCAAGATGACTCTTATGCCTCTGCTGTTCCCGCTGTTTATGTCATGTCCCCAAAAGAAACAGTTTACACAGTAGCTGCTAAAGCTTCTGTAAAACAGCAGTGCAATGCATCTTTATCCAATACACACTCTCAGGCCAAGCCTTCTGGGGCTATCACTAGTAGTCTGCAAATCCTGAATGGGTAGATATCAAAGATTTCCACTGTCCTCTCCAACTGAAGAAAAGTTTCTAGCTAACTCACTTGAGTGTTTGACTTCCTGCTTATTTCTTCCAGAGTTCAAATCAAACAACGTACTTGGTCAGAATACATAAAATGCACAAACACTACCATGGTCTGAGGCCACGCCCACACAAGCTGGCCAGAGTGGAGAGCAGGAATGTTCTGTGGGAATTCTAATTACCCAGAGGCTAATCTACACAGCTGCCATTTTCAAGTTCACAGGGTGCTCCTGGAACCTCACTGAACACTTCGAGGTAATGGTTGCAGAGGGAGGAAAAGAATGCACTTTTTGCTCAAAGATAAATACTAAAGTCTAGGCAAGTGACTCGGCAACCAAGGATACTCACAAGCTGGCACTCTACCTCTGCCCTCTTGCTTGCACCATCTCTTTTGAACCATGTGGCTGTCACTCAAAATGTACCTGATAGCTACAGTTAGAATGAGAGGATTAGACCTTCCTAAAATGTGACGAGTAAGAGAAACTCAGAGAAGCAAGAGTCACTTTCCTGGGATGCCTCCACAAAATCCCTGAGTCCCAAGACACAGAGGCCCACTGTCTGGGAAAACCATTCTGTGTGCTGCCACCTTCCATGCAGCATGACACCTTCCAGGTTCCACAGGCTAATTGGAGGCACACACAGGGTACCCACTGCCTCTCAGGCTTTCTCAAGCCCCTCCGTGCCATGAGCCCCACACCCACCAAGATGATAAGACACTCCTGGCAGATGCCTGTGATGCTCCGTGGCAGAGTGAGGGGTTCTCGGGGCCCAGACCTCCTCACCATACTATTGCTTAAGAAACCAGACTCGCTCCCTCTCCTCCATCACGCCTGGATGGGAGGGAAGGCCAGTCACCTCAGGACTTGTGTTGGGGGCACCAAAAGAGGATTTGGATGAGCTGTAGCAAGTGTGCGAATCTTAAACCTAACAGGCTGAGCAAATGTCAATGGTGCCAGAGCACAGAGATGCTTGATGTTTTTAGTTTAAACAAATTTAATTCAGAAGCACTTTCAATGAAAGAGGAGGCACTTGAGAAACCAAAGGCCTCGGGAGTTTCTAAAGGAGAGAAACATAGGAGAAGAGATGAAGAACAAGGCAGAGGAAGAACCTGGTAGTTGGCTGATGGAACTGCCTTTTCACCCTTAAAGATTGCTCCAATATCTGCTTTTTTTGTTGTTTGGTGCCATCGAGTTGATTCCAACTCATAGCAACCCTATAGGACAGAGTAGAACTGCCCCATAGGGTTTCCAAGGAGCGGCCGGTGGAGTTGAACTGCTGACCTTTTGGTTAGCAGCAGAGTTCTTAACCACTATGCCAAAGATGCCTCCAATATCTAGACAACTATATCAATATTCTGGATTAAGCTTCAAAAATGACACACTCAGTGTCTTCGCAAAAGCCAGCCCAGGACTAATTTAATTGTCATGAAATCAAAACTAGGAAAACAAAACTTACTGATTCTGGAAAATATGATTAGAAACACTTACATCATACAGATGCCTCAAAGCACTCTTATAGTTTCCCCTTTGCAAAATCAGTTCAATACACTCTATCCTTAGTTCCATATGCTGTAAGGTGTTTGCGTAAGGATGACACATCTCATAACTAAGCATGTTAATAATACACTTCTAACCTTTACTATTTTTTAAGAAGGCTTAAAATATCTTAAACATCAGCAAATATGCTTTCTGACATCATACTGCTGATAGGATGGAACCTTATTAATTGGTTACTATTTGCTGAAAAACAAAATTTTACAAACTCATTTGGGAAAGCAGTTCATCTGAAAGATCTCATCTGGATGTCTACTCCCACCTCTGCTAACGGAGGGATCTGGCAGGAGGAGGCAGTGGCTGAGAGATGAACCAGAAAGGAAACTTGTTCTGGGGTCACAGAGCTCAGAAGTTAACAGAAAGAAGATATCTGCCTGGTGGCAGGCATGCCTTAACCACCTCCATTTCCTCTCTGACCAAAACCATCGTCTTTTCAATCACCCCATATGCACGCAAGAGCTGGACAATGAAAAAGGAAGACAGAAGAATTGATGCATTTGAATTATGGTGTTGGCGGAGAAAATGGACTCTGTGGTGGACTGCCAGAAGCATGAACAAATCAGTGTTAAAAGAAATACAACCAGAATACTCCTCAGAAGGAAGGACAGCAAGACTTTGTCTTGCTTACCTTGGACACATGATCAGGAAAGACCAATCTCTAGAAAAGGACATTGTGTTTCGTAGAGTCAGTGAAAAGGTGGGAAAGCCTCAATGATACGGACTGACAAAACAGCCACAACAGCGGACTCAAATATACCAACGATCATGAAGATAGCGCAAGGGCTGGTCAGTGTTTCTTTCTGTTATACATGAAGTCGCCATGAGTCAGAGAAGACCTGACAGCAGCTAACAATGACAACAATTTTCTCTCTAAGACTGACATGTGTTGGGGTACTCAATTCTGAAGGGCAATTACATGCACTACCTGATAAGAACTGCTGTGTATCAAAAAGCTTGCAGGTCTGATCTCTCTCCAGCTTGTTGGGCCGATCGCTGCACAGGGCCAGGGGCCCATCCCAGTAGATCCTGCTCTGGCAAAGTCTTTTGGCATACAGCCCATCAGGGGCCATCCAGAGGACCACGCCCCTTTCCAGGTGGCTCAGCAGTTTCTCTATGTTTTTCCTCTGGCCACTGTCCTCTGGATAGGGGAAAAGAACTTGGTCGAGGTTGCTGGCATCATAGGTGTGCCCATGGGAGATCCTGCAGCCTTCAGGGCTTGAGGTGGTCAACTCCTTCACCAGGATTTCACGGTAGTACAAGCAAATGTGGAGCCGGCAATCTATAAACAAAGAGCTTTCCAAGTTAGTACTAAGAGAAACATAAGTATTTGATCATTACAATGCCGACCAAGGTTACCAAAGTGGACTTTGTAGAACACTAGTGTCCCACAATGCTCTGTGAAGGAATAAAAAGTTCCATGACCAAACAGGAGCCCTGTTAAGAGCTTGGCTATGAACCAAAAGGCCAGCAGTTCAAATTCACCAGCTGCTCCTTGGAAACCCTATGGGACGGTTCTGTTCTGTCCTATAGGGTTGTTATGAGTCTGAATCGACCCAGTGGGAACAGGTTTGGTTTTTGGTATGGCCAAATAAGCTTGGGAAATGCTGCATGCCTGCATATCTCTCTTGGAGATTCACAATGTTTGCATATTAAACATTTAGAGATGTCCCACAATAAATAAATCTATTTAACTTTGTCTAACACAGTATTTTCCTAATTTATATGGCCACGAATTCTTTTTGGGGGGCATATCTTTCATTAAGTTTCTGCAAAATATGTTTAATTTGTATTAGACAGGAGCACTGAAAAGCTCACTTGGTCATTTAAGAACTTATTAAACTTTTTTATGATACTGATGACAACGTTAATGTCTAAAATTCTTTTTCAGTACTAAGACATGTAGCACTGAAGAAGAATTCATCTTTAAGCATGGCAATCAATTTTAATTTTGGAGGAAATAAACTCTAAGTTTTGTTTCTGCTACCAAAAAGAATATAATGGTGTTTTAGAAAAAACAAATATATCCATGCACCTGAAATTACCCTAAAGTATCAATATGATTATCATTTAGGAAAAAAAAAAAGACATATGTAGGTGTACAGAGTGAAATTCAGGAAGGATATATACTAAGGACTTAACAGTTGTGATCTCTGGTCATGAGAATGTGATTTTTTATTTTTTCATTTTTGTTTTTCAGATTTTTAAATTAATTTTGTAATCTGCATATATACTACTTTATAATAAAACTAATTCTTGTGAGAAGAAAGTAATCGATGTGAAAAATATTCTAAGAGCCAACAGTTTATGTAAAGTCTGTTGGAATCCCACTAAGTTTTTCATTTAAGTTTGAAACTAACTCTGAAACTGGTGATTTCTAAAATTTTAAATGAGATTAATTCAGTTATAAAAATTTTACTTATTTAAAAAAATTCTTTAAAATATCATCCACCCTGAAAAGGCAAAGTTAGGTTTGCAAAGCGCTTCTCAACTGAACTGCAAATAGGCATCATGGGCATCTATCACTATCTATCCATAACTGTACGGGATTTGCAAGTGAATGGGAATTGCAGGTCTCTAATAAGTGTGCTCAAGGCAGACAGTTAATCTGCATTACAAATACAAAAAAAAAAAAAAGGACCCACAAAATCCTCTTATTCCTCAGTGGCAGTCTCATTGTCTCAATTCTCCACTTGGCTCAGCTGCTGTGAACATGCTCCCAAGGGCTCAGGTGGCTTTCACGGATGAGGAGTGGGTGTTGGCCATTCGAGGTGACTCTCAGGGTAGGTTTCATTTCATTTAATGTCACCAGAAATCACGAGGCCACAATGATATAAATAGCTGTTTATTTCCTACTCTTCAGGCACCCACGCAAGTCCTAGGTGCTCAAGAAAAG
Organism: Dugong dugon; assembly: GCA_030035585.1. Classification (NCBI taxonomy): domain Eukaryota; kingdom Metazoa; phylum Chordata; class Mammalia; order Sirenia; family Dugongidae; genus Dugong; species Dugong dugon. The sequence continues at coordinate 26,066,044 of CM057464.1, forward strand.
GGTTTGAAAAGTTTCTAGAAACAAACACAAGTCTACTGCTCTGAAATACCTCCTCCCCAATGACATTTTCAGTCATTCATGAATGGCAGAAAAAGGCAGTGCGCCTCAGTTAGGACTTTGGAATTGGAAAGAACTGAAGAGTACAACTCTGGCCCTTCTGTGAGCAAGCAAAGGGCTGACAACTCTCGTCTCCCTGAAACATTTAGTTTTATTTTACATTTTTTGAGAATTCCAAACTTAAACTACTCATTTTTAATACACAGCACAAATCCCATTTTAAAATAACCAAAAACATTGTCTAATATACTTAATACATCAAATATGCTTAATACGCCTTAAGACACCTGCTTGGAAGGCAATCTGAAAGTAACTTCATTAAAATAGGTTCAGATCTCCGTGGTGCAGGAATTCTTGTAGAAATGGAACTTTCAAAATCAGATTGAATCCATATTTGTTTGCAAGACCTATCAAAGTTCAGGGGAAGACCAGAAGCCTGTTACTGTTTGGCATAAGAGAAAGAGACAGAACTAACACCTCCAGGAAACAGAGGAGGATGCCTTGCTTGTGGCTAAACCTAGAAGGATGATCAACTTTTAAAACAAGAGGATCTGTGCTTTACTAAGAAATTAAACTACATTGTGAGGGCGTTGGCTTAAGAGGGGCCCTTCTGGGCACGCAGTAGGTCGTCCCTAAATACTGAACTTTGATAAATGAAACTGCAGTGTTTGCATGTTCATGGGAACTCACATCAATGCCAACAGAGATTTAAAGAGAGTCAGCTCAAACTAGTGTTTGGAATTGCATCAGAATCACAGACTGGCTTCTGACTGGTTCGTGTTGTGACAGTGCTCCTTATTCACCGCTGTGGGGCGTCAGGACATGGACACACCTCCTCCAGGCCAACAGATAGGAAAGCAAGCACCCAATGCCTAGTGTCACTGTGCCCAGATACCCCTGAAGACCCCTGCAGGGCCAAGGACGCCTATTTCCCAGTGTCACTCTGCCCAAGGACATCCCGCCAGACCTGCCTAAAGACGTCTGTGGGGCAAAGGGCACAGGCAGCCTCCTGTGGGTGTGTGGTCCCGGGACGCGGCACTCACCTGAGAGCGCCAAGGCTTCGGCAGACCTTATGCTTGGCTCTATGGGGATTCCAGGGGCCTGGGACTCAGGTGGGGCACAAGCATAAAAGGTTCCTGTTACCTGGCAACCTGTATTTGCAAATAAAAATCAAACGATGTCTTAACAGAGAGCCTGAAACACGGGGAGGCTGCCTCACACTGCACTGATGTGCACACCTAATGTGGACAGACACCTGCGTGTGCCCCATCCACCTATCCCCTGGGCCCACCACACTCCGAGGACCATCAACTGCACAGCACATGTTTGTTAAGCAAGGGCAGGCTCCATTCCTGTCTGGAGAAACTAGAACTGAAGGCAGAGTGAGCTGTTTCTCAGAATACTTGCTTTGGAAGGAAAGTAGAGCTCTACTTCCTCCATCGATAAACAAGGAAATCCAGGCTCAGAGAGATGACAAGACTTGCCCCTGTCCATGCAGCAGAGCTGCAAACTATTAAGCTGGATTAAAAAACGTACATTATTTAGTCCACATTTACTTTGCTTGCTGTCTGCGGGCTTTGGAGGAAGCTGGACCATATCTCTTGCTAGCACAGTAACTGGTGTATAGTAAACCTTTAATAAATGTTTGCTGCATTAAACATTAATAGAGAAGGAATATGCAATAAAACCTAATTTTGCTGGCATTTCATTTAGCGTTAGCCATGCTTCAAAATATTTCTACCCATTTCATCTGTTTGGACAATTCTAAACTCTGCCTCTTTACAAGTCTGAATTTCAGGAATGAGTTTAATGTTAGCTTATTCGTTTACTAAGATACAGAAAATTAACCTTTGTTGCAAATCACTCTCGAAAAGCTAATAAAACTGAATTCTGAGTTTTGTGTAAATATACCACTCAATAAAAAATTAAATAATACCATAAGCCAAGAATGAACTAAACATTCTTCATTCAGAAAAAGGGGAGCTGATCAAATTGTTAAGGAGAAAATATTCCTAGAAGATATAAAAGGGGCAACGTGCTGATATATTCAGGATTTCTACTTAAATACCTAACTCAAAAGTCCTAAAAGCTTGTGTTTCGCTGGATTAAACACACCTTGTGAAATTTCTCTACACTTAGATAATTAGTGCTTCTGCTGAGAGATCTCACTTGATGTCTGGGGAAGTCCTTACAGGCATGAGATCACACCTAATCCAGAAAGAGCAAGTCTCTTTGGGACCCAACACTAGCACTAGGCACCCTATGGAGACTTCCTATGTTTTCTTCTGTTATTTATTCATTGTCTTCTTATCACCTCTGATACCAAGAACAACTACAATGGGCAGGCCATCTTTGTTCAAGAGAACCGTACTAGCTGTGTTATGCCCTTTTATAGATGAGAAAATGGAAACAAACTAGTGAGAGAACGTGGCCCTCAGTCGGCATCAAGGGACAATCTAGGAGGATAATAACCCAAAATTCACCACTTTTTACTCAAGATTAAAAATAGAATTTAAGATTATTTAGGTTGGATAAGAAATGGCAACCTATTAATCAGATAATTTAAAAAATATAAACAACTAGCTTGATGTCTCCTGTCTAAAGTGGAAGGTTTGGCTTTGGGGTTAGGATAGCTGAAATTGAGCCCTGGCCCCAACATCTTCAATGGGTAATTTTGGGCTAATTATTTAAATTCTACAAGCTTTGGTCTTCTCCTCTTTTAAAAATGGGGTAACTTTTAGCTCCCTGGGACCATCTCTGTGATATTTACATAAGATCACACACAGGAAAGTACCCAGCATTGATCCCAGCACATCGTAGGTGCTCACTGAACACTGGTTTCCTTCCTCTAAGGCCCTTACCACCCCTTCGCTACCATGTGATCCTTTCCCATCTGCCTCTGAGAAGAGAAACGAACCATGTTATGGCTGGAAAAACAGATCAGGAGAGACCACAGCCTCGTGGCCAGGTTCACTCTGCAGTGCCAGCGGCAGCTGAGGACCCCAGAAACTAGCCCCAGCAAGTTCCTTACCATTTTCACAAGTAGGGCCTTGCCAGTGATGAGTGCGGGGCCCAAACGTCACAGGACATTGGTAGGGGATTTCTGGGTGTGGCTGATCAGGGACATACTCCCTCCAGCTTCGGTCATGGGGCGGCATCATGTAGTTATGAACCTGTTAATGGAACATGAGGCAGGAGCTAAGGTGAAGAGCAACCTCCTCAGCAAATAACAATTTGTTGGCACTGGGAAAGGAGAGATTCTTCTATCTCCTTTCAAACTCTTCAGAGGGTCTCTTATTTAAGCTGGCAGTCAAAAACCATTTTATCATCTGAGAAGACTTTAGAGTGAGTTGCTCATCATACTAGACGGAAAACTAGCCAGAGTATCAAAAAGCACAATTGAAACACTGTTGTAAAATAATAATTTACGTAAAGCTTCGTCATATGGTTAAATCTGGCACCAAAAATACTGCAGGAAAAACTGCCTCCTTTACCCACCAAAGTGAAGGAAACAGCTGTAATTCACATCAGAACAGTTCTGGAGAGATCAGCTGTCCCGTGGTGTCACATGAATAAAACACTACTTCCAAAATTTTCGCCTTCCACAAAAGGTCTGTTTCCCAGAAGATTTTATAACCAGTAGAAAACTGTTTACCAACAGGCAGGCACACCCAGCTGTCCTTGAAACTTGAAACTATTTAGAGAATGAGATATTCGTTCAACACCAAGGATTGGTTTTGTCTGTTTTACTACATCATAGCAAAAACCAAGTGTCATTGGTGTGTGTGTTTGTTCGTTCCCACTGTGGGGCCTGCTGGCCGGCTTGCCCCCCACCCCAGAAGCACTGTGCCCTCTGCCATACCTGAGACGGCAGTGAAGGATAAGGAGCTGCCATGGTGTACGGGTGGCTCATGGCCATCTGGGGGTCCTCCAGGGTGAGCTGCTTTGCTCCTGAGCGATTGAGAAGACGGAAATAGCACAGTATGAAAAAAAGAACTGACATAATTAAAAGTCAAATCTTGGAGAAATAAATACCTGAGAGTTTAATTCCTAGAATGCATAACACAGTGTTGACAAATGCAGTTTTAAGCAGTTACACCTCGGGCAAATATTTGTTCACGTCCTTAAACTGTTTCTCCGAGGACTGACTTTGCAGGGTAGGTAGAGAGTGAAAGAAGCATGGTGTGTAGGTTCACTATGTGACCTGCAGGACTCTATCCATGAATGGCTGCAGCAAGGATTTTCCATGAGGCCCATGGAGTGGCCTCAGAGCTATCTTTGTGGCTTGTTTAGAATGCAGATTCTTGGGCTTTGTTCCTGACATAAACAGCGTCAGGATCTTGGAAAGAGGGGTCCAGGAATCAAAATTTTAATAAGCCTTCAGTGATGACTTCACATTCTAAAATTTGACATTTTTATTACTATAAATAGTACATTCACCTTCTACACAATGGCTAATCATGAAAGACTGGTAGATAAGTAAAGCTTCCAAAGAATTTTCCATTTTTTGTTTGATAATTTGGCCCACACCTTAAGAGGACCAAGTGGAAAGTGCATGTGCATACACACATGCATGTGTGCAGTGTGCGCACACACGCGCACACGCACACACACACACACACACACACACACACACACACACGGGTAGAGAGACCCTGGAGTCTGAGAAATTATCCTATGTGAATACCACAAGAATGTTAACCTATGACCTAGAGAAAACGGGCAACACACCTGCAGGGCCTGAACATGAGGTCAGAGGCAGGAAGGCCAAAAAAAAAAAAGAGAGAGAGAGAGAAGTGACCCCCAGAATGAAATTAAGGTTTCACGAGGGTCACACTGCATATATTCTGCGACTAAAATTCAACTTATTTAGGAAGCCCTACCTTTTTTGGCTCCCTCAGGAACAATCCTGTAGACTTTGTACGGATCTGAGATATCCAGTTGGCTCCTCTCAACCAATTCCTCAAAATCATTGCTCTTGTTCAAAGCACATCGCAAACGTGTCTTCCAGGTAGGAGGGTCTGGTTTATCAATGCCTTCTCGAAACTTTCCTTTAAATAGTGCCCAAGCCTGGCAGGAAAGAATAAAGAGGAAAAAATTAAAATACAGGTTTTTAAAAAAAGAATCTGGGAAATCTATTTTATAAAGTAAATAATGGTGCTTACATGCTTCAGATTTAAACTGTTTCTCAAAATTGGGAACAGAAAGACACCAGGTATCTTCTAGGTAAATGACATGTCACTTTGGACCCTATCATTGTTGAGTGAAGACTCAATGGTGGTTTGAACATTCTCTGGGCATGAAAAAAGCAGCTTTATAAAAAGTGGGGTGAGATGCTGAGAACCCCTGGAATGGGTTCAACCCACCTAACATGTGAAGTTGGTATGACTGGAACTAGGGGCAGAGATGTGAGGGCATGCAGCTGCCCAAAGAGTCCTGCAGATGGTCAGAGGCTCTGAGGTATCTGAGAACAAATCCCCTGAGGAAGTCCCCTTCCCCTGCTCTGCCCACAGGCGGCTAGTCCCTAAAGCACAGTTCACTAGGCAAACTGCTCTGAGAGACACACAGAAAAGAGTGCAGAGCCCAGAAAGCAATCCAGAGGAAGATACTGAGAGAGGCCCAAACAGACAGAGATACCCGGAGAAAATATTTCAGAGACTCTCAGAAAAAGAGAAAGTCAGACACACACACACAGAGAAGCAGAAACAGAGATGGAAAGACCGAAAGACAGCTAAAATTAGAGAGACCGAGCTAGAGGAGAAAAGGCAGAAAAAGAGAGAGCCAGAGAGAAAAACAGTGAAACAGAGACAAAGACACACATAGTGAAAGAGACAGAAAACAGACAGACTGGAGCACACCCACGCGTGCTCACAGAAAGAGAGACACACTGATCAATGCGAGCAGAGAGGGATCCCAAAAGGAGGAAAGACAAAAGAGTCAGAGGGCCAGTGGAAACAGAGGAACCCAGACAGAAACCACAAGAACCCTCAGGCCAAGTCCCCTGACCTCCATTCTCCCGGAGCCGAGACCCCAAAGTTCACAGCTTCTGGAGCGGCCTGACTCCCTGGGGACTGCTTGCCCCTCAAGCTCCGTTGGGAACCCGGCCCGCTGGTACAACTACCTGAGAGCTGAAGCCTCCTCTCCCTTTCCCATGACCTTGGTCATCTCTACCTGAGGCTCCCTGCGGGGCACCTCCATCCGCGGAACTCACCCACCCCGTCCGTCCGGCGTGGTCCCCGTCCCTCCGAGAACCGCCGCGGAGCAGAGTTGGGGACCAGCCGGTCTTTTCTCCACTTCCCTTCCGCCCCCCGGCGTGGGATCCGGCGCGCTGGTGACCTTGAAGAGCGCGGCGTCCTCCTCGCGGTTGTAGTCCTGCTTGCCGGCGTGCTTCCAGGGGATGCGGAAGATGCTCTTCTCCTCGTTCTCCCACACCAGCCCTGGGTACTTGCCGCTGTCGATCTGGTCGATCAGCCACTGGCGGAGTTTCCCGTTGCCACAGCTCACCGAACTCATGCCGAACTCGCCGCCCCGGCCGCTGCCCTCCAGGTTCATGCCCCGCCGCCGCCGGCTCCGCCGCGCTTTCGCTCGGGCTGCAGGGGAGAGAAACGACCAACTTCAGCCACCGTGCCGTCTAAAGCCGGTGGCCGACCGCCACGAGGTCTGGGCGTCCCCCGTGCCGCGAGGCGCGCAGCAGACCGGGCCTCGTCCACCGACTTAAAGGAAAGTCCCTTCGCGGGTGGCCTCGTTTCTCCGACAGGCACAGTGCGACTGCCCCGAACGCGCTCTCCCTCCGCGGAGTCACCCTCACCGCGACCTCCAGGCACCCTTGCCATCTGGGGCCGCCCATGAGCCTGGGCGCCCGCAGTATATAGAACTGTCGCCTTGGCGCAGCCCGCAAAGGCAGGACGCCGCCACTTCAGCACTCTGACACCCGCACTCCGTCCGCACACGCACTTCTCCTTCCCACACCTCCTTGCCCTCTCTCAGGCCATTGTCGAGCCACTGTTCCCTCCTTCCCAGTCTCCCACTCCGCCCGCTCCAAGTTCCTTGGGGTCCCCGCGCGCGGGGAACTTTGCACGCGAGGCCTGCCTTGGACCCGCCTGCCCGCAGCCGGGCGTCCCGGGGCGCAGCACCTCGCTCCTCCTTCCTGGACTTCTCCTCCGCACCCTTTGCCCAAGAAGAGCCCTGGCCCTCGCCAGGTCGAGAGAATCCGGTGGGCCAGCGTGGGGGTTGCCGAGGGAGAGCCGGGCCGGCGAGGAGCGCTAAGGCGGGAGGACGCCGAGGAGGCGACGCCAGCGCCGGAGCTTGGGAGGAGGCGGCAGCAGGGCAAGGTGGCTCCCGGCGGCCTGAACATGGAGCGCCCTTCCGCCAAGCCCGGGGACCACGCGCCCGCGCTGCGGCAAGTTAGGCCCCTGAGAAGGAGACGCGGGGAAAAGGAACCTGGGGTCGGAGCCGAGGGGCCGAGGCTTCTACCCCGGGAACACCTGCCGTGCCGTGTCGGTCAGTCGACCGCCCAGCCTCGGTTACTTCGGAGCTCCAAAGTCCCGTTAGCTGCATCACCCCCCTAGCCCGGAGCGGGATCTCCCGGGCCAGGCGGCGCCCCACGTGCCGCGCGGAGTCCGGACGCTCCTCTGACCTGCTGCAGACCGGGAGGGAGTCGGGGTCTTCAAAGGCTCGGGGCCCTCAGGGTCCCTGCTCTCTCAGCGGAATGGAGCTCCGGGGCGTCTCTGCTCCCGTTCCCGCGCCCGGCCGCTGCTGGACCAACCTCGCATCCCGCCCGGAACCTGGGCCTTACCTCGCTCCTGGCTCGGAGCTGAGGGTGGCGTCTGGTCCCAACTTCAAGTGGTGAAACTGCGAGGCCGAGGTGAGAAAGAGGAACTTTATAGTGCTTGAAAGCCACGCTGGGGGCGGGGCGGGGCGGGACGGCCCCGCCCCGGGGGGCGCTCCGAGGGGCTGGGCTCGGGAGGCGAGGCGAGGCGCCGCCACCCAACGCTGGGGGCACTCTGGCTGTCTCAGAGACTGTCGGGGCCTAGGGCGCTGGCGAAGGCCAGTCGGTGGTGCCTTTTCTCGCGAAGGACAAGGCGCGAGGCGGGGAGCGCACCTCTGCCCAGGACCTGCCCGGAAGGCCCTTAAAACAACTAATCACAGCTACAACGGCGGCAGCAACGTGACGAGGGCGGGAAGTAGGTGGGTGGGGGCGGGGGACGGGTAGGAGCGGAAATCTGACTCGAAGGGGCTAGAGAGCCGATCTGGAAGCTGCGTTTGCAGAACACTTACCGAAGACAAGAATATGTCCGTATCAGAAGACTGTGTCTGTTGGGTGTTGGGGGGACCCTCAGCACACCAGGGTCATCTCTGAGGTGTTTAGAAAACATCGCACTCTTTGAAAAGAAAAAAGGAAATGGCCCAAATCCCTTGAGCATATAAACTGTGGTTCAAATATGTGCTTACATGTTTAGAAATGCTTACATTCTTTTGCATCTATTAAACTGGTGAATTGAGATGACTCAGACAATGCGTAGACCCCCCCCTTCAAGTTTCAGTTATGACAACACGAAAGAGTTGGGAGGGGTCTTGAAGTATCCAAGTGTTTAATCATCTCCGAACTTTACCTTAAAATGGCTTAATTTTAGCCTCAACTTGAGAGAAAGCAGTTTGTTTTTGGAGTATAAATGTCAGAAATGGGAAAATATTTAAGTAGATGTAAGATTTTATTTAAGGAGCCCTCCTGGCCCAGTGGTTAAAGCGCTTGGCATAGTTTGAACCCATCGGCAGCCCTGGGGGAGAAAGATGTGGCAGTCAGCTTCCGTAAAGATTACAGCCTTGGAAACCCTTTCCGGCAGTTCTACTCTGTCCTGCAGGGTCACTATGAGTCGAAATTGACTCGAAGGCAGTGTTTTTGTTTTTTTGGTTTTTTTTTTTAAGTGTTTTATTTAGTTTTCTAAGATGTCGTTAATATAAAAATTAACTCCCCATTACCCCCAACTGAACTTTCACTCTACAATACTCATTTGAGGACCGTGAAAGCAGGTCTTGGATGTTCTGAGCATGTTTACTTACTTAGCATTTTCAGGTAAACTGTCAGATCATGAGTTTCTATATGATTTTAGACCACCACCACTCCAGGTCAACTTGCAACTTTTGAAAATCTTTTGATTTCACTTATTTCTCAGTTTTTCTTTTAATCTTATATATTGGGTCAATGTCTCCTCTCAAAGAAACTAGCTTATGCTAGAACAAAACAGGCAGTGAGGTACAGAGAGCATGCTTTTCCTAAAACTCATAGATCTTCTCAGAAATCAACAGGATGCCATATTTTTATTTCACCCAAGTAAGTTTTCCATTATCAGAAGCTATGCAATAAATAACACGGTTTTGTTCAAAGAAAATTCTAGCTACAACTTGTTTTTCTTCCTTTCTTTTTCTTTTGAGGATTCATTCCTTTAACAAATACTTTTTGAATACCCACTACTTGTCAGGAAGTGTTCTAGGCATTTGGGACACATCAGTGAACAAAGAAAGATCACTGCCTTCATGTGAAAAGTGAATTACTTTTTTAAAAAATGTTCACAAACGTATCAGTCAGAAGGGGATTGCTAAATTCAAAAATGGCCCATTAGAGCTTTTTGCACTTTCAGACACATGTGCTCTGCACCAGGTTTAGTCATTTTCAACATTTTCCTAACTCATCCACACCCTCTGACCCTGAGCAGTCACTGTAGGAAACTTTCTGAGACTGCACAAGCCTATCTTGTTCTAAAATGTGATCGCTAATCTTCAACGCCATCTTCTGGCTTACTCGCTTGTCATATTGATCCACTAGAAGAAGTGATTTTTTTTTCTTCTGTATGATGAGGAGAATGCAAAGAATAAAATATTTTAACCACTAAAACTTTTTATGCCTTAGTACCCCTGGGGGCGGGAAGGAAGTGACCTAGTAGGTGATGTCAGCTACTCACCAAGTACATCTTAGTCATAGTTGAAACTAAAAATGACAAAAAGTTTTTAAAGTCGAAGCTCCCCCTACACACACCCAGACTCTCGAGAAAATCAAAGCATTCCTCAGTAAAAGACTATATATTTATGCTCAAGTGACACTTCTTGTTGAAAAGTGAAAACAAATAGGAGATCAGTCGATTGCATATCTCCTCAAAGGTTAATGACCATATTCTATGAGGAGGTTATTTATTTCAGTGAACTGCCCAGGTGTTGAAGTTCCGTGTGTCCATGGAGCCCCATCTGAATGAAGTATTGCAATTTTCAATTCACATTTATCATAAAGAGACTGTAAGAAAAGCTGAATTGACCTAAATTCAATATTTTAAAAATCAATCTTTTTAAATTATACATTCATATTCAAGAAAAATGTTTTATAAAACCCATACCATTGTTGTTAGGAGCTGTTTAGTCAGTTCCAACTCATAGCAACCCTATGCACAGCAGAACAAAACACTGCCTGGTCCTGCACCATCCATGCTAGACACACAAAAAGTAAATAATTGAAACCTTGTTTTGAATGACACTAATTTATTACTAATTCATTCTTTAAAAGGGAGGGGAGCTAAAATTTCTTAAAAACAACACTATGATATTCTTGAAAAAACTTAAAGGACAATAGTTTTTAATCACTTGTAAAATATCAGGAAAATGTTAGAGTTGTTTTGTTGTTATTACATAGTTCATATAGAGTGAATATTTCATCTGATACTCTCCTGTTGTATTTATATGCAGTGCTAATTACTATCATTGACCATCACATCTTTGTATGCCAGGGAGGTGCTATTATTAGTGATCAGGTTTGGGGTCAAATCTGTGGGGCCTTGGGTGAGTTATGTAACCAAAGTTTTACCTTTCCTGTACAGAAACGGTGATGGTGGTCCCTGCCTCCTGGGTGTGTGTTGATAATGAAATGATGCTCCTCACAATGAATGGCACACAAAGAGTGTTCAACAAATCAAGACTCTTATCACTTACATAGTACTTCAGTGATGAGGGATGTTTCACCGACTTTATCTCTTTTGATCCCCAAACCAAATCTTCCTAGTACATAGGACAGGCAGTATTCAGCCCAATTGCCCAGATAAAGTGAGAAAGAGAAAGTCAGACAGGTTAATTGAGATCAAACTGATGCACCCAAGACCCCAGCTCTGAGAGTTTTTTCTCCTTATATGCAAGGCATTTGGCTGCTCGTTGAGTTGATTATTTCATAGTCAGCTGCTGAGTGCAAGACTGGCAGTTGGGAGATGGCATTTTAATTATAGCTCTGGCATTCAGTGGTTAAGTCAACTTGGCTAGGACTCAGTCTTCCTTGACTCCATTCTCATCATCTACAAGTGAAGGTTGGGAGCTTCCAACCTTAAATAATTATGTTTTCTCCTTTTGGCTCTAACTTGGAACAATTAATGGCATCCCAGTGGCCTTTTTCAGAGTAAGAAAAGATGCATTTTTAAAAAACCCCTGACCTAACCACTGCCCTTCACTTCATTCTTTTGTACAGAGCTATATTCAGTTTGAATAAATTGGAGGAAATTGACTGCTGCTTCTCAGCTACTATTCTCAAATATTTAATTGTCTGAAAAATGTCTAATCATATGAGCTACTTAAATAGGAGAACACATGAGAAGATTTAGGACAGAACACTCTGGAAATGAAAGTATACTTTAAATGCTCTCACTGCACACCCAGTTTCAAGGAATTGAGTTGAACTTTCTTTGTAAAGTTATAACTTCTCTGCTAATATCAAGATGATACATAAACCTGGATTTTTTTCATATAAAGCTGTATATAATTTCCTAATTTAATTTGCAAGGTGCTGAGTTTCTTAAGTGAAATAACTGCATAGCTACAGCATTAAGCATTCCCAGAATACAGCCTGTTCAGGACCTGTATGCAAACTTTTTGAGGCAACAGAGCTAATATTCATGTCCTTTTCCTAGGCCCAGAATATAACCCACTTTTGGATTATAGGAAATTTGATTTGCTATTTGTTACGGATTGAGTTGTTTCCCCAAAAAGTATGTGTGGTAAATCCTAACCTCTATGCCCACTTGGGGATGGGTTGTCTCTGTTATGTTAATGAGACAGGATTAGTGTAGGGTGTGTCTTAAATCAATCTTTTTTGAGATATAAAAAAGATTAAACAAACAAGTGAGAGAAGCAGAGATGGGGGAAGAGAGATGCCAAGCCACATGAAGATTGGATAGGAGCAGAAACTCAAAAGACAAGGACCTTTCTCTAGAGCTGAGAGTGAAAGCCTTCCCCTAGCGCTGCATCCTGAATTCAGACTTCTAGCCTCCTATACTGTGAGAAAATAAATTTCTGTTTGTTAAAGCCATCCACCTATGGTATTTCTGTTAAAGCAGCACTAGATAATGTAGACATTATTTTAATCAGTTATGTAATAAGAAGGTCACAAAATCAAAGATACTAAGGTAATGATGACACTTCATGTCTCATGTTTTCTCATTTCCCTTTGTTTATAAACAGCTGTTCACTTTTTGTCTCCTCTGCTTGCAATACTCTAAGAAGTTTCCTCGTAACACTTTCTTTCTCTCTGAATTGTTATACTCTCCACATAGGTAGTAATGTGGCTTTTAACTAGGGACCATTTGATACTGCTAACTCCCTTCACCAAGCCAATAAAAATACAATAACTTGGGGAAGCTTTCTGAAAACTGAAGTAATAAGTGAAAAGCAAATAGTTTAATCTAGTACTAGTTCATAAGCTGATAATTCTAAAGTTAATCATCTGTTCTTTCAGCTAAACATTTTGAAACAAATCTATCATCACTTATCACATATGAAGTGTTACTCTTGAGAATCTGGGGCACTTTGGGTGGTAGAGTATATCTTTCAGGAAAGATCAGAATATGCTGTAGTAATAGGTTTTAAAAATCTCAGGGGCTTACAACCACACAGGGTTACTTCTTGTTCATATGAGCTATCCATTGCAGGATGTCACCACTCTGCGATCCAGGCTGACAAAGCAACATCTGAAATACTTCTGGTCTATTGGTGGAGAGATAGGATACAGGGTGTAATGGTTAATTTTATGTGTCAGCTTGGCTATGCTATAGTTCCCAATGGTATGACTAGACTACTTCCAAACTCTAGGCTACTTTCTGTTCCATAATGTATTATAATGTAAGGTATTGCAATCATTGTCCATAATGTAATGTAACTGATATAATAATCAGTTAAAAAGGGTGTGGTCTGTTCCCAGACTATACGTTGATATTTTGGCAGAACTCTCTGTCTCCACTCTGTACTCTTTCTATCACCTGACCTATGGATCTTGGAACACAAGCCATAGAAGTCTACCACCTGCCACCTGAGGTATGGATTTTGGACTTACCAGCCCCCACAATCCTGTGAGCCAACAGGAGTCTCCAGCCTGCTGCCTGACATACAGATTTTGGACTTTCCAGCCCCCAAATCACATGAGTCAATCCCTTGAAGTAAATCTATATCACTGGTTCTGTTTCTCTTCAGAACACTGACTAAACCTAAGACACAGGGAGAAGCAAGTGTTGGCTTTTTAAGCTTCTACTTGGAAGTGAGTCATATCACTATGGCTCATATTCCCACGTAATAAGATAAGAATTATACTAAAAGAGGAATTGCCTGGCAGCAGTGTGGTTAAGTAGGAGAGAGAACAAAGTCCTACAACAACTTGGGGAAGAGGAAATGGTGGATAAATAAAGGTGGTAACATAAAGGAGGGGAAGAACGGAGGAGCGATTGCTAAGAAAGGCTACACAAGGGACTGGTTGGATGTGGTGTAACAAGGTAAGAATCAAAGATTACTGAAGAGTTTCCAGGCTCAGGGATTGGGGGAATGATATTACAAAAAACCTAAATAAAGAAGTCAGGCGGAGAATTAGGTTTCTGGTGAGGGAGGAGAGATGCTAAATTAGGACTATACATGTGAAGTTTGAACATTCAGGTTAAGTTATCCAGCAGGAATTTGGAAACCCAGGATTGTATCTTGATCAGCTTTGAACCATGGCATCAAGAAATGTTGAACTCCTAGTAGTGGCTGTAAACATGAATGGATCTTGGGAGTAACATCAGCAAAATGATGAATTAGAAAATTCCAAGTTCCTGTCCCCCCATAGAAACATTGAAAAACAAGAAGAGACTGTCAAAACCAACATTGTGAGAATTTTGGAACATAGTCAAAGATTTCAGCAACAAAACAAATACTGAATCAAGAAAAAGGCAACTTAAAAATGGGGGAAAAACTGTGGCATTTTACTTTCCTATGTCGTACCCTCTGCCCATCAGGGTGGTAGTCTTGAAGACAGAAGCCCTTGTTTCCAGTGTGGGACCCTGGTCCTTGGTTCCGGAGGGAGCAGAGCAGACCTTATTCAAAACTTATTGTGTATGCTGTAACCTGTTTGGGGATGCGTGAAGGACTGACATAAGACGTGTGTCTCTGTTTTGCCAAACTCAGAACTCATTCAGGTTGGAAAAGAGTCAAGCATTGCTTGAAAACATTGTAAGACTAACAACCAGTAGATGTGTGAGGCAAAAGATTATTGTTGAAACATAAAGTAGACTACTTAAAGTACAAGAGGAAAATCTGGGAAGAATTTCTTTGGGAAATTAGGACATTCAAAAACATACATTTATATAGGAGGATTTAGAAAGCCATGTGCATGTCCAAGACAAGATACATGCTCAGAAAAGACCTGAAAAGATGCTAAGCTTTCACCTCAGGCTGATCTCTAGGGTCAGTGTAACACTGGCTAAGTGTAGAAGGAGAGCCTCACCATGAGCCAATCTGCAGACTGAGCAAAATTTTTTCTCTCTCTTTTATCTCTTGGAGTTCAAGATAATCTCCTTCAAAACACTAGGTGGACACAGGCTAAAGGAACAAAGACCTAAGTGATCACATGGACAAGGAATACAGTCTTTGCAAAAAAAAAAAAGTTTGAAAAAGTCACTAAAAAAAAAAAACTATAGCCAATAAACACCACCACCATCACCACCACCACCCCCCACACAATAAACAGAAAAGCCTGGGGAATGGGGATAATCTGATTTCCAGAGTTGCCACATTATAACATTCAATGTCCAGTTTTCAACAAAACATTACAAGGCATACAAAGAAATAGGAAAGGATGGCTCATTCCAAGAAAAAATAAAATGACAGAAACAGTCCCTAAGGAAGCCCAGACAATGGACTCATTAGACAAAGACTTTAGAACAAAAGTCTTAAATATGCTCAAAGAACTAAAGGAAAATATAGACAATAAACTAAAGAAAATCAGGGAAACAATGCATGAAGAAAATGGGAATATCAATAGATAGAAATTATTTAAAAAATGAACCAAGCAGAAATATCAAAGCTGAAAAGTACAATAACTGAAATAAAACATTCACTAGAAGGGGTTCAACATTAGATTTCAGAAGGCAGAAGAAAAAGTCAGTGGACTTGAAGATATGACAATCAAAACTGTCCAGTCTGAGAAGAAGAGAGAAAAAGGAATGAAGAAAAGTGAGCAGAGCTTAAGGAAATGTGGCACACCATCAAGCAGACCAACATACACATTAAGGGAGTCCAGAAGGAGAACAGAGAAAGGAGTAGGAAGAATATTTGAAGAAAGAACTGCCAAAAAATTCCCAAATTTGACAAAAACAAGGAATCTTCACATTCAAGAATTCCAAGTATGATAAAGCCAAAGAGATCCATACTGAGATACATTATAATCAAACTGTCAAAAGACAAAGACAAAAACAGAATCCTGAAAACGAGAGAAACAATTTGTCACATACAAGAGATAGTCAATAAGATCAACAGCTGATTTCTCATCAGAAATCATGGTGGCCAGAGGTTAGTGGAATGACATATTTTGAAGCGCTGGAAGAAAAACAAAAACCTGTGAACCAAGAATTCTACATTAGCTAAACTCTCCTTTAAAAAATGAGCGAGAATTAATACATTCCCAGGTAAAAAAAGGAAAAAAAAAAAAAAAGCTGAAGGAGTTTGCTACTCTTAGACTTGCCCTACAAACAATGGTAACGAGAGTCCTTCAGGTGAAAATTAAAGGACACTAGACTGTAACTCAAAATCTTACAAAAAAATAAAGATCTCCAGTAAAGATAACTATATGGGCAAATATAAAAGCTCATTATTGTATTTTTTTTGTTTGTAACTCCACTTTTTATTTCTTACATGATGTAAAAGACAAATGCATAAAAAGTAATTATTAATCTATGCTAGTGGGCATACAATGTATGAAGATGTAATTTGTGATGGTAACAACATCAAAGAAGATGAAGCAGAGTTTTTGTATGCTTTTGAAGTTCAGTTGGTATCAATTTAAACTAGATTTTTATTAATTTAGAATGTCAAATGTAATCCTCATGATGACCACAAAGACGAAATCTTAAAAAAATTCACAAAAGGAAAAGGGAAGGGAATAAAAATAGTTCACTACAAAAAAATCAACTATGCACAAAATAAGTCAGTAATGGAGGAAATGAGGGACAAAAGGTGTATAAGGCACACAGAAGACAAAGAACAAAATGGAAGAAGTAAGTCCTTCCTTATGAGTAATTACCTTAAATGCAAAGCAAATGAATTAAACTCTCTAGTCAAAAGGCAGAGATTGGCAATATGGCAATATAGATTAAAAAAAATGATCTAGCTCTATGATGTCTTCAAGAGACTTACTTTAGATCCAAAGACACAAATAGGCTAAAAGTGAAAAGATGGAAAAAGATATTCCAAAAAGGAGCTAGGACAGCAATACTAATATCAGACAAAATAGACTTTAAGTTAGAAATTGCTACAAGAGACCAACATATCATATATTGATAAAAGGATCAAATCAAGAATATATAGCAATTACAAATACATATGCATCACACATCAGAGCCCCAAATTATATGAAGCAAACAATTGAAGGAAGAAAAAGACAATTCTACAATAATAGTTGTAGGTTTTAATGCACTACTTTAAATAATAAATAGAACAGCTTGACAGACATTCAATAAAAAATAGAGGCTTGAAAAACACTATAAACCAACTAGATTTAACAGACATATATAGAACCCTCCACTCAACAATAGCAGAATTCACATTCTTCTGTAATGCACAGGGATTATTATCCAGAATAGATCATATGTTAGGTCACAAAACAAGTCCCAATAAATTTAAAAAGATTACAACCATACAAAACATCTTCTCGGACCACAGTGGAATGAAACCAGAAATTAATAATGTAAGAAAAACTGGAACCTTGACAACTATGTGGAAATTAAACAACACACTATTGAACAGCCAATGTAGTAGAGACGAAATCACAAGGGAAATTAGAAAATACTTAGAAATAAATAATAACTAAAACCAAACACATTGAAACTTATAGGATTCAGCAAAGGCAGTGCTCAGAGGAAGACTATAGCTGTAAATGCCTACATTAAAAAAGATGAAATATCTCAAATCAATAACCTACCTTTACATCTTGAGGAACTATAAAAAGTAGAGCAAACTAAACCCAAAGCTTTAGGAAAGAAATAATAAAGATTAGAGCAGAGATAAGTGAAATAGAGAATACAGTGAGTGTCAACAAAACCAAAAGTTGGACCTTAATAAAGATCAACAAACCACTCATTCTGGCCTGAGAGTCTCAGGGTGGGCGTTTGTGGCCAGCCTACGTCTCACTAAATTTCCCTAAGTTTATCAGTGGTCCCGGGAACACTGGAGCTGGTCTGCACTGGCTTGGGAGGTCCAGGGAGGGCGTTCCTGACTTCCCTCCTCCGTGAAAATATTTCCAAGTCCACCTGGCAGCTCAGGAAAGGCCTGTACATCTCCTGAAAATTTTGTAAGTTCAACCAGGGCCCTGGAGCCGGTTTGTGCAGAGCCTGTAGCAAATTTCATTAAGTCTACCCAGAAGACTGAGAACCGTCTCTGAGCCTCCACTCATCTTTTCTAAGTCTGCCAGTGGGAACAGGAAGTGCCTAGGCCTCTATGAAATGTTTTCGAGTCTGCCCAGAGGCCTAGAGCCAGTCTGTACTGGCTTTGGGAGGGTATCCCTGGCCTCTGGTGGTATTCCCTCCACCCCTACACCTCCTGCCTCTCTCCCCCAGCCTATGGATAATGTCTCAAAATTCACCCAAGGTGCCTCCCTGGCACCACTCGCCTGCGTGTGCCACAGGAGAATTAAAAAGAAAACTTTTTGCTGTTGAAAAGGAAAAAAAAAAAAAAAAAAAACAACAAAGTTGACTAGCCTTCAGCCAGACTGAGGAAAAAAAAAGTGAGAATACATAAATAACTAACAAGAAATGAAAGTGGGAACGTTACTACTACCTAACAGAAATGCAAAGGATTGTAAGAAAATACTATGAACAATTGTATGCCAACAAATTAGATGAGCTAGACAAAATGGACAAATTCCTGTTTTTATTTTTTTGCTGTTGTTGTTAGGTGCCATCGAGGCAGTTCCAGCTCTTAGCGACCCTGTGTACAACAGAATGAAACACTGCCTAGTCCTCAGGCCCCATCCCCACAATCATTGCTGTGTTTGAGCCCATTGTTGCAGCCACTGTGTCAATCATCTTGTTAAGGGTCTGCCTCTTTTTCGCTGACCTACTTTGCCAAGTACAATGGACAAATTCCTAGAAACAAATTACCTAAACTGACTCACGAAGAAATAGAAGCTCAACAGACCTATAACAAGAAAAGAGATTGACTCAGTAGTCAAAATCCTCCCAACAAAGAAAAGTACAGACTGGATGGCTTCACTGGTGAATTCTACCAGACATTTAAAGAAGAATTGACACTAATCCTTCTTAAAGTCTTCCAAAAAATAGAAGAGGAGAGAACACTTCCAACTCATTCTGCGAGGCCAACATTATCCTGACACCAAAAGCAGATACAGTCACCACAAACAAAGAAAATTACAGACCAATATTCTTTATGAATATAGATATAATATTTATATCCGCAACAAAACATCAGGAAACCAAACCCAAGAGCACATTGAAAGGATTATACACATGACCAAGCAGATTTTTACTAAAATGCAAGGGCCATTCAACATAAGAACATCAATCAATGTAATACCCCACATTCATAGAATGAAGGAAAAAAAATGATAATCTCAATTGATGCAGGAGAAGCATTGGACAAAATCCAACACAGTTTCATCTTAGAAATACTCAGCACACAAGGAATAGAAGAGGAATTTCTCAACATGATAAAGGACGTTTATGAAAAACCCACAGCTGATATCATACTCAATGGAGAAAAACTGAAAGTTTTCCCTTTAAGATCAAGAACATAACAAGGATGTCAGCTTTCCCCACAGCTATTCAACATTGTACTAGAAGTTCTGGCCAGAGCAATTAGACAAGAAAAAAAGAAATAAAAGGGATCCAAATCAGAAAGAAATAAGTAAAATCATCTCTATTTGCAGATGACATGATTCTATATACAGAAAATTCTGAAGATTCTACAGGAAAGGTACTAGAGCTAATAAATGAATTCAGCAAAGTTTCAGGGCACATGATCAACACACAAAAATCAGCTATATTTCTATACATCAGCAATGACCAATCTGAAAAGGAAATTAAGATAACATTCCATTTAAAACAGTATCTAAAAGAATAAAATATTTAGGAATAAATTTAACCAAGGATGTGAAAGACTTGTATCCTGATAACTACAAAACATTGCTGAAAAAAATTAAAGAAGACCTAAATAGATAGAAACACATACTATGTTTGTGGATTGAAAGATTTAATATTGTTGAGATGTCAATACTACCTAAAGATCTACAGATTCAACACAATTGCTATCAAAATTCTAACCTTCTGCCTTCTTTGCAGAAACGAAAAAGCCAACCCTCAAACTCATTTGGAATTGCGAGGGGCTCTAAATAGCCCAAACAATCTTGAAAAAAGAATAAAATAGGAGAGCTCACACTTCTTGTTTTCAAAACTTACTAGAAAGCTACAGTAATCAAGACTGATATAAGGATAAACATATAGACTAATGGAATATAATTGAGAGTCCAGAAATGAACCCATATATCTATGTCCAATTGACTTTATACAAGTGTGTCAAGTCCATTCAATGGGGAAAGAGTAGTCTCTTCAACAAATGGTGCTAGGACAACTGAATATCTACATGCCAAAAAAAAAAAAAAAAAAAAAGAAGTTAGACCTTACCTCACACTCTATATGAAAATTAACTCAAAATTGATCAATGATCTAAATGTAAGGGCTAAAATCATAAAACATTTAGAAGAAAACCTAGGAATAAATTTTCAGAATCTTGTCTTTGGTAATGGATTCTTAGATATGACATCAAAAGCATGAGTGACAATAGAAAAAAATTTTTTAAAAACTGGACTTCATCAAAATTAATAACTTCTGTGCATCTAAGGATATCAAGAAAATGAAAAAACAACCTACAGAAAGGGAGAAAATATTCGGGAACTATATATCTGATAAGGGTTTAATATCCAGAAAATATAAATAACTCCTACAACTCAACAACAAAAAGACAACCTGATTTAAAAATGGGCTAAGAACTGGAATAGATATTTCTTCAAAGAAATATACAAATGGCCAATGTGAAAACACGCTCAACATCAGTAGTCATTAGGGAATGCAAATCAAAACCACAGTGAGATAACACTTCACACTTACTACCAAAAATACCCAAACCCATTGTCGTCGAGTAGATTCTGACTCATAGCAACCCTATAGGACAAAGTAGAACTGCCTCATAGGGTTTCCAAGGAGCAGCTGGTGGATTCGAACTTCCAACCTTTTGGTTAGCAGCCGTAGCTCTTAACCACTGTGCCACCAGGGCTCCTTACACTTATTAGGATAGCTATAATCAAGAAAATGGAAAATAACAAGTGTTGGAAAGGAGGTGGAGGAATTGGAATCCTTATGCATTGCTGGTGGGGAGGGGAATATAAAATGGTGCATTCATTGTGGAAAACAGTTTGGCAGTTCCTCTGAAAGTTAAACATAGAATTACCATATGATCCAGCAATTCTGCTCCTAGGTATATAAACAAAGAATTGAAAACAAGGACTCAAACAGATGCTTGTACACCATTGTTCACTGCAGTATTATTCACACTAGTCAAAAAGTGGAAACAACCCAAATGTGCATTAGCATATAAATGGATAAACAAAATGTGGTACATACATATAATGACATATTATTCAACTATAAAAAGAATGTACTGATACATGCTTCACCATGGATGAACCTTGAAAACACTAAGTGAAATAAGCCAGACACAAATGGACAACTATTGTAAGACTCCACTTACATGAAATGTATACAGTAGGCAATATCATAGAGACACAAAGTAGCTTAGAGTTTACAGGGACTGGGAGGAGAGAGGAATGTGGAGTTACTGCTTAATGGGTACAGAGTTTCTTTTTGGGGTGATAAATATTTTGAAAATAGATAGTGGTGATGATTACACAATAGCATGAGTATAATTAATGTCATTGAATTGTATACTTAAAAATGGCTAAAACAACAAATTTTATATTACATTTATTTTACTAAAATAAAATATACAAAAAAATAAATATATCTTGACTCTTAGGCCATGCTTTTCATGACAAGAATAAAATAAGATTACAACCCTCACTCACCCTCTAACTAGAGGATAGTAGCAGACTCTGAGATGGAGATCAGTTTGTTAGATGTTTATTAGGGAATGCTCTTGGGGTGAATTTCTGTGGAATCAAGGAGAAGGAAGTTGGACTAGGCAGAAATAGAGCTGAGATGCAATGCAGGACCAAGAAGGCCTCAGTCAACCCTATGGAGAGATCAGGAGCTAGGATGACCTTTCAGAATTGTACCAAGTTGAGGTGAAGGAATAGGGCCCTTATCCATGGGTTGATCAGTCATTGGGTGCAGGTTGCCCCTGGAAGGATTGGGCATGGTGGTTTTCTTCAGCTGGAGCAATCTCCAGAGAGCTGACTGCTGAGAATCATCTTTCATGAACAATCCCAGCAGCCAGAGGAGTAAACTTTTCATTCCTGACTGAGGATCTGAGCAGAGCAAGACAGCATCTACCAAAGTCTACCTCTTGCTCTGCTTGGATCCACTTTTTATTATAGGTTCTGGGAAAGAAAGATCAAATTCCCTACCGGTCTAAGGTTGCCAGATTTAGCCAATAAAATACAGGTCACCCAGTTTATCTGAATCTGAGATAAAGAACGAGTTTGTTTGTTTATTTGTTTAGTATAAGTATATTCATGCAATATTTGGGACACACTTATACTAAAAAACTATTAGTTGGTCATATAAAATAGAAATTTAACTGGGCATCCTATATTTTATCTGGCAACCCTACCCTGGAGGAAATTTAGAAGAGGAAGGTTAGCGGGGCGAATTACAGCCCTTGCTGGTCTTGGGGCCGCAGTTGTAACTCATCCTCTATCTATTCTAGAATCTCTTCACCTTTAGTTAGCCACTGTCATGGGCCAGTGGCTAACTGAGGGTTTCAACCCCTGGTCTCCATGCTCTTCTTGGTCCAAATTGCTGCATCTCCACTTACCATTTGCCAGCAAAACTGCACAAGTCACTTGGTTGCCAAACATATTATTTCCCACCCCATTATGTAACAGCTGCCCTACATTCTCCTACAGATCAGGGTCAAGATGGAAACTTCTTTCCTTACCTACTAGTCCCTGCCCAAGGGGACTGTCTAGATGGCTGCCATAGCTTCAATGGCACTCTTGCTGTGTCTCCTGGTGGAATAGTTTCTCGTTTGGAATCAGGGCCTCTGCCTTTGCAGAGCCCAGATTTGCAAAGATGTGAAGTCCAGATTCCCTGAGTGGGTCCCCGGGAGTGATGGTAAATGAGGCTGCTCCTGATTCCACTGCTGAGCTCCAAGGCCCATGTATCCTACCGAGGACAGGTATGATATAAAGGCTTCTGATTCTGTGTGTGTACAATACCCTATCCTCCCTTCTCCACCATCCACCCTGGCCCTTAGAGTGGGCCATTGCTTTTTTGATCCTCCTAGGAACTAGCATTGCATCATGTTTCCAGCATCTCCCTGGGTCCTTTGCTGTTGTTAGCTGCCAGTGAGTCAGCTCCCGCTCATGGGGTCCCCATGTATTACACAACAAAATGTTGCCTGGTCCTGCACCATCTTCATGATGTTTGAGTACATTGAGTACACTGTTGTGGCTGTTTTGTCAATCAATCTCATTGAGGGTTTCCCTTGTTTTTACTGGCCCTCCACCAAACATGATGTCCTTGTCTAGCTATTGGTCTTTCCTGATGAGGTGTCCAAAGGAACTGCAGTTACTTTGTGCATAGTCCTTTCCCTCCCTTAGTAGTCAGGTTCTATTGCAACTTGACCCTCGTGACTGGTCTAGTGACCAGCTAGAGGAGAGGTGGGGTAGGTCCTGAGGGGGTCGTGCTGTCTTTCAGGAGAGAAGACTGCATCTTTCCCAAACTAGGAGGAAGGGGGGAAGGAGGCTGGCCCTTGATAGGAAGGGGGGCCACTCTACAGACTCAGAGAGTTTAGGGGTATAAGGATACAAGTCTTCCGGCAGCTCTGTCTTTCTGCAGCGCTTCCAGCAGCGGAGGGAGCAAATCCTTCTTTCCTCAGGGGTGATATGGAGATGCACCCCAGTATCCATGACAGTGCCTTTGTGCCACGCACCTCTTCTCTGGGCCTTGGATCTTTTACCTGTAAAATTCACTGACTTCTCTTTTAACCAGAGGGAGCTAGGCCAGCACCTCTCAACCTATAAGGTCCTCACACCCCCCCACCCCCCGTGAGATGTGTTGCTGTTGTTGTTAGGGGCTGTGGAGTCAGTTCTGACTCATAGGGACCCTATGCACAACAGAACGAACAGTTGTCCAGTCCTGTGTCATCCTTACAATCATTGTCATGCCTGACACAAGCCACCACAGAATGAAAAACTGACAGACAGTGGTGGTACCCCTTGCTAATGGTGTTTAAATTCCCATCATTAGAAGTTCTCTTGTAGGAGAAACCCTTCACGGTCCTTGTTAAAATGCAACTATATTATCTGAGAGAGGACAACAGTTGAGCTTAGATGACTGACTTCATCAGAGTAGAGTACTTCTGAGGTAAATGGGGCTGTGGGAATTTTGATTGTGGGGTAAGTGTCAGGAAGGGTAGAAGTGTGGGGAACTGGCAGGTGGGAACCACATAGAGGACCTGTCAACTTGAGGCACTGTGACATCAGGTTGCTCATCAGAAAGGGTCCAAAAGGAGAGAGAGGATGGAAAAGAATTGTGGATGGCCACTTTGCTGACTTGGAAATTTTGCTTATTGGCCTAAAGATTAAGAAAATATGACCTGCTAGTTTCTTATGTGTGTATGTATGTATGCATGTGTGTATATGGCTTTCCATCAAGACCATGTATTAGACAAGAAATACATTGGAATGTCCCCTTGAGCACTGTTCAAACAGTGCTCATTATAATGGAGCAATGATTCATCATCAATGCTCAGCTTAAAGCCAGTGTAGGAGCTTTGCAATGGTCAGTCATATTTAAGAAGGACCCCTTATAAGCAGTCCCTGATTTTCACCATGGGAATTCACTAGCTAAAATCTGTCAAAAGTGATCTCTGTGTGGCTGAGTTATACATATATGTGTTTAAATTGTCCTTGTCAGGGGCTTTTAGTCCAACAAAATGGCCATTGAAAAATCAAATACTCAGCTCTCCAAGGAAAGGGAACTTGCTCTTTTCCCAGCACCAACTCTGTGTGCCAGATGTTTGACATCAGCTCCCACATGGACTTTCTCAGCCTCAGCAGAGCCCTAGCATGGCCAGGTGACCTTTTTTTTTAAAAATAGACTTTATTTTCCAGAGCAGTTTTAGGTTTGCAGAATAATTGTGCATAAAGTATAGAGTTCCCATATACCTGCTTTCCCCCTTGCACAGTTTTCCCTATTGTTCACATCCTGTGTGACACATTGTTACAATTAACAAACCAATACTGATATATTATTACAGTCGTCCCTTGGCATGGGGAGGGAGATTGGTTCCAGGACCCCTGACCATATCAAAATCCGCAGATGCTCAAGTCCTTTATATAAAATGGCATAGTTTTGCATATAACCTATGCACATCCTCCCATATACTTTAAATCACTTCTAGATTACTTATAATACTTAATACAATGTAAATGCTATATAAATAGTTGTTATACTGTATTGTTTAGGGAATAATGACAAGAGATGAACAATGCTAAAACAATGAATGGTGGAGAGAGACTGAGGAGCTATGAAATGGTGGGAGGCTATAGCAGGATATGCCTACACATCATTTCTTTCATGTGGGTTCAATGTAGTGCTTGGGTCATAGCAAATTCAAGTTTTTGCTTTTTGGAACTTTCTTTTTCTGAATATTTTTGATCTGCAGATATGGACTCCGAGGATAAAGAGGGCCAATTGTATTAATTAAAGTCCATAGTTTACGTTAGGGTTCACTCTGCGTTGTTCAGTCCTATGGATTTTGGAAAATGCATAACATCATGTGTCCACTTTTACAGTATCATGCAGAATAGTGTCACTGCCTTGAAAATCCCATGCTCCACATATTGATTCTACCCCTCCTCCCCTAGAACCCAGAACCCCTGACAATCACTGATCATTTTACTGTCTCTACAGTTTTGCCTTTTCCAGAGTGTCATATAGTTGTAATCACAGAGTATGTAGCCTTTTCAGACTGTCTTCGTTCACTTAACAATATGCATTTAAGGTTCCTCCAAGTCTTTTAGTAACTTGATAGCTCATTTCTTTTTATTGCTAAATAATATTCCATTGTTTGGATATTACCACAATTTGTTTATCTATTCACCTACTGAAGGACATCTTGGTTGCTTCCAATTTTTGGCAATTATAAATAAAGCTTCTATAAACATTCATGTGCAGGTTTTTATGAAGAGGTAAGTTTTCTACTAATTTGGGTAAATAGGAATGTCATTGTTGGATTGCATGGTAAACCTCTGTTTAGTTTTTTGAGAAACTGCCAGACTGTCTTCCGAAGTGGCTGCACCATTTTTGTATTCCCGAAAGAAATGAACGTATTTCCTGTTGCTCCATGTCCTTGCCAGCATTTGGAGTTACCAGTGTTTGGGATTTTAGTCATTCTAATAATGTGTAATAGTATCTTACTGTGGTTTTAATTTGTAATTCCCTACTGACATATGATGTTAAACAGCTTTTCATATGCTTATTTGCCATGCGTATATCTTCTTTGGTGACGTTTGTTTAGATATTTTGCCCATTTTGTAATTGAGTTGTTTGTTTTCTTATTGTTGAGTTTTAAGAGTTCTTTATGATATATTTTAGACGTAAGTCCTTTATTAGGTATGTATTTTTCAAATATTTCCTCCCAGTATGTGGCTTATCTTTTCATTTTCCTGACAGTGTCTTTCACAGAGCAGAACACTTTAATTTTAATGAAATCCCAGCTTACCATTTTTTCCCTTTTATGAATCATGCTTTTGGTGTTGTATCTCAAAAATCATCTCCAGGCCAGACGTTCTTCGTCAAGTCGCCGTGGTCTCCTGCTTCAACAGTGCTTCAACGGAACCCGGCGCTCGCCAACCTTCCTCCAACCAGCAGCTACCAGCCAGCCTTCCACCACCTCCTCACAGCAGTGCCCTCGGACGCCCCAAGGCCCCCGCCGCCGCTCCAGCGCCTCGCAGCCGCTGCGGTGTCTTCTCAACCGCCACCGTGACGACCGCATCTCCCTGGCAGGTGCGCCAGAACTACAGTCAGGACTCTGAGGCCGCGGTCAACCGCCAGATCAACCTGGAGCTCCACGCCTCCTGTATCTACCTGTCCATGTCCTACTACTTCGACCGCGATGATGTGGCTCTGAAGAATTTTGCCAAATATTTTCTTCACCAATCTCACGAGGAGAGGGAACATGCTGAGAAACTGATGAAGCTGCAGAACCAACGAGGTGGCCGAATCGTCCTTCATGATATCAAGAAACCAGACTATGATGATTGGGAGAGCGGGCTGAATGCAATGGAGTGTGCATTACAATTGGAAAAAAGCGTGAATCAGTCACTACTGGAACTGCACAAGCTGGCAACTGACAAGAAGGACCCCCATTTGTGTGACTTCATTGAGACGCATTACATACATGAGCAGGTGAAATCCATCAAAGAATTGGGTGACTACGTGACCAACTTGCGGAAGATGGGAGCCCCAGCATCTGGCCTGGCAGAGTATCTCTTTGATAAGCACACCCTGGGAGACAGTGATGGAGACAGCTAAGCTTGAGCCTGCTGCCCCACAGCCACAGGGGTGACTTCTGTGGCCACCAAGACAGCTCATGCATGTTGGGTTTACCTTTACCTTTTCTATAAATTGTACCAAAACATCCACTTCAGTTCTTTCATTTGTACCATTCTTTCAAAATAATTTGATACCCCCCCCAAAAAAATCATCTCCAAACCCCACTGTCACCTAGATTTTCTCCTATGTTCTCTTCTAGAAATTTTCTAGTTTTTCGTCGTACATTTAGGTCTATGATCCATTTTGAGTTAATTTTTGTGAAAAATGTAAGCTCTATATCAAAATTCTTTTCTGTTTGCATGCGGTCGTCCATTGTTCTGGCACCATTTGTGTAAAACAATATCCTTTCTCCATTGAATTGCTTTTGTTCCTCTGTCAAAGATCAGTTGACTATATTTATGTGGGTCTATTTTGGGACTCTGTTCTATTCCATCCTTCTGTCTAGTCCTTTGCCAGTTTCAACTGCCTTGATCACTATAGCTTTATATGAAGTATTGAAGTTGGGTAGTGTCAATCCTCAAACTCTGTTATTCTTCAGTATTGTGTTGGCTATTCTGGGTCTTTTGCCTTTCTATATAAACTTTAGAATCAGTTTGTAGATATCCAAACAAATAACTTGCTGGGATTTTGATTGGGATTGCATTGAATTTATAGACTAAGCTGGAAATAATTGATGTCTTAATAATGTTGTCTTTCTGTCCACGAACATGGACTATCCCTCCATTTATTTAGATCTTTGATTCCTTTCATCAATGTTTTGTAGTTTTCCTCATATAGATCTTATACATATATTGTTAGATTTATACCTAACAATATTTTATCTTTTTGGTGCTAATGTAAATCCTATTGTGTTTCTGATTTCAAATTCCAGTTGTTCATTACTGGTATATAGCAAAGAAATTGACTTTTTTGAGAGTGCTCTTCTTTTTTAATTTTTTTTTTAAAGTTTATTGTGGTGAAAATATACTTAACAAAACAAATACCATCTCAACAATTTCTACATGACAATTCAGTAACATTGATTACATTCTTCAAGTAGTGCAACTATTCTGATTATCTTTTTCTAAATCATTTCACCACCATTAACATAAAGTCAATGCCCTTTAAGCAAAAACTTCCCCTACTCCCCTCCTTCCCACTTCTGGTAACCAATAATAATCTTTGGTTTCTATGTATTTAATTATTTCATGTAAGTGATATATGTGTAAACCCTGGTGGTGAAGTGGTTAAGAGCCCAGGCTGTTAATCAAAAGGTCAGTAGTTCGAATCCACAAGCCATTCCTTGGAAACCATATGGAGCAGTTCTACTCTGTCCTATAGGGTGGCTATGAGTTGGAATCGACTCAACAGCATACCACCACAACAACAGTGACTAATGACTTTGAGCATATTTTCATGTGTTAGTTGGCCATTTGAATATCCTCTTTGGTGAAATGTCTGTTCAAATCCTTTACACGTCTTTTGATTAGGTTTTTTGTCTTTTTGTTGTTAAGTTGTAGAAGTTTTATATATTTTTGGATATTTGACTTGTATTGGGTATATTGTTCCCAAAATTTTTCTCCCAATCTGCAGGTTGTCTCTTCACTTTGTTGATAAAATAAAGTAATTGACTTTTATATAATAACCTTGTATTCTGCAACCTTGTCTTTTTTTGTTGTTGATGTTGATGATACTTTGAGATCTTCTACATAGACAATCCCATCATATGTGAACAAATACAGTTTTATTTCTTCCTTCCCAATCTGTGTATTTTATTTCATTTTTCTTTTCTAATTGCATTAGCTAGTACTTTCAGTATGAAGTTGAGTAAGAATGATGAGAGGGGGACATTCTTGTCTTATTGTCAGACTTCTGAAGAAAGCATCTTGTTTCTCACCATGTTGTATGTTGTAGATATTCTTTATCAAGATGAGGAAGTTCCTCTCTATTCCTGGTTTGATGAGAGTTTTTATCATGAATGGGTTGGATTTTGTCAAACGCTCTCTCTGTGTCTATCGATATGTTGTTGTTAGCTGCCGTCGAGTTGGTTCCGACTCATAGCAACCCTATGTACAACAGAACCAAACACTGCCTGGTCCTGCACCATCCTCACAATCCTTGTTATGCTTGAGCCCATTGTTGCAGCCACTGTGTCAATCCATCTCATTGAGGGTCTTCCTCTTTTTCACTGATCTCTACTTCACCAACCATGATGTCCTTCTCCAGGGACTAATCCCTCATGATAACATGTCCAAAGTATCTGAGATGTAGTCTCTTCATCCTTGCTTCTAAGGAGCATTCTGGTTGTACTTCTTCCAAGACAGATATGTTCATTCTTTTGGCAGTCCATAGTATAGTCAATATTCTTCTCCAACACCACAATTCAAAGGCGTCAGTTCTTCTTTGGTCTTCCTTATTCATTATCCAGCTTTTGCATGCATATGAGGCAATTGAAAACATCATGGCTTGGGTCAGATGCAGCTTAGTCTTCAAGGTGACATCTTTGCTTTTTAACACTTTAATGAGGTCTTTTGCAGCAGATTTGCCAATGCAATGCATTGTTTGATTTCTTGGCCGTTGCTTCCATGGGTGTTGATTGTGGATCCAAGTAAAATGAAACCCTTGACAATGTCAATCTTTTCTCCGTTTATCATGATGTTGCTTATTGATCCAGTTGTGAGGATTTTTGTTTTCTTTATGTTAAGGTGTAATCAATGCTGAAGGCTTTGGTCTTTGATCTTCATCAGTAAGTGCTTCAAGTCCTCTTCACTTTCAGGAAGCAAGGTTATGTCATCTGTATAAACCAGGTTTGTTAGTGAGTCTTCCTCCAATCCCGATGCCATCTTCATATAGTCCAGCTTCTCAGATTATTTGCTCAGCATACAGATTGAATGAGTATGGTGAAAGGATACAACCCTGACACACTGATATGATCATCTGAATTTTCTTATTTAGCCTGTTGATATGATGAATTACATTAATTGATTTGTAAATATTGAACAAGCATACTTGAGGTAAATACCACTAGGTCACGGTGTATAATTCTTTCTATACATTGTTGGATTTGATTTGCTAAAATTTTGTTGAGGATTTTTGCATCCATGTTCATAAGAGATATTGGTCTGTAATTTTCCTTCCTAGTAATTTCCAGTCTTTGTCTATTTTTGATATTAAGATAATGCTTGCCTCATAGAATATATTAGGAAGTGTGCCTTTCTCTTCTTTTTACTTTTTTTGGAAGAGTTTGAGAAGGATTGGTGTTAATTTAAATATTTGGTAGAACTCACCAATGAAACCATCTAGTCCTGGTGTTTTTTTGTTTGGGGAGTTTACTAATTATTGTTTCAATTCCTTTAATAGATGTAGTCTTATTCAGGTTATCTATTTGTTATGTGAGTTTCAGTGGACTGTGTCTTTCGAGGAGTTGGTCCATGCCATCTAAGCTATCAAATTTGGACATAGAGTTGTTCATAGTATTCCTTTATTATCCTTTTAATGTCCATGGGATCAATTATGATGACCCTTATTTCATTTCTAACATTAGTAATGTATGTCTTTTCTCTTTTTTTTTTTTTTTTTTTGGTTAGTCTGGCTACAGGTTTATCAATTTTGCCAGTGTTTTCAAAGGACCAGCTTTTGGCTTTGATTTTATCTGTTAATTTCCTGTTTTCAATGTCATTGATTTCTGCTTTAATTTTTATTATTTCTTTTCTTATTCTTACTTTAGATTTAATTTTTTCTTCTTTCTCGAATTTTTTTAAGATTGAAGCTTATATTATTGATTTTTTTAATCTTTCTTCTTTTCTAGTGTATGCAATCAATGCCATAAATTTCCCTTTAAGCATGTTTTTGCTTCATCTCACAAATTCTGATAATTTGTATTTTCAATTTTATTTGGTTGAAAATATTTTTTAATTTCTCTTGAGACTTCTTCTTTGACCCATATGTTATTTAGAAGTGTGTTATTTAATTTCCAAATATTTTTGAATATTCTAGGTATCTTTCTATTACTGATTTCTGGTTTGATTACTTTGGGGTCTGAAAGCATACTTTGTATGATTTCTATTCTTTAAAAAATTTTAAGGTGTGTTTTATGGCTCAGGATGTGGTCTATCTTGATAAATGTCCCCTGTGAGCCTGAAAAGGATATGTATTCTGCTGTTGTTGGATGAAGGATTCTATAAATGTTAATTAGATTCAGTTGATTGATGGTGCTGTTCAGTTCAATTATATTCTTATTGATTTTCTGCCTGTTGGACCTATCAATTACTAACAGAGGAATGTTGAAGTCTTTAACTATAATAGTGGATTGGTCTCCTTCTCCTGGGAGTTCTAGTTGTTTTGATGCTCTCTTGTTAGGCACATACTGTATTTTTTCATAAATAATGCACCCACACATACAATGATGAAATAAAGCAAAACATTTCTGGCATAGCGCACCCATGCATAATACCACATGTCTCATGACATTTCCAGGGGTGAATTTCAGCCTCATTCACCCGTTCTCCCATATTACAGGCAAATCATATCATTTTGTTCATTTTCTTTCATTCTGTTAATTTTATTTAATATCCTGCTTATGTGTATAAAAATAGTCCAAAAATGTTACTTTTGACCATAATTGCATAATAAAGGTATAAACCATAGTCAAGAAGTCATGGACAGAGTTTGGTAGTCTCTCAGTAATCAGAAAATAAACAATAGAAACTGTGTGCTTGTTTCTTTTCATTTAAGTTGATAATTATAGTGCATTAGCTCAACAGTTGAGTGCAAAAACCATATCAGATCGTCTTAAGTGAAGCCATTAGGTTATGTTAGGTCTGCTTATTTCGTATTTTAATTATGTCTTCTTAGTGTAAGTGTCTTTGATCAATGGTCATAAGTCACCTTAGTCATATGCTTGCAAGCATAGGCCTATAAAAGGATCCTTACTTCTTATACACCTCACATTTGAATTTTGCAATCTCTTCTAGAATCAGTCAGCTATCGATCATATTGTGTAAAAAAAATTGGTATAGTGCACACCTATGAAAATAATTGTGGGGTGGGGTTTGCATGGTTAGCAAAATATGTATAATGTGCATCTTATTTGCATAAAATACGGTAAACATTAATGATTGTAATGTCTTCTTGAGTAAATGACCCGTTTAGCATTATGTAATGCCCCTTTTTATCCCTGATATTTTTCTTGTTCTAAAGTCAGCTCTGTCTGAAATTAATATAGCTACTCTTTCTTTTGATTAGTGTTAACATGGCATATCTTTCTCCATCCTTTTACTTTTATCTGTGTCTTTATATTTAAAGTGAGTTTCTTGTAGAAGTTCTTGTATAGTTGGGGCTTGTTTTTTTTTAATCTGCTCTGATAATTTCTGTCTTAAATGGCATATTTAGACCATTCACATTTAAAATGATTATTGATATAGTTGAATTAATATCTACCATATTCATTGTCCTTGTTCTTTGTTTCTTTTTATTTTTCTGTCTTCCACTCTTTTTTTGTCTTTTTGTCTTCTACTCATTTTTTGCCTTTTCTGATTTTAGTTGGGCATTTTGCATAACTCAATTTTCTCTCTTCTCTTGGCATTTAAATTATACTTCTTTAACAATTTTTCTTAGTGGTGGCCCTAGAGTTTGCAATATACATTTACAACTAACATAAGTCCACTTTCAAATAACACTATACTGTTTCATGGATAATGCAGGTATTTCATAATGGAGTATTCCCAGTTCCTTTCTTCTATTCCTTATAATGGTTCCTTGGGTGACACAAATGGTTAAGTGCTCGACTACCAGCTGAAAGGATGGCAGTTTGAACCCACCCAGGGGTGCCTCAGAATACAAGTCTGGCAATCTGTTTCCAAAATGTCACAGCCTTGGAGCAGTTCTACTCTGCACATGTGAGGTTGCTGTGAGTCAGAATCAACTCGACAGCAACCAACAACAACATCCCTTATAACATTGCTCTCACACATTTCACTTATTCAGAAGTTACAATCATCCAATTGTTTTTATATTATAATTTTAAACTTATTTGTTAGACCAGTTAACAATAAAAAAAAAAACCCTGTCATTTATTGCTTCTCAAATGTTCCTTCTTTCTTTATGTAGATCTGAGTTTCTGATCTATATCACTTTCCTTTTAGCTGAAGAATTTCTTTTAACATTTCTTGTTAGGCCTAGTGGCAACAAATTCTCCTAATTTCTGTTTGTCTGAGAAGGTCTGCATTTTTCCTTCAATTTTGAAATGTAATTTTGCTACATACAGAATTCTAGTTTGGTGGGTTTTTGTTTTTCTTTCCACACTTTAAATATTCCACTCTTCTCACTTGCTTATGTGTTTTCTGAAGAAACGTAGTCAATGTAATTCTTTTTCTTGTTCCTTTATAGGTAAGGTGTTTTTTCCCTATGGCTTCTTTCAAGATTTTCTCTGTCTTTGATTTTCTGCAGTTTGAATATGATATGCATTGGTGTAGGTTTTTTTTCTGTTTATCCTGCTTGGTATTCTCTGAGCTTCCTGGATTTGTAGTTTGGTGTCTATCATTATTCTGGAAAATTCTCAGCCATTTTTACTTCAAATATTTCTTTTGTTCCTTTCTCTCTTTCTTCTTCTTCTGGTATTCCAGTTATGTGTATGTTTCATTTTTTGTCTCATAGTTGTTGGATATCCTGTACTTTCCCACCCTCCTAGTCTTTTTTTTCTTTGCTTTTCACTTTGCAAATTTTCTATTGGAATATCTTCCAATAAGATATCAATAAGAGTCTTTCGTTGACTGTGTCCAGTCTACTGATGAACCCATCGAAGGCATTCTTCATTTCTGTTATACAGGCATTCCTCAGGTTACGAATGTCCAACTTATGTGCAACACCTAGTTACAAACTGTCTTAGTCATCTAGTGCTGCTGTAACAGAAATATCACATGTGGATGGCTTTAACAAGAGAAATTTATTCTCTCACAGTTTAAGAGGCTAGAAGTCTGAGTGCAAGATGCCAGCTCTAGGGGAAGGCTTTCTCTCTTTGTCAGCTCTGGAGAAAGGTCCTTGTCATCAATCTTCCCCAGTTGAGGAGCTTCTCAGCGCAGGGACTCTGGGTCCAAAGGACGCGCTATTCTCCTATCTCTTGTTTCTCGGTGGTATGAGGTCCCCATGTCTCTCCACTCACTTCTCCCTTTTTACTGAGACTTTATGTTTTTCCTCATTATTTTTATGGGTATGTTTGTTAACTTTCTTTGTAGTTAGCATGGAATTTACCCTTCTCTTTCTAAGTTTGAATCAGTCTATTATTATTTGGTATCGCCTTGCCTTCCTCTCCATTAGAAGGTTCTATACCCACACCATTTCTTCCATGTTTTATTGTTCTGATGTTGATGTCATTTACAGATTAACTTTTCTGATTCTCTGTTGTATTTCTTTTGGTTCTGGATAGTCTTTGAGAGTTCATTTCCTAGACTGGTATCAGGCTGGTACAATCCTGCTTCCTAGATTCTGCCTGTGAGCTAAAGTTGTTTGTTCTCAGATCGAAGGACTCCCTTTAATAATTCTTGTAAGTTTGGTTTGGTTTTTACATATTCCCTTAATTTCTGTTTATCTGGAAATGTCCTAATTTCACCATCATATTTGAACGAGAGTTTTGCAGGATATATTATTCTTGGCTGGCCATTTTTTTCTTTCGAGGTTTTATATGTGCCATCCTATTGCCGTCTTTGTCTGCATGGTTTCTGCCAAATAACCTAAGCTTAGTCTTATTGTTTCCCCTCTGTATGTGACTTTTGTTTTTCATGAGCTGCTCTCAGGATTCTTTGTCTTTGGTTTTGGCAAGTGTGATTATGATATGGCTTGGTGATTTTCTTTTGGGGTCTCTCCTATATAGGGTTTGTTGAGCTTCTTGGATGGCCAGCTTTTCATCTTTCATGATATTGGGGAAGTTTTCTGTCAGGAGTTCTTCAATGAGCCTCTCTATGTTTTCTGTTTTCTTCCCCTGTTCTGGAACTCCAATCACTTGAAAATTTTTGCTTTTGATTGTATCCCACATAATTCTCAGGGTCTCTTCATTTTTCTTTTTTTTTTTTTTTCTGAGTTTTCCTGGACAGAGTTGTATCCAAGTGTTTGTCTTCAGTTCCACTGATCCTGTCTTCCACCATTTAAAATCTGCTCCTCAGCCCTTCTATGACACTGTCCATTTCTGAAATCTTGTTGTTTATCTTTTGGATTTGTGATTGTTGTTTTTGTTTATTTTCTAGATGTGAATTTATTTTGGCATTTTTTTCCTGCATTATTTTCCTGAATTCTTCCATTTTCTTACTGTATTTTCCATGAATTTGTCTATTGTTTCCTCATTTTTGTCTGCTTTTTGCTTCAACTCTTGGATAATTCTGAGTATTAGAGATTTGAATTCCCTATTAGGTAGTTCTAGTGCATTTTCTTCTACTGGAAAGTCATCTGGTGTTTTATTTTGGACAAACCATCCTGTTCTGTTTTTGTAAATGTTTTGATATTGTCTGCTGTCTTCAGAGCATTCAGTAGTTATTTTCCTCGTTTATTGATTGTAGATATGTTTGTTTCATCCTTTTTTTTTTTTTTTTAATTTGGCTATGTCTGAGCAGGTGGGCTGTGTGTTCTATGTTATTTGCTCAGCTGTGGGCATGATACTTTTTGCCTCCTTCCCCATTGGCAGGGTCAGTCACTCAGATATGGTACAGCAGGGCAGGTCTAGCTGAAGAGGAGTTGCTGGGATGGGTTGTTTGTGGCACTTACTACAGCTACTAGGGTGGGTTGGTAATCAGTGCAGGGCAGGTTCTGGTAGGCTGTGCCTGTGCTGCTATGTGGTATGATGTTAAGCACACGGTGCAGGTAGACAGGATAGAGGGGGGAGATTGTGATGTATGGAGCTAAGATGGGTATGGAAGACAGGAGAGAGGAACAAGAGCCAAAAACATACAAACAAAAAAGAGTGCTAGGGGAGCTTGCCACTGGAGTGGAGAGATGAGAGACTATGAAATGGGGAAAAACGAAGAGGGGAAGAAGAAAAAAAAGAAAAGAAAAGAATGAATAAACAAAAATTAGAAAGAAAAAAGAACAGCAAAGCTCCCAGGGATCCCACCAGTGTGGCTATGAGGTCTAAGGAAGTTGTTTCCAGGTGTTGAAGTACAGCCTGGCTAGGAGGCATAGTGGTGTCACTCAGTGCCAGGTATTCAGGGGACAGGAAGAGAAGGAAGGTATAGAGAGACAAGAAACTGAGTAATGAAGAAAGGCAAAAAGGGAAAAAGAGGGAAAAGAAAACAAAACAAATTAAAAAAAAAAAAAAAGAACAAGAACCCCCTGCCCAAAAAAAACAAGAAATAAAAAAAAACATGAAAAAAAAAATGCTCTCAGGGATCCCTCTGTGCATCTGCACAAGCTGAGGGGGTAGGTCCCAAGCTGCACAGCACTGCCCAGCCAGAATGGGCTCCCTACTCAAGAAAAGAAAAATAAAATAAACAAACAATTCAAAACAAACTAACAAAAGCCCCTGGACCCCACCAGCATGCACGGACAAGGAAGCAGTTCCACATTCGAGTGGAGCTCCCCAGCCCCTCAGGAAGAAGCAAAAGTATTGCACAGAGCCAGGTATTTGAGCTTAAGTAGGGGGAGGTGGAGAGAGGTAAGGAAGAAATCAAAAGAAGCAGAAGAAAGCAACACCAGTAGCCAACAAATGGCACTCAGGGAGTTGACTAGTGTGGGCAGGTGGAACCCAAGCAGCTGGTGCTTCCCAGCCAAGAGACTATGGCTGTGGGAAGCAGAGGAGGCTGAGTGGGGGCAAAGAAGGATGGGGGGTGGGAAAGCGTGTATCGCCAGTTACCAGTTGTTGTGTCTCCTGCTGGAAGCTCCGTGAAGCTGCTTTCTCGTACCCCCATTTGCTGGTCTCTGATAAGTGTTCAAGATGGCAGATCCATGTTACGTTAGCTGATGGGGATCTCTCCATGTATGTCTCCTTGCTCTCTGTTCTCTGTCAGTTTCTTATTCC
Organism: Dugong dugon; assembly: GCA_030035585.1. NCBI lineage: Eukaryota > Metazoa > Chordata > Mammalia > Sirenia > Dugongidae > Dugong > Dugong dugon. The sequence goes on from CM057464.1 coordinate 26,103,376, forward strand.
ATCTGGTGCTTGGCTGAGTTCTTTATCTCTTCATTTGATGTTTAGGGTTTCAAGATTGCTGTTTTCTCTTTTTGGCTTAGTTTTTCAGATCTTTGCTGTGGAGGGAAGCGTGGTGCTTCTGCCTAGAGTGCCATGTTGCCGGAGGTCCTCACTTCTCCCTTTTATATCTCAAAAGAGATTGGCTTGAGACACAACCTAATCTTGTAGATTGAGTCCTGCCTCATTAACATAACTGCCTCTAATCCCACTTCATTAACGTCATAAAGGATTTACAACACATAGGAAAATCACATCAGATGACAAAATGGTGGACAGTCACACAATACTGGGAATCATGGACTAACTAAGTTGACAGATATTTTGGGGGGACACAATTAAATCCATGACATGAACTAACCCTCATAAAGCCTATCAGGAAAAACTGACTCAGTGTATGTGGCCCAGGCTACCACAATGGGCCACACTTCTCCCATGTGCACAGGTGCTACAGCAGGTCCTAGGGTGGCCACTGACAGTAGGCAGGCTCCTGTGACATGGTGCACCAAGCCATGCCCTGCAGCAGCAAGTGGAGAGCCCACATGCACCCATCTCCCTCAGAGCTCAGAAAGGGCCAGCCCCACCATCTACATGTCTTAAGCACTACAGCTCCACTCCACATGATGGGCCTGCAGGTGGTGGCAGCCAGTGGCCAGGTTGCAGGCACTGTGCTCTACCTGTTCATGGAGTACAACTAGTCAGTATTCTGTGCTGGGCACATGGCTGGGACTCCACAGCACCCCCTTTACCCAGCTCTGCCCCACCATCCTGCCTGGCCTTCTGTGCTGTGCAGCCTGGGGCTATTGCAGCACCTCTCTGAGCTTCTGTTTTCCCTACCTTACACATGTGGGATTTTAAAGCAGCAGTTCTTGGCCTTTTGATGGCTGGAAGGGGGGGCAGGCAATCTTAGATTCCTGACCTCTGTATGTCCGTATGGTTTCCAGGGGTCCATGGAGACTTGGGTTTCCCTAAGCATTCTCTTTCCAACCTGGCCTCTGGCTGGCTCTGAGCACACTCTAAGTGGCATTTTCTCTTTTGCACCCCAAGGCAGGGGTCTTCTAGTTGGTGTGTGGGGTTGACAGGTCTGGTGAGGAGGTGATGGAGGAATGATCTGCCTGGCCCCAGCACCATCCTACCCATGATCCTAACCCTCCCTGCGTCTGCTGAGAAGGGTTCAAAACCCTGTGGAAATGTGGCCTAGTGGTACAACATAGATTTTTTTAGTTCAGAGTCTACCGTAAAGTATTTAATTGGTCTCAAAGATTTTATAGAACAGAATCTTCTGAGTATTTTGGGTAACATTTTCCCTGTAGGTATCCCTTCAACTGTGGAAAAGGTACATATAATGGTTCATAATAACAAATGTGTTCTACTTTGTGACACACATCAAAACATAATTATTATTACTGTATGTTAAAGATGTTTTAGTGTATCTGAAAGTGTTTCTTTAATATTTTTATGCTTCGAAAGGTGTTCTATATACTAAGACAAACATTTGACTAACTGACATTAGATACGAACCATACCTAACTGTTCTGACTTAGGTACAAATTCGACTTAAACAACAGACTTAGGTACAGAATTCATTCGTAATCCAGGGATTGCCTGTAGTGTTTTTGATTTGTAGCATTATGTTTTGATTATTTCTTAGTGTTTTCATCTCTCTGTTTGCATTACTCATATGACCTTGCATGTTGTCCACTTTTTTCATTAAATCCATTAGCAAATTAATCATATGTCCATTGCTGTTGAGTCAATTCTGACTCATAGTGACTGTATAGGACAGAGTAGAACTGTCCCACAGGGTTTCCAAAGAGCAGCTGACAGATTCAAACTACAGATCTTTTGGTTAGCAGCCGAGTTCTTAACCATTGAGCCACCAGGGCTCCCAAATTAATCATGATTATTTTAAATTCCTGGTCTGATAATTCCAAAACTTCTGCCATATCTAAATCTAGTTCTGATACTTGCTCTATTTCTTCAGACTGTATTTTTGCTTTTTAAAATGTCTTGTAATTTTTTTTGTTGAAATCTGGACATGATGCATCAGTAAAAGGAACTGAGGTTCTTTTTGTTGTAATACTTTATAAAGCCCTGCTGATGTTGATGAGGTGATCAGATGTGGAAAGAGAAGTGTTATATACCCATATGATTAGGTCTTAGTCCTTTAGTTAAGTGAGCCTGTGACCCTGGGTTCTGACTTTCATAAGTGCTTCTAGGTGTCTGTCTTCTTCTTTTTTATTTTTTTAAACACTAATTTAGAAAATAATATTTGGAATCATTATTCTCTGACCCTGAGCATGGAGAAATCTGACCCAGCTGGGGCTGGGCCCTCACAGACTCACAAAGACACATCAACTGGGCCCTGAGATAAGACAACAGATAACAATCTCAGAAATTATATTAAGGAAGTTTTCACAAAACGGCAATAAAACCTAACCCAAAGGACTTCTCACCTTTTGTCTTTTTCTATTAACATTTAGTGAATAGGAATTTGTTGGACCAGTGAAGACCCTCCTGACTTTCGTAACTGAAACCCATACCAATGATTGTTAAGAAAGATAATTCAAAATGTAAGATTACAATTTCTAGCCAATCAGTGAAAAAGTGATGCTTTCAATGATTCTACCCATTCTGTGATGTTGATATATACTGATGATTGTGTAACCTTCTTTGGATTCAGGCAGACATTCTAACTCTGGCAGCATGCTTGTCCGCTTCCCACTTTTGTTCTTTTGAATATACACCAAATAAAACTTTCTTTTTACTTTACTAAACTTTGTGATGTTTTTCCCCTATAACAACCCTTAGGTAAAATACCCATTGCCATCAAGTCAATTCTGACTCATAGTGACCCTATAGGACAGAGTAGAACTCCCCCATATAGTTTCCAAGGAGCACCTGGTGGATTTGAACTGCCAACCTTTTGATTAGCAGATGTAGCTCTTAACCACTACGCCACCAGGGTTTCCTTAGGTAAAATAGAGAGGCTATTTTAGTTCACTGTAGTTGGCTGTTTTCCTTCCCACAGTCCAAGATGAGAAGGTGGCTGAAGTTGAGTAATTCCATTCCCCTACATGAAAGGCTAGAGGGAGCTGTACTTGGGTATTTCTCTTCCTGTACACTGGTTAGAATTTGATACTACCTATTGTCTAGGCTGTGGTAAAATATTATCCGTGGAGGGCAGACTATTGTTGAGAATAGAGCACTATTTCAAAATGATTCCTTTCACCCTACCCCTCCAGAAGCAGGAGGGAAATTTTCTTCAAAGTGAGAACCTGGTGGGTTCCTGGGGCAAAAATCACAAAAATCTGGGCTCCCCTCAACTCTGGGCCTTGAATAAACTTAAGACAGTAGTGAGTAACCCAGAAGTAGAGTAATCATATGTCTCTGTGTATTCTGGTAATGCTTATTGTCCTACCATGATTCTTTTTTTTCTTTTTCTTTTTTTCTATTGTACTTCAGGTGAAGGCTTACAGAACAAATAGTTTCTCATAAAACAGAAGTACACGTGTTGTTTTATGACATTGGTTAACAACCCCACAACATATCAACCCTCCTACTTCTCAACCTCTTTTTTTTTTTTTTTTTGGTGAAAATACACATAGCCAAAGATACACCATTTCAAAAATTTCTACATGCACAGTTCAGTGACATTGACTACGCTCTTCGAATTGTGCTGTTATTCTCACTTAAGTTGAAGGCTTACAGAACAAAATAGTTTCTCATTTAACAGTTACTACAAATGTTGCCCTATGAAAGTAGTTAACAATCTCACAACACATCAACACTATCCTTACTCAACCTTGGGTTCCCTATCACCAGCTTCCTTGTCCCCTTCTGCTTTCTGGCCCTCGTCACTGGACTCCTGTACCTCGTTAGTCTCATTTGGTTTTACGACGCTGTCCACTCCCAGGCTGAACAGTGAACCTCAGAGGTAACTTCACCACTGAGCCAAAAGGGTGTCTGGGGGCCATACTCTCGGGGTATCTCCAGTCTCCTTTAGGCCAGTAAATCTGTTTTTTTGTGTGTGTGTGTGTGAGTTAGAATTATGCTCCACATCCTTCTCCAGCTCTGTCCAGAGCCCTCTGTTGTGATCCCAGTCAGAGCAGTCAGTGGTGGTAGCCGGGAACCATCTAGCTGTACTGGACTCAGTCCGGTGGAGGCGTTGGTAGCTGTGGACAATTAGTCCTTTGTACTAATCTTTTCCTTGTATCCTGTTCTCTTCATTCTCCCTTGCTCCCGAAGGGATGAGACCAGTAGAGTATCTTAGATGGCCGCTCACAGGCTTTTAAGACCCCAGACACTACTCACTGCGGTAGAATGTAGAGCATTGTCTTTATAAACTGTGTCATGCCAATTGAGCTAGATGTTCCCCGAGACCATGGTCCCCAGAGCCCTCCACCCAGCAATTCAGTCCCTCAGGGAGTTTGGATGTGTCTATGGGGCTTCCATGACCTTTCCTTGTACAAGTTGTGTTAGTTTCTCCTGTATTGTGTACCGTCTCACCCTTCACCCAAGATACAACTTATCTATTGTCTGTGTAGTATTTCCACCCCCCCATCCCTGATAACCAACAAAGATTGTTACATTTTGTGTGTGAACTTTTTCATGGGTTTTTACAATAGAGGTCTCATACAATATTTGTCCTTTTGTGATTGACTTATTTCACTCAGCATAATGTCCTCCAGTTTCATCCATGTTATGAGATGGTTCACGGATTCATAGTTGTTCTTTCTCATTGCATAGTACTCCATTGTGTGTATGTACCATAGTTTGTTTATCCATTCATCTGTTGATGGGCATCTAGGTTGTTTCCATCGTTTTGCTATTGTGAACAATGCTGCCATGAACATAGGTGTGCATATGTCTATTCGAGTGACTCTTATTTCTCTAGGATATATTCCTAGGAGTGGGATTGCTGGATCGAATGGTATGTCTATTTCTAGCTTTCTGAGGAAGCGCCATATCATTTTCCAAGATGGTTGTATCATTTTGCATTCCCACCAGCAGTGCATACGAGTTCCGATCTCCCCGCAGCCCCTCCAACATTTGTTATTTTCAGTGTTTTTGATTCGTGCCAGTAATGCCGGGGTGAGATGGTATCTCATTGTGGTTTTAATTTGCATTTCTCTAATGGCTAGTGATCGCGAACATTTCCTCATGTGTCTGTTGGCCAATTGAATGTCTTCTTTGGTGAAGTGTCTGTTCATTTCCTTTGCCCAATTTTTAATAGGATTATTTGTCTTTTTGTTGTAGAGGTGTTGGATTTTCTTGTAGATTATGGGGATTAGAACTTTGTCTGACTTGTACTGTCCCAAAATTTTTTCCCAGTCTGTAGGTTCTCTTTTTACTCTTTTGGTGAAGTCTTTTGAAGAGCATAGGTATTTGATTTTCAGAAGATCCCAGTTATCTAGCTTATCTGTTGGGTTTTGTGTGTTGATGGTTATGGTTTGTATCCTGTTAATGCCATGTATTAAGGCCTGAAGTGTTGGTCCTATTTTTTGTCCTATGAACTTTATAGTTTTAGGCTTTATATTCAGGTCTTTGATCCATTTTGAAGTAGTTTTTGTATACGGTGGGAGGTATGGGTCCTGTTTCATTTTTATACAGATGGATATCCAGTTTTGCCAGCACCATTTGTTAAAAAGACTGTCTTTTCCCCATTTGATGCACTTTGGGCCCTTGTCGAAGATCAGGTGGCCGTAGGTGGATGGATTTACATCTGGGTTTTCAATTCTGTTCCATCGGTCAATGTATCTGTCGTTGTACCAGTACCAGGCTGTTTTGACTACTGTAGCTGTATAGTAGGTTCTGAAGTAGTGCTTTACTTATTCAGGGCTTCTTCCCTTTCCATATAAAGTTAATGATTAGTTTTTCCATCTCTTTGAAGAATGCTGGTATTTGGATCGGGATTGCATTTTATTTGTAAATTGCTTTGGGTAGAATTGTCATTTTCACAATGTTGAGTCTGCCTATTCATGAACATGGTATGTTTTCCATTCATGTAGATCCCTTTGGGTTTCATGCAGTAGTGTTTTGTAGTTTTCTTTTATAGGTCTTTTACATCCCTGGTCAGATTTATTCCTAAGTATTTTATCTTTTTTAGGGGCTATTGAAAATGGTATTGTTTTCCTGATTTCCTTTTCATCATTCTCCTTATTGGTGTATAGAAATCCAACTGATTTTTGAATGTTTATCTTGTATCCTGCTACTCTGCTGAATATTTCTATTAGTTCCAGTAGATTTCTCATGGAGTCTTTAGGGTTTTCTGTGTATAGTATCATATCATTGCAAACAGGGACAGTTTAACTTCTTCATTAGCAATTTAGATGCCCTTTATTTCTTTTTCTTGCCTTATAGCTCTAGCTAGAACTTCCAGCACAATGTTAAATAGGAGTGGTGATAAAGGGCATCCTTGTCTTGTTCCAGTTTTCAGGGGGAATGTTTTCAGCCTCTCTCCATTAAAAATGATGTTGGCCATTGGTTTTGCATAGACGCCCTTTATTATGTTGAGAAATTTCCCTTCTATACCTATTTTATTGAGAGTTTTTATCAGGAATGGGTGTTGGACTTTGTCAAATGCCTTTTCTGCGTCAATTGTGATGATCATGTGATTCTTTTCTTTCCTTTTATTTATGTGGTGGATTACGTTGGTTGATTTTCTAATGTCGAACCGTCCTTGCATACCTGGTATGAATCCTACTTGGTCGTGGTGTATTATTTTTTTGACATGATGCTGAATTCTATTGGCTAGAATTTTGTTGAGAATTTTTGCATCTATATTCATGAGAGATATTGGTCTGTAATTTTCTTTTTTTGTGACATCTTTTCCTGGTTTTCGTATCAGCGTTATGCTGGCTTCATAGAATGAATTTGGAAGTGTTGCTTCCTCTTCTATGATCTGAAATAGTTTGAGTAGTACTGGTGCAAGCTCTTCTGTAAATGTTTTGTAGAATTCTCTAGTGAAACTATCTGGGCCAGGGCTTTTTTTGGTTGGGAGTTTTTTTTATTACCTTTTCAATCTCTTCTCTTTTTATGGGTCTGTTCAGATTTCAACATCACTTTGTTGTAGTTTGGGTTATTTGCGTGCTCTCCTGTTTTTCTTTTGTCAGTCTGGCCAGTGGTTTGTCGATTTTGTTGATCCTTTCAAAGAACCAACTTTTGGTTTTGTTGATTCTTTCTATTGTTTTTCTGTTCTCTATTTCATTTATTTATGCTCTGATCTTTACTATTTCCTTTCTTCTGGTGGTTGTGGGCTTTTTTTGCTGTTCTCTTTCTATTTGTTTGAGTTCTGTAGTTAATGTTTTGATTTTGTCCCTTTCTTCTTTTTTGATATGTGCATCTATTGCTATAAATTGTCCTCTGAGGACTGCCTTTGCTGTGTCCCAAAGGTTTTGGTATGATGTGTTTTCATTCTGATTTGGTTCTAGGAATTTTTTGATTCCATCTCTGATTTCTTCTATTACCCAGTGATGTGTAAGCAGGGTATTATTCAGTTTCCATGTAGTTGATTTTTTTTCCTTGCTCTTTCTATTGTTAATTTCTACCTTGATGGCATTGTGGTCAGAGAAGATACTTTGAATTATCATCTCAATGTTTTGGATCTTGTTGAGGATTTCTCTGTGGCCTAAGATGTGGTCTATTCTGGAGAATGTTCCATGTGCAGTGGAAAAGACTGTGTACTTTGCAGCAGTTGGATGGAGTGTTCTATATATGTCTATGAGGTCAAGGTGGCTGATTGTGCCCTTTAGGTCTTCTGTATCTTTGCTGAGTTTCTTCTTAGTTGTTCTGTCCTTTACTGAGAGTGGTGTGTTGAAGTCTCCTACTATTATTGCCGAACTGTCAATTTCTCTTTTCAGTGTTCTTAGAGTTTATGTATTTCGGAGCCCTGTGTTTGGGTGCATAGATGTTTATCATGGTTATGTCTTCATGATGGATCATCCCCTTAATCATTATATAGTGTCTTTCTTTGTCTTTTATGGTAGATTTCATTTTAAAGTCTATTTTATCTGAGATTAGAATTGCAGCTCATGCTCTTTTTTGGTAGTTGTTAGCTTGATATATTTTTTCCAACCCTTGACTTTTAATAAATTCACATCTTTGTTTCTGAGGTGTGACTCCTGTAGACAGCATATTGATGGATCCTGTTTTCTTCTCCATTCTGTCACTCTCCATCTCTTTATGGGTGCATTGAGTCCATTTACATTCAGTGTAATTATTGATAGATGTGGGTTTGTTGTCATTTTGTAGTGCTTTTTTTTTGTGGTGCTGACGTTTTCTTTGTTCTTCGTACTCTCTTGTGCTGAGTTACTTTTGTTTGTGGATTTTGTTTAATTATTTTTGTTTGTGTAGGTTTTGTTTTTGCTGAGACTTTATGTTTTTTCTCTTTTTGGTATGAGTATGTTTGTTAACTTTCTTTGTGGTTACCATGAATTTTACCCTTACCTTTATAAGTTTGAAGCAGTCTACCATTACTTGGTATCGCCTTGCCTTCCTCTCCATTGGAAGGTTCTATACCTATGCCATTTGTTCCCTCTTTTATTGTTTTGATGTTGTTGTCATTTACTGATTAACTGCTCTGATTCCCTGTTGTATTTCTTTTGGGTTTGGATAGTCTTCGAGAGTTTGTTTCCTAGATTGGTATCTGGCTGGTACGATCCTGTGTCCTAGGTTCTGCCTGTGAGCTGAAGCTGTTTGTCCTCAGATCGAAGGACTCCCTTTAATAATTCGTAAGTTTGGTTTGACTTTTACATATTCCCTTAATTTCTGTTTATCTGGAAATGACCTAATTTCACCGTCAAATCTGAACTAGAGTTTTGCAGGATATATTATTATTGGCTGGCAATTTTTTTCTTTCAAGATTTTATATATGTCATCCCATTGCCTTCTTGCCTGCATGGTTTCTGCCGAATAATCTGAGCTTAGTCTTGTTGTTTCTCCTCTGTATGTGACTTCTTGTTTTTCATGAGCTGCTCTCAGGATTCTTTGTTTGTCTTTGGTTTTGGCGGGTGTGAGTATGATATGCTTTGGTGATTTTCTTTTGGAGTCTCTTCTATATGGGGTTCGTTGAGCTTCTTGGATGGCCAGCTTTTCATCTTTCATGATATTGGGGAAGTTTTCTGTCAGCAGTTCCTCAATGATCCTCTCTGTGTTTTCTGTTTTCTCCCCCTGTTCTGGAATTCCAATCACTCGAAGTTTTTTGCTTTTGGTTATGTCCCACATAACTCTTAGGGTATCCTCGTTTTTCTTTGTTCTTTTTTCTGAGTTTTCCTGAAACAGAGTTGTATCCAAGTGTTTGTCTTCAATTCCACTGATCCTGTCTTCCACCGTTTCAAATCTGCTTCTCAGCCCTTCTATGACATTGTCCATTTCTGAAATCTTGTTGTTTATCTTTTGGATTTCTAATTGTTGTCTTTGTATAATTTCTAGTTGTGAATTTATTTTGGCATTTTGTTCCTGCATTATTTTCCTGAATTCTTCCAATCTTTGTCTGTATTTTCCGTGAATTTGTCTATTTTTTCCTCATTTTTGTCGGCTTTTTGCCTCAGTTCTTGGAGAATTCAAAGTATTAGAGATTTGAATTCCCTATCGGGTAGTTCTAGTGCATTTTCTTCCAGAGGAGAGTCATCTGGTGTTTTATATTGGACGCCTACTGGAAACATCCTGTCCTGTTTTTGTAAATGTTTTGATACTCTCTGCTGTCTTTGGGGCATTCAGTAGTTATTTTTCTCATTTATTGATTGTAGATTTGTTTGTTTCATCCCTTTTTTTAAAAAAAAAATTTGACTATGAGCAGGCAGACTGTGTGTTCTTTGTTGTTCACTCGTCTGTGGGCACAGTACTTTTCACCTCCTTCTCCAATTGGCAGGGTCAGTCACTCAGCTATGGTACAGCAGGGCAGGTCTAGCTGAAGAGGAGTTACTGGGATGGGTTGTTTGTGGCACTTACTACAGCCACCAGAGTGGATAGGTAATCAGTGCAGGGCAGGTTCCAGTAGGCCGTGCCTGTGCTGCTTGCTGGTGTGATGTCAAGCACATGGTTCAGGTAAGCAGGATGCAGTGGGGATTGTTATCTGTGGAGCTAAGATGGATATGGGAGAGAGGAGAGAGGAATAGGAGCCAAAAACATACAAACAAACAAAGAAGAATGCTAGGGGAGCTTGCCGTTGGAGTGGAGACATGAGAGACTATGAAATGGAGAAAAACAGAAAGGGGAAGAGGAAGAAAAGAATAGAATGAATAGATAAGAATCAGAAAGGTTAAAGAACCACAAAGTTCCCTGGGATCCCACCGGTGCAGCTATGAGGTGTGGGGAAGTTGCTCTCAGGTGTTGCAGTACAGCCTGGCTAGAAGGCATAGAGGTATACAACGCCAGGTATTCAGGGAACAGAAAGAGAAGGAAGATATAGAGAGATGAGAAACTGAGCAATGAAAAAAGACAAAAATGGAAAAAGAGGAAAAAGAAAACAAACTAAATTAAAAAAACAAACAAACAAGTAAGGCCCCCAAAGAAACAGAAAAAAAGAAGAAGAAAAAATAAAACCAACGTAAAAAGAAATGTCCTCAGGGATCCCTCTGCACGTCTGTGGAAGCTGAAGGGGCGTCTCCCTGCCACTCAGCTCAGCCTGGCCAGAAAGGGCTCCCAACTCAAGAAAAGGAAAAGAAAACAAACAATTCAAAACAAACAAATGAACAAAAGCCCTGGGATCCCACCAGCACGGCAGCCCAAACTGGGAAGCAGCTCCATACTTGAACGGAGCTCCACAGCCCCTCAGGAAGAAGCAAAGATGCCACACGGAGCCAGGTACTTGAGTGAGGGGAGGGGGAGGTGGCGAGAGGCAAGTAAGAAATCAAAAGAAGCAGGAAAAAAAAAAAAAAGCAACACTAGTAGCCAACAAATGGCACTCAGAGAGCCAGCTAGTTTGGGCTGGTGTTTCTGGACAAGAGACTGTGTCCGTGGGAAGCAGAGGAGGCTGAGTCAGGGTGAAGAAGGGTGGGGGGTGGGAAAACGTATATCACAAATTACCAGAGCTCTGCAGCCCGTCAGGAAGAGGCAAAGATGGCGCACAGAGTGAGGTGCTTGAGCGAAAGGAGGGGGAGGTGGGGAGAGGCAAGGAAGAAATAAAAAGAAGCAGAAAAAAGCAACATCAGCAGCCAACAAATGGCACTCAGAGAGCCTCCCGTTCAGGTGTGTGGAATCCAAGCAGCAGCTGTTTCCCGGTCAAGAGACTGTGGCCGCGGGAAGCAGAGGAGGCTGAGTCGGGGTGAAGAAGGGTGGGGTATATCGCCAATTACCGGTTGTTTTGTCTCCCGCTGGAAGCTCCGTGAGGCTGCTTTCTCGTACCCCCTGTTTGCTGGTCTTCAATAGGAGTCCAAGATGGTGGTAGGGGACCTCTGCATGAATCTCTGCTTGCTCTCTGTTCTCTGTCAGTTTTCTCACTCCATTTGGTGCTTGGCTGAGTTCTTTATCTCTTCATTTGATGTTTTAGGGTTTCAGGATTGTTGTAGTCTCTGTTTGGCTTAGTTTTTCAGATCTTTGCTGTGGAGGGACGGCATGGTGCTTCTGCCTAGAGCACTATTTTTGCAAAGGAGCCCTAACATGATTCTTAATAATGATTCGTTTCATTCTCAAAGTGTCCCATTTGGGCAATCCATTATTTGGCAACCCTACATTTAAAGGAAAGATATAAGCTTATCATAGATTTCTCCTACATCAAACTAATGTCAAGAGACCAGAGAACAATGGCTTCAGAGTTTTGAGGGTAGAAGATTGTGACCCAGCCCTTCAGCTATGCAAAGACTAAGAAAGTGCACTTTCCATGGATCCTTCTTGAGAAAGATAGCTCCATAACCAAGAAGTAAGGTTAAATAAAAGAAATCTGAAAGGGGGAATTTTGTACTATAGAGTTACTATAAGCATTGAAACCAGTTATACAGAGAATTAAGTATAAATAAGCCTTATTGTTGTTGTTGTTAGGTATCATCGAGTCTATTCCAACTCATAGAGACTCTATGTACAACAGAAACACTGCCCAGTCCTGCACCATTCTCACAATCCTTGTTATGCTTGAGCCCATTGTTGCAGCTACTGTGTCAATCCATCTCATCGAAAGTTTTCCTCTTTTTTGCTGACCCTCTACTTTACCACTCATGATGTCCTTCTTTAGGGACTGATCCCTCCTGATAATATGTCCAAAGTATGTGAGACATAGCCTTGCCATCCTTTCTTCTAAGAAGCATTCTGGTTGTACTTCTTCCAAGACAGATTTGTTCATTCTTTTGGCAGTCCATGGTATATTCAATATTCTTCTCCAACACCACAATTCAGAGGCCTCAATTCTTCTTCAGTCTTCCTTACTCATCGTCCAGCTTTCACATGCATATGAAGTGATTGAAAACACCATGGCTTAGATCAGGCGCACCTTAGTCTTCAATGTGACATCTTATTTTAGGTATTATTATAAAACACAATGCAAGTGTCATTAGCAAGTCTTCAAAAAGAAGATTGTATAAAAGTATACACAATAATCTTGTTCTGAAAGCCCTGACTAGATTATCATCAGCAAAAACAAAACGAACTCTTGGCATTGAAGGAAAGGATCATGACAAAGTGTTTCTAGACGGTGTTCAGGCTGAAGGGCAAGTTTTTTTTTTCCTCTTTTTTTGTACTTTAAGTGAAGGCTTACAGAACAAATAGTTTCTCATTAAACAGTCAGTACACATATTGTTTTATGACATTGGTTAAGAAACCCAAGACATGTCAACCCTCTCCCTTCTCAACCTTTTTTCTTTTTGGTGAAAATATACATAGTCAAAGAGACACCATTTCAAAAATTTCTACATGCACAGTTCAGTGACATCGATTATGTTCTTCCAATTGTGCTGCTATTGTCACTTTAGATGAAGGTTTACAGAATAGTTTCTCATTAAACAGTTAGCACACATGTTGCCCCATGACAATGGTTAACAACCTCACTACATGTCAACACTGTCCTTACTCAACCTTGGGTTCCCTATCACCAGCTTTCCTGTCCCCTTCTGCCCTTAAGTCTTTGTCCCAGGACTGCTGTGCCTCGTCAGTCCCATTTTGTTTTATGGGGCTGTCCAGTCCCTGGCTGAACGGTGAACCTCAGAAGTGACTTCACCACTGAGCTAAAAGGGTTTCTGGGGGCCATACTCTTGGGGTTTCTCCAGTCTCCTTTAGGGCAGTAAATCTGGTCTTTTTTTTTTGTGAGTTAGAATTTTGTTCTACGTCCTTCTCCAGCTCTGTCCAGAACCCTCTGTAGTGATCCTGGTCAGTGCAGTCAGTGGTGGTAGCCGGGCACCATCTAGGTGTACTGGACTCAGTTTGGTGGAGGTCTTGGTAGCTGTGGTCCATTAGTCCTCCGGACTAATCTTTTCCTTGTATCCTGTTCTCTTCATTCTCCCTTGCTCCCGAAGGGTGAGACCAGTGGAGTATCTTGGATGGCTTCTCACAGGCTTTTAAGAACCCAAGGTAGAATGTAGAATATTGTCTTTATAAACTGTGTTATGCCAACTGAGCTAGATGTTCCCCGAGACCATGGTCTCCATAGCCCTCTGCCCAGCAATTCAGTCCCTCAGGGAGTTTGTACATGTCCATGGTGAAGGGCAGGTTTTTAAGGATGTGTAGCAGGGGCAGATTAACCAGTAAGCAAGGTAGGCACAGGCTTACATTAAGCAAGGTATGAATGGGCTAACTTGTGCTCACTTACTAATCTTTAGTGCATAATTTCACATGGGTTTCACCCCATCTTTGTTATGATGAAAGACAGGTGAAATTCTGCACTACAGGTTAGTAAGTAAGCACAAGTAAGCCTGTGCATACCTTGCTTATTGGGTAATCTGTCCCTGATGTGTAGACGAATTTATGTGCTAGTGGAGAGGGAAATTTTAAGATACAGGAAAGAGTTGGTCTCATGGGTAGAACAAAGTGACAGAAGAAATAGGGATGAGCTTTGGAGAGCAGATTGGAGACTTGGTCTTGGAAAGGAAGCCATTTCTTTCTCTGATACTAGTGGGAAGATGAGAAGGATAGGTGAAGGTGAGGAAGTCTGCAAGTATGGAAGGAAGCAACTACAAGTTGCCTGGAAGCTTTTATTTGTTCTGTGAAGTACAAGGCAAATCAATATGCTGAGAATTAAGTGGTATGGGGTGTGGTGGGAAGCTGGAGCCTGGGTAAATGCTTTAACATCTTATGCCTCAATGAATGATATGAGACCCTGGAACTCTAACTCATCTGCACACAGAGATTCTGCTGAACTAAAAAAAGCTGTCTACCGAGTGTCTGTCCTGGATGAACATGGAGTTTGCAGTGAATGTGTAGGCAGTGGTGGCAGTCTACAGAACTCAAAACAGAGCAAGGCCATGAATCTAATGGATACAGTAAGAGAAGAAATAAAGTACCTCATTTTCAATCTTCCAGGTGGTTGTGGGGGACATTTTTCAGAAGTGGCAACAGTAACTTGGGCAAGAAACTTTCTGTTTGCATGGTACCAGTTTTGTCTCATGATGTACTTCTCCTGATGGAATCTTCTGGCATTCAGCTTTTGTCATTCGTATGTGGATATTGTCACTCCTCCTCTCTGTTGGTGAATCACCCCACTAACCACAGCTGAAGTTGCACTGGATCCAGTCCCAGGGAGGTCAATGGCATTATTGACATTCAATTCCTGAAACCCAAAAGCACCAATGTTCCCATACTTATGGCCATCTTCACAGGACAATTCTAATGTTGCTTGAATGACTTGTCACTTTTTTATCTCTTGTACTTTGTCAACACTCTCCTTGTCTACTTCACAAATTCCAACTTTTCCTTCATGACCTTCAAACTCAAGTTTCTTCTCCTCTAGGATGATTTTGTGACCCTCCTCCCACCTAACCCCAGTTAAGCAGAGGAAGTTCCCTCCCTGTCGCCTTCCCTCTGCCCCTGTACACAACTTTGGTTGGGCATTTTTGGAACTGGGAACTTCTGGCTGGCTCTTCTTTCTTGGCTAAGAAGAAGCTTTAGTTCATGTTTGATGCATGAAAAGATGAGTGAGTCAGTGGATGAGCTGTGAGTGAAGCTCTCTGCTCACACTGGAAGGGAAGGCTCCTTTGCTGAGCCTCTTCCTCTGACCACCTTTACCTGTTGCTCTTCCATGAGCTCAGTCTGTGGTCTTCTCTTTCACCTTGTTTTCTCCCTCTGGATGATTTCTCCCACCCTTGTGCCTTAATATCCATCTCTATGCTGGTGTATTAGTTTCTTTTGGCTGCCATAACAAAGTACCACAGACTAGGTGGCTTAAAACAATGGAAAAGTATTCTCTCACAGTTCTAGTGCCTGTTGTTGCTGTTAGGTGCTGTCAAGTCGTTGTCAACTCATAGTGACCCTATGGACAATAGAACCAAACATTGCCTGGTCCTGCACCATCCTCAAAATCATTGTTATGCTTGAGCCTATTGTTGCAGTCACTGTGTCAATCCATCTCATCGAGGGTCCTCTTTTTCACTAACTCTTTACTTTACCAAGCATGATGTGCTTCTCCAGGGAGTGATTCCTCCTGATAACATGTCCAAAGTATGTGAGATAAAGTCTTGCCATCCTCTCTTCCAAGGAGGACTCTGGCTGTATTTCTTCCAAGACAAACTCGTTCATTCTTCTGGCAGTCCATGGTATATTCAATACTCTTCACCAACACGATAATTCAAAGGCATCAATTCTTCTTCAGTCTTCCTTACTCATCGTCCAGCTTTCACATGCATATGAAGTGATTGAAAACACCATGGCTTGGGTCAGGCACACCTTAGTCTTCAAGGTGACATCTTTGCTTTTTAACACTTTAAAGAGATCTTTTGCAGCAGAATTGTCCAATGGAATACATCGTTTGGTTTACTGACTGCTGCTTCCATAGGTGTTGATTGTGGATCCAAGTAAAATGAAATCTTTGACAACATCAATCTTTTCTCCGTTTACCATGATGCTACTTATTGGTTCAGTTGTGAGGATTTTTGTTTTCTTTATTTATACTGAAGGCTGTAGTCTTTGATCTTCATCAGTAAGTGCTTCAAGTCCTCTTTGCTTTCAGCAAGCAAGATTGTGTCATCTGCATATCACAGGTTGTTAATGAGTCTTCCACCAATCCTGATGCCACATTCTTCTTCACAAAGTCTAGCTTCTGGGATTATTTGCTCAGCATACAGATTGAATAAGTATGGTGAAAGGATACAACCCTGATGCACACCTTTCTTGATTTCAAACCATGCAGCATCCCCTTCTTCTGTTCAAACTACTGCCTCTTGGTCTATGTACAGGTCCCCCATGAGCACAATTAAGGGTTCTGGAATCCCCATTCTTCACAATGTTATCCATAATTTGTTAAGTTCCACACAGTTGAATGCCTTTGCATAGTCAATAAAACACAGGTAAACATCTTTCTGGTATTCTCTACTTTCAGCCAAGATCCATCTGACATCAGCATTGATATCCCTCATTTCACATTCTCTTCTGAATCCAGCTTGAATTTCCGGCAGTACTGCTGCAGCAGCTTCTGAATGATCTACAGCAAAATTTTACTTGCATGTGATATCAGTGATATTGTTTGATGATTTCCACATTCGGTTGGATTACCTTTCTTTGGAATGGGCACAAATATGGATCTCTTCCAGTCAGTTGGTCAGGTAGCTGTCTTCCAAATTTTTTGGCATAGACAAGTGAGCACCTCCAGCGCTGCATCCGTTTGTTGAAACGTCTCAATTGGTATTCCGTCAGTTCCTAGAATCTTGTTTTTCGCCAATGCCTTCAGTGCAGCTTGGACTTCTTTTTTCAGTGCCATCAGTTCTTGATCATATGCTACCTCCTGAAGTGGTTGAATGTCGACCAATTCTTTTTTCCATCTTCTTTTGATGCTTCCTCTGTCGTTCAATATTTTGCCTATAGAATCCTTCAAAATTGCAACTTGAGGCTTGAATTTTTTCTTCAGTTCTTTCAGCTTGAGAAATGCCGAGTGTGTTCTGCCCTTTTGTTTTTCTAACTCCATGTCTTTGCATATTTCATTATAATATTTTACTTTGTCTTCTAGAGCCACGCTTTGAAATCATCTGTTCAGCTCTTTTACTTCATCGTTTCTTCCATTCACTTTAGAGAATCTGCGTTCGAGGGCAAGTTCAGAGTCTCTTCTGATATCCATTTTGGTCTTTTCTTTCTTTCTTGTCTTTTTAATGACCTTTTGGTTTTTTCATGTATGATGTCCTTGATGTCTTCAGGCATTAGTATTCAATGCGTCAAATCTATTCTTGAGATGGTTTCTTAATTCAGGTGGGATATACTCAAGGTCATACTTTGGCTCTCGTGGACTTATTTTAATTTTGTCTAGCTTCAAGTTGAACTTGCATATGAGCAATTGTTGGACTGTTGTGCTGACAGCCCCTGGCCTTGTTCTGACTGATGATATTGAGCTTTTCCATCTTCTCTTTCTGCAGATATAGTTGATTTCATTCCTGTGTTTTCCATCTGGTGAGATCCACGTGTATAGTTGCAGTTTATGTTGTTGAAAAAGGTGTTTCCAATGAAGAAGTAGTTGGTCTTGCAAAATTCTATCATTCGATCTCCTACATTGTTTCTATCACCATATTTTCTATCACCATGCGATCTACCACCATTGTTTCTAAGGCCATGTTTTCCAACTACCAATCCTTCTTCTTCATTTCCAACTTTCGAATTCCAATCACCAGTAATTATCAATGCATCTTGATTGCATGTTTGATCAATTTCAGACTGAAGAAGTTGGTAAAAATCTTCAATTTCTTCATCTTTAACATTAGTGGTTGGTGAGTAAATTTGAATAATAGTCGTATTACCTGGTCTTTCATGAAGGCTATGGATATTATCCTATCACTGAAGCGTTGTACTTCAGGATAGATCTTGAAATGTTCCTTTTGACAATGAACTCGACACCATTCCTTTTCAATTTGTCATTCCCGGCATAGTCGACCATATGAATGTCTGATTCAAAATGGCCAATACCAGTCCATTTCAGCTCACTAATGCCTAGGATATCCATATTTATGCATTCCATTTCATTTTTTGACTTCCAATTTTCCCAGATTCATGCTTAGTACATTCCACTTTCCAATTATTAATTGATGTTTGCAGCTGTTTCATCTCATTTTGAGTCATGTCACATCAGCATATGAAGGTCTTGGAAGCTTGACTCCATTCATGTCATTAAGGTCAACTCTACTTTAAGGAGGCAGTTCTTTCCCAGTTGTATTTTGAGTGCCTCCCAACCTGAGGGGCTCATCTTCTGGCACTATATCAGACAATGCTCTACTGCTATTCATAAGGTTTTCACTGGCCAGTCTTTTCAGAAGTAGACTGTCAGGTCCTTATTCCTAGTCTGTCTAAGTCTGAAAGCTCCGCTGAAACCTACCCACCAAGAGTGACCCTGCTGGTATTTGAAATATCGGTGGCAAATCTTCCACTATCACAGCAATACGCAAGCCACCTCAGTACAATAAACTGACAGATGCTTGGTGGTCTGGTACCTAGGAGTCTGAAATCAAGGTTTGAGGTATGTGGAGGGCATCTAAGCAAGGATGGGTGTCTGGTAGGCCATAGGGGACACAGAAAGTTGGAAGATGAGGCGGAGATGTAGATTTGCCTGTTATGAGCTATTATGTATTGAATTGTATCCTCCCCCCAATGATATTTTGAAGTTCCAACCTCCAGTACTTGTGACTGTGACCTTATTCAGAAATAGAAAGAGGGCTATGCTTTCTATGAAGGTTGCAAAGGAGGGCAAGTGAGTCAGGTGCACCTAAGAGCCTTTCTGTTAGTTTCTGGTGTTGCTGGCAATCCTTGGCATTCCCAGCTTGTAGACTCATTTCTCCAGTCTCTGCTTCCATCACATGGCTGCCTTCCCTCTGTCTGTGTGTCTCTTCTCCTCTTCTTATAAGGACACTAGTCATGTTGGATTAAAAGCCCACCCTAATGATCCTATCTTGATTACATCTGCAAAGACCCTATTTTTGAATAATGTCACATTTACAGGTACTGGAGGTTTGGACTTCAGCATATCATTTTGGGGGGACACAATTCAATCCATGATAGCTGATAACTGCCAAATCTAGATCTCCTCCACACCCCCCATTTCTGCTTCCAGATGGCTACCAGACAGCCATCCTTGCTTGGATGCCCTCCACATACCTCAAACTCAAGTTCTTCTCTGTCTCCTTTTCCCAGCAGCTGGCCACCATCTACACAGTTACCAAAACCTAAACTCCTCTCTCCCTTGCCCTCTGTGGTAGGCAGAATAATGTCTCCCAATGATGCACATGTCCTAATCCCTGGAAACCGTGTCTATGTCACCTTACATAGCAAAAGGGAATTGCAGACATGATTAAAGTTAAGGATCATGAAATGGGGAGATGATTCTGAATCATCCAGGTGGGCCCAATCCAATTACATGAATCTTTAAAAGAGGAAAACTTTTTCCAGCTACAGTCAAAGGAATGAGTGGGAAGAAGGAGGAGAGATTTGAAGTGTGAGAGGGACTCAATCTATCGTTGTTAACTTTAAAGATGGAGGAAGGAAGCCACAAGCCAAGGAATATGGACAAATTCTAGAAGCTGGTAGCAGCCCTCAGATGACAGCCAGCAAGGAATGGGGGACTTTAGTCCTACAACTGAAGGAACTGCTGAATGCTGCCAATCACCTGGATGAGCAGGAAATGGATCTTCCCCTAGAGCCTCCAAAGAGGAACACAGCTTGTTGACACCTTGACTTTGGCCCATTGAGGCCTGAGACAGACTTCTGACCACAGAACTTCTGTTGTTTCAAGCTGCCAAGTTTGTGGTAATTTGTTATGGCAGCAACAATGAACAAATCCAATCTCCCCAGTCTTCAAAATCCACTGTGTAAAAGCTCTGGTATCTGACCCGTCTTTCTACTCCTCCTGCTACTGTCTTGAGTTTGGCCATCATAAACGCTAGCCTGAAATGGTCACTTCAGTGGCCTCCCTGAATGTCATCTCATCCTTCCTCCAATCCAACTTTCACTCATATTGCTGGCAGATCCATCTTTCTAAAAAATCAGTCTCATCCTATCTGGGCCTTCCCTAATATCCTTTTGTGGCCTCCACTCCCTGTGACCATATCCAGGCATCCTGGATCATGTGCAGCCATCTGGCTCCCTGGCCACGTCTGCACTTCACTTCTAAACAGTGTCCCTCCACCACACAACACACTCACTGTGGCTGTCACTCCCGCCTGACCACCATTCTTTGTCTCTCCCCAAACTCACCAGTGGTCCCACCCCAGGCCTTGGCCCACTGGTCATTCAACCTAGAACACACCCTATACACTGCGTCCTCTCCTGATGAAAACATGCTTGTCTCTCAGAAATTACTCAAGGTCCCCCTGCCCCAAGCCTCTCTTGACCCCCACACCCTCTGGAGGGACAGACTGATCCCTCCTTTTGTCCTGCATGTCCTTCTGATGCATATCACACTTCCTAGATGACAAGCCTAGGAGGGAGGACCATCTCTAGTCCATCTTTGCATCCTGGAGACCAGCATGGCCCAGGGTGCCTGTGCACAGTAGGAGCACCAAGCCTGTGAGTTGAGTAGGAGTGAGTGAACAGCAAGGGTTGGAGCATGCAGACAGAATGAGCATCAGTAGGGTGTTGAGGCAGACTATCTTCCTAGACAGACTGAAGGGAAATATATTATTTTTTGGTAAATGTGGAGCACAAAAGGGCAGGGGAAGCAGCTCTTACTTAAACGAAGTAGTGGCTTATTCAATCATAAGTGGCCTTTACTCAGTACTTCCTGTGTCCCAGACACTGTTCTAGTGGCTTTTCTATTGACCCTTTAATCTCACAATGACCCTATGAGGCAAATACCACGACCTCAATCTTGTTGAGGAGGAACCGAGGCCCAGCTCACAAGCCAAGGGCAAATGCCCAGCCAGTGGGGGGCTGGTATTCAGGCCCACAGGTGCCTTCTGTATTCCCCATGGGGTTGTGGAAGGCAAGCACAGGGACCCAGAGCCACATCAAGATGGCCTGGCTGCATCAAGACAGAAAGCAGAGGAAGCCTGACCCTGGGGCCACAGGAAGGGCCCCGAGGCTCACCAGCATAATCTGGCCTCAGCAACATCAAGGAGAGGAGGGCATTTGAGACAAATGTAAGAACATCTTCCATTTAGGGCTCCAGGGAACCCCAGCTTTAGTTACCACAGTGAGCAGCGTCAGCTTCTGGGGCTGGTGGACTCCGGTCGCAGCAGCCGCACTGGGTTTGGGTCACTTCCCAGCAGGGCAGGTACCTGTAGGCACATAGCTTTGGACTGTAGCCCTGGAACAACCCTCATGGTGAGCCCAAAGGGCCACCCTGAGGAAGACAGACTTTCAGTCCTGGCATCACCACTGCCCTGATATGTCGCAACATTTACTGCACATGTCTGCACCCACTCTGGGAACCCCTCTTGCAGTACCAAATTCTTTCTCTTGCAGGCCCCCTTCTTGGGAGGAGGTCTTACAGAAGCAGGACACAGAAAATCCTTTTACAGGAGTTTCAAGTGAGGATTATGTCCTGAGTCTGAACGAAGCATGACTTTTTTCTGCGGTTTATTTGTGAGGCCCAGCACCAGGTCTTGTGGAAGACACAAAATGGTCAAGGTGTAGAGCCCGCCTGCAGGGGACACTCCACTCCTGGGAGCATCATATGCCAGACTCACCCAGGGAATGTGTCAGCATGGAGGGGGCAGCCCTACACAGCAAGTGAAATGCAACATAATGCGAACTCTGAAGATAATGATAAAACAGGAGGGCCCTGTAACTCTGGGACTTAAATAAAGTGTATGAAGAAGGCATTTGACCTAGACCTCAAAGGCCGAGATATCAATACAGAATAAAAAGGGAAGGACATTCTAGCTGAGAGTAGCATGGCCCAAAGCCCTGTGCGTAGCAGTGAAAATGTCCGGAAAAGCCAGCTAGCCAGGGCGGGTGTGGATGCGGTGGGGAGACCAGTAAGGCTGGAAGCCCATCAGGGAAGGTCCCAGAGGGCCTTGAAAAGAAATTGAGGGGCTTGTTCTTGGTCGTAGCACATGCGTTCTTAAACACCACTGTGTGTCAGCAGCACTCGCCCTGGAATCTGCATCTCTACCACATAGCCCAGGGTTTGATCCCCAGAGTCTGAAGACACAGCTGGAGCCGGGAGAGGGCAGTCCAGTCAAGCTTAGGAAGGCAGCTCTGGCAGGGGTGAGTACCTGGCCTGGAGGAGAGTGGGGTGGGAAGGCCAATACTATTTGGGTGATGATTCAGAATAGAGCCTCAGGCACTGGGTGTGGCTGGAGTGCAGGCCAGAGGGAGGAGGAGCACCAACAGGGATCTTTAACCCCAGTGCCCCTGAGACGGCCACCTGAACAGAGATGAGAAATGACAGGGGAGCGTTTAGGATGAAAGGTCAAGTCTGATTTGGGAACTTGGGCTTGATGTGCCACAGCGCACTGTCCTGTAAAAAGACCAGTACGATTTTCTGTCTAGTTGACTTCAACTCACGGCGACCCTATGCATGTCAGTAGAAGTGTGTTCCATTGGCATTCAGTGGCTGATTTTTTGGAAGTAGATGGCCAGGCTTTTCTTCCAAGGTGCCTCTGGGTGGACCTGAACCTCCAACCTTTCGGTCAGCAGCCAGTGTGTTAACCATTTGCACCGCCCAGGGACTCCTAGTCCTGTAAAAAGCAGGTGGAAGTCACATCCAGAAGCAGACTAGGCAGGCGGAGCAGGCCTGGGCCCTGCTGCTGCTCTGCATGTGGTGGGTATTGTAGGTCCCGCGCTTCTCCATTTTCCTGCCGACCTTGGGAGGCTGGGGGCAGGGGGAGGTCAGGAGGAACTAGGTTTCCACTGACCATGAAGACTGATCACTTCCCACCAAGTCAATTTTATTTAGCATAGCTCTGGAGTCCCTGGGGTGGGAACAGCCCAAACACACTTCCTTCTGAGACCTGCTCAGGTAACTGGACTCTGAGGAGACAACATTACATGACGCCAGGACTCCTCAGGCCCATGCGTGGGCATTCGAGGGGAGCAGGATGCTGTAGAATTTACTGTGAATTCAGGGATTCTTCTTGAAACATTAAGCTGTCGTACTGGTGCTGCAAGGAGGCGTGGGCCACACATCCAGTCAGGGACCTCTGGCTGCCCTGCTTGTAGACTCCTGTCCCACAGCTGGGGTTCCTGTGGTCAGGACATGTGTTTCCACAGGAGACTGTTGGACCTGTGCTCAGGGGCAAGGCTACATAGGAGCCACCTCATGTTGGATCAGTGCCTGCCATGTGGGACTTTATTTATGGATTGTGAAACTGCTGGGATTAAGAAATGAGTCCAATATAATAAATACTGACAAACAGGTCCAGCCACATTCACAGTGACAGGAGGAACCCCTCAGTTTAGAAAGCTCTCCACAGAGACCCATGATGTCAGCTCTCCCTCCCGGGGTCTTTACTCAGTGCCACCTCCTCAGGGCCCTGCCTCCCCAACCCCCAACCCCTACACTTACTCCATATCCTTCTTCTCCTATTTTTTTTTTTTGTGTAGCACGTATTCACCTTGTCATATTCCAGCCTGCTGCTTGTTTGTTCTGCCGTCTGTCTCTCCATGCTGGCAGGACTTTTGTTTGCTATCTTGCTCACTGGGCACTCTAGTGCCCACACATATTAGATGCTTAATAAATATTTTCTGAATAAGTGAATAAAGGAGTGGATGATCATTAAAAAAGAGAGCAAATTCACCATTCATTTAAATGAGAACACACAAAGATAACAAGTGTGGTTGAAATGAACACATTCCTTCTAGAAAACCATCTGATATTCTTTTTCTAAGATGATCCTTTCAGCATTAGTTACTGTAAAACTTAGAAATAATTTAAATATCTAATCATTGGGGAACAATTAAGTACATGTTAGCAAATCTGTGCAGCTGGAAAATTATATGAAAATTTTTGTAAATTTGGGGGAAATGCTGATGATCTGAGGGTAAGGGAAGACAGCAGGATAGCAAAATTGCAGGCAGGATACCATCTTAACTCTGAGAAAAATGTGCAAAAATAAGGGAAAGCCCCAACATGTTAGCAATAGTTATTTCTGAGTGGTGGAGTTATACAAAATTTATATGAATTGTTTTTTTCCCTGAATTTTATAGTTTTTTGTGGAATAAACATATATCAAAATCAAAACCATAAGAAGATTTTCTTTAGCACAGAAAAGTAACACACATTAAGACTGACTAATCAAATTGATTTCTGTCAAATCCTACGACAATGTCTTGACCTTCACTTTTAACCCGCCCTTCATCTGTGCCAGCTCATGTTCTTCTTATTTATTCATTCCTTAAACAGATCTTTTATACACATTTGTGCCGCCTTCTGGATTGCTTGAAATCTGGCTTTGGTTGAAGCTACTGGCAGGGAGACATAGAACCCCACTGTCACAATTCAAGGATGATATTCTGGGCTAGGTGTTTGGGGAAGTACAAAGATATATTAGAATGTGGTTTCTGCCCTCCATAAATTTTCAGTTGAGTGGCTCTAGTTCTCTGGTCTTTACCTTGGGGGAACTATTTTTACTAAAACCACCAGGGACATTCTTCTGGCAAAAACCCAATGGCCTCATTCCTTTTCTGCATCTCTGGGCCTCTCAGCTCCTCTGTCGAGATCCATCAGCCCTGTCCTCTGTGACATCTCTCTGGTCTGGTCTTCAGGGACCTTCTGCACCCTGAATCGTTGTTTTCAGGATCCGTTGAGTATCTAACTGCTGTCCTTTCCTCATTCTCAGAAACTCCAGACTTTACAATGCTCTTGAATCAACCTCGAGTATCTGAGCAGATACTTCAAAGATCTTTATCTTTATGACACCAATTACTCCTATGACTTTTGGCTCAGTGGCCTATGCTGCTTTCTTCAACCCAAAACAAACCCACTGCTGTCTCTCACTCCTGCGTATCTCCATCTCCTAACGATTCCATTGCTCTGTCTTAAGCTTTTTATGCAGGTCTTTCTCCATCCCAGAATACTCTCTTTGCAACCCTAATTCAAACCACAGTTGGACTTCCTCTCCCTGAACTAATACTATTTGTCCTACTCGCCTTTAAGAAAAGGCTGCCCTTTTTCTTAGCACAAGGCTATACATCTCAGAATGCATGTAATATCTATGCACACATTTTTGATCTTTGATTTGTGTATTTCTCCTATTTTCCCCTGTTGAGTTCTCTAAGGGCAAGGATCATATTTTCTATTTCTTTATAATTTTTCACAAGACTTAAAGTAGCACTCTGCACAAGTTAGCTAACTGACAGACAAAATCAGGGAGCATGCTCAGGTAATTTTCAAATAATACCTTTTTTTTTTTTTTTGGCTAGTGAGAAACATAAGAAAGTTCACTTTGCACTGTCTTACCTGTTCCTCCACCTTGAACATGTTCAGGTGCTTTATTCTCTCCATTTCACTCTAGCCCTACAGAGACCTCGGAGCTACATCCTACTGACTTTCAAACTTTCCACGATACCCAATTCTTGCCAGGATTTGAAGGTATCTCTTTATCCTAACCCTCAGCTCTTCCGTTTTCAGGTGAGCATTATCCTTCAAATTTTTGTAATTTTTATTTTGAAATAATTTTAGACTTACAGAAAAGTTATAAAAATAGGTCAGACAGTTCTTGGGGGCCTTTATCCAGATTCCCCAGTGTTAGCATCTCACATATCCACAAAGCAGCGGTCAAAACCAGGGAATTAACATTGGAATGCCTTTTTTTTTGTTCCAGGGTCCTGTCCAGGACACCACATTGCATTTCATCATCATGTCTCCTTGGTGTCTCCAACCGGACAGTTCCTTGTTTTACATAATCTTGACACTTTTGATGAGTACTAGGCAGTTATTTTGTAGAATGTCTCTCATTTAGGTTTGTTTGATGTCTGCTCATGATTATATTGAGGTTCATTCATTTTTAGCTGGAATACTGGAGAAGTGAACTGTTCTCAGTGCATCCTACTTTAAGGTGGTGTCTGTAGGCTTTCTCTTTGCAACTGATCAATCTCTTGGGGGAGATAAGTTGAGACTATGCAAATATCCTGTTTCTCGCCAAACATTTGCCCAGTGATTTAGTTATCTATCAGCGAATCTTGCCTGGAACAATTATTACTGTACTGTTTGCCTGTTGGTGATTTTGTATTTTCCTCATTCTTTCTGCATTTATTAACTTGAATTCTTTTATAAGGAAGAGCTGTCCCTTCTCTGCTATTTATTTATTTATTTATTCAATTATTTATTTGCATCACTATGGACTCATGGATATTTATTTTATTCTATGGGTTAGAATCCAATACTATCATTATTTATTTTGTTGCTCAAATTGTTTCAGTGTGGCCATGGGGAGCTCCTTCATGTTGGCTCTTTGTCCTTTGATAGGCCCCTTTCTTTTTTGACTGCATCCTTACTTTCTGGCATTATAAAATGCCCCAGATTCCTCTTGCATGTTCCCTGCCCCAGCCCTGAAATCAACCACTTGTCCATAAAATCAACCCCCATAGTTTTGAATCTCTGTTTCTCAATTACAAATTGCATTCCAATCGTCAATCTTCTGATGGAGACATTGACTCAAGGAGAGGAGCCTTGCTTATACACATGCCACCTAAAATAGCACCCAACACAGCTTAGGAGCTCACCAAAGAATCACCAAAGGCTGGCTGGCTCCTGGTCGTTTGGTAACTTTCATCATGTAGCTGGCAGAGTTCTGGTGGGTGGGACCTCACTCCCTGCTTCCTAGAGAAGGCATTGGTGGCTTTGAAGCAATTCCAGCTTCTGCCAGCCTGGGGAGCCTGAAACCAGGAATCAAACCTCTGTCCTCATTTTCTAAAAACAGTTCTTAAGAAGACAGGATCCAGGAAAGCTGAAGTCACTCCACAGAGCTGAGTGCCACTTCAAGCTGCCAGGATCAGGATAAGTCACAGGACGTCTCAGTGCCTATTTCATCATCAGCCTTAGTATCTAATGTGCAATACTGACACGAATTGTGAAGAATTTATCAGCACATGCATGCCAAATTTATAAGTCCACACTTGGGAAGCAGGCAGAGGATGGCTCAGCAGGGCTGTAAAAGCAATGAACTGACTCTGGATGGCAAGGTGTGATGCATTAGAGCTGTGCTACATATTGTTAATAAATTTAGCAAAAATAAAGTATTTTGAAAATTTATTCAGTTAGTTTTATCATCAACAAAAAACATTCTAATTGGACACTTCAAAAATACAATCTGAATGATGTGAGAGAGGCGATAGTACTCGATTTTGCCAATACTACATTGCTAAAATGAGGAGATTCACAATTTAGATTCAGAGAGGTTCATAAATGTGGTGTAAAAAAACATAAATAATCCTTCACACTTGACAATGAAGGGTCAAAGGTTTCTGAATTTTACTAAGTTAAATGTCAGTCCTGGTGCAGTGCAGTGAATTGCTTTTAAATGGCCCTTTTAGCCAGGTCTTGTAACTTCCACGAAATGATTGGGTGGGACTATGCAAATAAGGTATGTAAAACTCTTTCCAAGATTTGCTAGGATATGCAAATAAGGTGTCTGTGGCCCACCAAGGGGATTGGTCAGTTTTGCCATCCTGCTAGGCTTAAAAAGAGCCAATCCTAGAGGTTGAGGGGGAACCTCACTACCATCAAGAAGAAGAGTGGGAGTGGAGTGCATCCTTTGGACCCAAGGTCCCAGTGCTGAGAACCTCCTAGACCCAGAAGACACAGTTGTAACACTGAAGGCAGCAGTGGCATAGGACTGGCAGATGGATGGAGCTAGCTGGCAGATCCACGGAGTGAGAGAGCTGAGTGCCTTCTGGCAGGAGGCTTCCTGCAGAGTGGTGTCCTCTGGGCACTTATCAGTGGAGCTAAAGAGAGAGCTGTAACACTTCCCTGAGCAGGGCAGAAGCCAGGCCTTGAGCAAGGCCTGGCAGCAGCAAGACCCTAAGTAGGTCCTGGCAGCAGCAAGACCCCAGCAGGGCCCAGTGGCAGCAGCCAAGAAGAAGCTGTCCTGATCAAAGAACTATATCCTGAGTTGTTCCTATCGCTTCCAAGTTGATTCTGATCCTGAGTTGTATTTGTTACTTTCCTAATAAACCCCATAATTGTGGGTATGGTCTGGGAGTTCTATGTGGCCATTGCAATGAATTATCCAACCCAGCAAAGAAGTAAAGTGTGCTGT
Organism: Dugong dugon; assembly: GCA_030035585.1. Lineage (NCBI taxonomy): Eukaryota > Metazoa > Chordata > Mammalia > Sirenia > Dugongidae > Dugong > Dugong dugon. The sequence continues at coordinate 26,131,662 of CM057464.1, forward strand.
GGGAGGGACGGCTTATATCAGACTTGGTAAAAATTTGAAAAGTGGAGGATTGTCTGACCTCCACTTCATAGGAATCAGCTTTGAGCTGATGCTGATCTTGATTCTTGTCTCTCCCCCTGAAGTTAGATGAAGTTTGACGCCACCATTTTATACCTGATTATTGACTCACTTTGAGGGATGAGAATAAGAAAGTCAAGTGAGTTTTTGGCATGAAGTTTAAAGAATTTGTTCATTAACCAACTCTGCCCATTAACCAATACCAAACCAAACTGTTGTCATTGAGTCAATTCCAACTCATGGCAACCCCACGTGTTACAGAGTAGAACTGCTCCATAGGGTTTTCTTAGCTGTAATATTTATGGAAGTAGAATGCCAGGACTTTCTTCCACATTGCCTCTGGGTGGGTTCAAACTGCCAACTTTAGGTTAGTAGTCAAGCTCAAACCACTTACACCACCCAGGGATGTCTCTGCCCATGACCAAGTGAAATTCTTAGGCAATACTTTAATCTTCCAGTCTTCATTCCCTCATCTGTTCAAAAGTGATAATAACACTACTCACTCACTGAACATTTATTTATTAAGCAGCTATTATGTGCCATGTTCTATGCTAGGCCTCAGAGAGATACAAGAGTAAGTAGTGAGCACGACAGATGGGTTCCTGCTCTCAGTGAGTCTGCACTTTTTATATCAATACAAACTCATAGATATTTACTTTACTCTATGGAATAAAATCCAATACTATTATTAGTTATTTTATTGCTCAACTTGTTTCAGCTTCCACCATTGAGAGCTCCTCCAGCTTGACTTTTGTATCCTTTGATATGTCCCCACCTTTTTCTGAGCCCTTCTGTACTTTCTGAGCACTTTTGTGGCTCCATAAGATGGGGGGAGATAAAGAATTAAACAAACGGTGACAATAACAGGGATAACTACCATGCGTGAGGTGGTGTAGGTAATCTAGAAACGTTGCCACCTAAGGGAAGTGACTTCTAAGCTAAGGCCCGTGGGGTGAGTGGGAGATGGGCTAGTGGGGTTGGGGGTGGTAAGGATAGGTGGCTGTTCCAGTGAAAAGTACAAAGGGGAGAGGGCTTGATGCTTTTGAGGAACTGAAAGAAGGATGCATGCATGGGTGCTGGTGGGACTGTGGCCAGAGAGCTAAGCAAGGCCAAAACATGAAGAGTATTGCAAGCCAAGTGAAGGGGCCTGGACATTATGTTAATGGAAACTGAAGCCATTAGGTGTTTTAAAAAGGGTTGTTTGAAGGTTAAATGAGATAACATCTAGTATAGTGCTCAGCACATTGGAGGTATGCAAGAAAACGGGCCACTGCTGCTGCTATTTCTACTACTTCTACTACTGTTGCTACTACTGATACTACTACTACTATTACTACTGCTACTATTACTTCAACTACTTCTGTTACTACTGCTGCTGCTACTATTGCTACCATTACTTCTACTACTGCTACTGTTGCTACTACCTTTACCACTACTAGTGCTACGACTTCTACTACTACTACTTCTTGTATATGGGAAGCTGTAATTAAAGCTTTTTAAAGTGAACTCTTTGCATATCTGAAGACCCCAAAACTGGCCACTGGCCACACCATAACACCCTCTGCCAATTTAACAGGGGAGTTGTTCAGATTCAACAGGGCCCAGCAGGTGAGTCTGGGAGTTTATCTTGGAGGTCCTTTTAGTTGATGGGAAACTCCAGTTGAAGAAGACAGGCTACGTTTCAGCTGACCAAGAGAACATGGCTCCATGTTGAATAAAATGTGAGCATTTTATTATCTGCCACCTTATCAGCCCGCAATTCATGAACTGGTGATTTAAAATCCAAGCGGCATCTGCTCATTTGGTAAGTCTCTATGGAGTCCTTAGTCTATGCCAAGTACTGTCCTAAGGTGTGGACAGGGTACAAAAAACTCCCTGAACCTCCCCGCCCCTGTGGGGGTGTTCATTCTTAGTAAGTGAGCACAGGAGGTGGCCCAGAGCAGAGGTTTCCAAAGAATTTATCAGAACATCTATTTCTATTCATTTTAATCTAAATATATAAAAATAAGCTTAACTAATCTTTAACCTGGGCCATGACGGGGGGGCCCTCAGGCCACTCCTGAGGCCATGATGCTCGGTACTCCATGTGGGGGACCCTAGAGGACAGGGCCTCAGAGGCCAGCTAGCAGCGCCTTCCCATGGGCACTGCCACACTACCCTGTGTGTAGGCCATAAGTGGATTCAAGTAGACAAACCCCAAAAGATCAACACAGACGCTCTGAGGGAGAGACAACACCCAGAAGCGCAAGCAGATCAGGACAGCAGAGCTGGTCTCCACTCCTCTGAGGGAGGGTGCTTTGTCGGCTGCATTTCGAGATTAGAGACAACAGCACAGAACTAACCAGGCCCGACAAGAAACCCACCGGTGTTTGAAATTCTTAAAACGACTATTTGAAATAGGGATTTACATCCTCTGTCACTACAGTGACGCTCATGCTAGAAGCATACTTTGCCTTTAGTTATTAGCTAATGACATCAAACCTAACCCAGCAGAGGAAGGTGAATGCTTTAACTTGCTTTTTTCCCCAGCAGAGATGCTTTATGTAAAAGTCTAGAGGACTAGAGCCACTCAATGAGTGTAATAATACAGTCATTAACACTGATGTCAGACACAGTGTTAGAAGCTGGGGATATTGAGATGAGTAAGATACCATCCCGACTTCAAGGGGTGTGTGTGTACACACACACAAAGACATGCCTCACACGCAAACACACACGCACACAGACACATTCAGAGACACACCACACACACATGCACACATCACACACACACAGACACACAGAGATGCACCACACACATACACAAGACACATCACACACACACAAACACATACATATATACACACCACACATAGACACACACCCAGAGACACACCACACATACACACTACACACAGACACACAAAGAGATACGCACAGAGACACACCACACACACATACACAGACACACCACACACAGAGAAACATTACACACACACACACAACCACCACACATAGGCACACATGAACACCACACACAGAGACACACCACACACAGACACACACACATCACACACACAGAGACACACCACACATACAGACACACAAACACCACACACAGACACAGAGAGACACACCACATACACATAGACACACAGACACAGCACACACACATAGACACACTGCACACACACACACAAATACCACACACACACAGACACACCACACACACACAGATACACACACACAGACACACTGAGACACACACACACAGTACCCATGCAGTGTGGTAAGTGATAGGCAAGAAGGTGCTGACTTTTGTAGGAATGGGCTCTGTGGGCACACAGAAATTTACCTGGGAGAGGCAGGGAGGGCTTAGAAATGAGGAGCTAAGTCACAAACTACAGGGAGCTCAGCAGGCAGAGATGAGAGAAGAGCAGCCCAGACTGAGAGGCCAGCTCATGCCCAACCAATGTGACCACGTGCAAGAGGCCTACTGGAGGGACGGCAGAGAGTTCCGGGGACTGGAACCTTAGAGGCCAGTGAGAAGGGCAAGTGTTTACAGGCAACCAGGTTCTGCAAATTACATATAACAGCCTCCCCCAGAAACCGAAGGCCTGTGGCAATGCTAAGTGGTCCTTCCAGAGAAGTGCCACAGGCTGTGTCCTTCAGGTAAGCCTCACAAGCCCGGGGACAGGAAAGTACCACAGGACCTGCACTGAAAGGCCCAGCGGGAGGGGCTGGCCAGTGAAGGCCCCTTGACCTCACAGCCACCCCAGGCTCTGCCCCTGACCCCTGCAGAGCCCTCCACCTTTGTGATTCTGGACCATCCTCCTCCTACCTATTTCTAACCATTCCATGTGCATTTGTGAATGATACATGGTATTTTTTGCTTGTTTTTTTTTTAAAGGTTATATAAATTATATCTGTAATGTTTTATTTCTTTTACAGAAAAAAGTAAACATGAAAAATTATTAAATTACCACCTCTTATAGAAGGGACCTGGCTGTTTGCTATATGTACTTTATTTTGCATTTCTTTTCTTAAAAAACCAGGAAAGCATGGGGCCCAGGGGCTGACAACCCCTCTTCGCCCCACTCCATTCCAGTCCCAGAACCTAGGACCCTCTTCTCATTAGCTCCTGGGAAGGCACTTGCCCTAAAGTGGCCTGTGTGGTCCTCACCAAGGATGACTATGGAAGTTGGCCTGCCTCGAGGCTGTGCGCACCAATGCACCTTCAAGGTCTCCCCACCTAGGGTCCATCTCACTCTGGACCTACTGTCTTTGGACTCCTGTTGTCCTCATCCCTTGGATCACAGGGCTGAGCGGGAACTGGCAGGGCGGGGGGTAGGGGGAGCTCTGCCTCCAATAGCTGGAGTGGACCCAGCTTCCACAGTGCTGAGTAACAGTTAGGAGCACTGGCCCTGGAGCCTGCCCTGTTAGGTTTGAGTTCTGGCCCTATCACTTCTAACTGTGTGACCATGAACAAGTTTCATAACAGTCTGGGCCTCAGTTTCCACACTGGTAAAGTGCACATGTCAGCCCAAACCTGACATCAAATGGCATGAGGCTTGTAAACACCTGGCCTGGTGCGTGGAAGGCCTTCAATCAATGGTGCTGTTGCCATGAGTAGGTCAAGCTGAATGCTGACCAAACCTGAAGGGTTAAGAGTGAAGATGATCTTTCTCTTATGGTCATTTTGCTTTCTGTAATGGAATAGAAATAAAAGAGAATGCTTTTCTTTCAGGATTAATGAAAAATGCCTCCTCTTCCTGATGACAATATTATGGTGTTAAAAAACTGTTGGCAAAATGCTTGGTGTTCTTTGATTAAAAAAAGGTAGTATATAAATACAAAATATTATGTCATCTTACTTCGTGATGCAGGGAGCTGGCATCTGCCAAGTTTTGGATGGTTTTGCCGTATTTCATCATTTAGGATTGATGTCACTTTCCCCCCTTAGTTGCACTTTAGGTCATTGTATGTCTGCAAAGTTAGGATAAATATTTCCTGAGTGCCAGAGTCCCATTTAAAAAATTATAGTAATTGAAACTCTCTTTAGGGTTTGGATTTATAAGAGAACTTGGTTTCAAACCTGGGTCCACTGTTTCCCAGCTGTGAGGCTCTGAGCACATTACTTAACTTCTCTAAACATAAGCTAACTCAACTCTAATATAGACACCATAATATCCATCTGGCAGCAATGAACAGTGTGTACTAAACATCTACCATTTCAGGGGCTCAATAAGCAACAGCTATCATTTTTATCATTCTCCTTCCCCCTCACAATTCCGTTCTATAATTCTGAGGAATGTATTATGTATATTTGCATGTATGCATGTGCATATGTATGTTGGTATGTTTGTGTGCATGTGTACTTGTATGTTTGTATGTATGCGCATGTTTGTATGTGTATGTATATTTATGCCCGTTTTACGTATGTGTCTGTGTATGTTTGTATGTTTGTGTGTATATGCATGTGTGTGCATGTGTGTATTTTGCCCTCAGTTTGCTTTCATCATACATTTGTGATGTGTTTATTATAAGCATGAACCGGATGTGCTGATGAGACTGGGGGTGATAAAGGACTCTAACATGCAGAAGACCACTGAGCAGGCTGCCGTGTCAGAATGCTATCCTCTTGTCCTCTCCCCTCCAGTATCCCCACATCCTGGCCTCCCTGCTCCTAGCTCTGTCACAGTCATTGCTGGGGCCTCACAGGGCCGAGGCAGAGCTTTCCATAGAGTAAGAGGGGCCAGAGTGCAAAGAGGTCTCCCAGGCAGCTGAAACACCACTGTCTGTCAAATTCCCCAAGGCCCCCTCTGCCAAGTACAGTTTACTGACTGACATCACATCAGTCTCCTCTTACGTTAGTAGGCTCCAAACAGAGTGCTTTGTTTCATCATCACACAAAGCTCAAGAGAACTGAGATATAGAATTCCAGCTCTTGGCATCTCAACCACCCCAGAGAAAAAAAGCTAGCAGCCAGCAAGTTCCAGGTCTCAAATAAAACAAAATATTTTAATTTTGGCTGATTTCTTCTTACTCTCAAGAAGGGTTTTATGCTGTACCAAACACTGGTGATAAGAACTTCTTTAGTTTTGTTTTTGTTTTTTAGATCTGTTTTCTTTTAATCTCTGCCTCCATGAAAATTTTGTTATCCTTAAAAATAAGATAGTAGCTTCAAAATTGAAATGGCAGAATATAACTAGAGTACATAATGTCAGTCTTCAAGCCACTAAAGTTACGGTGCAATTTTTTTTGTCGAATCAACTTAATGTACTTTATTAAATACCTTTATTATAAGCCTCCTAACTACTCCTGCAGCCTCCTGGGATCTTAGCTGATGCTAGCCAACACCACTTGCTATTTTCTACTGTTACATTTTGAAGACAAGACTGTGTTGAGATCTCAACCAGGAAACAAAAGTTATACTTTCTTTACTCATCTTTCTCTCCAGTGGACAGTGCATACTACTGAATAACATTTTGCATCTCAGTATTTTAGGAATTTACTCAAATGGTCAAAAAATCAGTTTCGCAAAAGAGTTTTATATTTTTAAACATACGTAAAAATTACACAAACAAAACCTCAGTGTAATGACATGCAGTACACTCAAAGGAACAGTTTCCAGTGTGTAACACTTGGTTAAAACTAAAACATGCACCCCAATGACAAGGGGAAATTCAGTAAAGTCTAACCCAGGGATTCTCAATCTCAGCTTTATTAACATTTTGGGCACGATAATTCTTGTTGTGTTGGGCTGACCTGTGCATTGTAGGATGTTTAGTAGCATTCCTGAACTCTAGTCAGTAGATACCAGCAGAATCTGCCCCACTGCCCCAATTATGAGAACCAAAAATGTCTTCAGACATTGCCAAATATCTCCTGGGGACCAAGATGCCCCCAGTGGAGAACCATCAATCCAACATACTAGTGATCAGTCCTTAAATAAAAAACCAGGCAATTCAATAAAATGAATGAATTATGATACATGCTACAACATGAATGAATCTCAAAAACATTATGTCAAGTGAAAGAAGCCAGACACGAGTGACCACACATATTGTATGATTCCACTTACATCAAGTGTCCTGAAAAGGCAAATCTATAGAGGTAGAAATTACATTTGTGGTCATCTGTGTTGGGGGTGGGAGTTGGGACTACCTTCCAGTGGGCATTAGGTATCTTACTGGGGTGATGAAATAATGAAAATGTTCTGACACTGGATTGTGGTAATGACTGCACAGCTTGGTAGATTTACTAAAAAATCATTCAACTGTTCACTTAAAATGGGCAGATTCATGATATGTAAATTCTACCTCAATAAAGTTGCTTTAAAAAAAAAGAACATAAAAAAATAGGAGAAGAAAATGTATTGCAGAAAAAGATAGTCAAAACAGGAGGTCAAACTCAATCCCAGTCATTACATTTAACTACGAGAAATAGTCTCCTCAAAACAAAGTGATCAGATTCCCCACATTCTATCAACTCAAATGACGGTTGGAGCAAGCCCACAATATTTTGGGGCAGCTGCAATGTCTGTTAGCACCTGATGTAATTCAACAGGCTGTTGAATGAGTTCTAGTGTGTATTTTTCTATGGAAAATAATGGGTATGCATGGTTACCCATGGCCAACATGAACAGGAAGAAGACACGGCGATTAGCATAGGCTTGCCTTGTAAGACATTAAGACATTATATGTTTTCTATTATTGTATCAAATAATTCACACTAATGATGAAACGTGCTTGGTGTGATACGGTATGTAAAGGGGAAAATGTTTGAAACCACCTAGAATTCCCCATTGCCCACTCAAACCTCTAACAGAGTAGAATTTCTTTTTTCTATTTCTCTCTTTCAGTTTGCATTAAACTACATCTGTTGGTATTCAAAGAAATCCTAGGGACTCTCTTATTGTAAATGGGACAGCACATGCCTTTCTTGAATAATGTTTAGCTGCTGTTCATTTAGTTTAAAAAATATTCACTCTTAGAGACCTAGTGGTTTTCAGGCGGTTCATGACCTCTCTGGGATGCCAGGAAGGGGCTGTTTGTCCACTACAGGAGGGGTTTTTCCTGGTCATTTTCCAACTTGGCTGAATATACAACCCTAAGCCAGGCAACACTCTAAATTTCTAGAATCTTCAGCCCTGATGGAGCTAATCAAGGGAGAAATGGGTTAGAAATTGGGGCTTTTGGATAAATTATCTCAAGACCTCAAAACTGGGTTAAGTTTTGGGTAAAGGAAGGTGGCGATGGTGTGTTCATTATCTTCTTTTGGATAAGAACTATGGGGACAGGGAAAGAAAAGATAATTTCAATAATTTTAATTTCCCCAAAGGCCACACAAAGATACTTTCTTCTTCTAATGATTCTGCATCTGATACGCTAAAGAACTTAGAAATTCTGAGAAATCCTGTCCCTATTTTAAGGCCTCGTAAACTTGAGACTTGAATCACGTTGCCCCTGGGCAGAAATGCCGCCAAGAAGGTTATGTGTCTCATAGTACCTGATGTCATTTTCAGGAAAAACAACTGACTTAATACACAATTCTGATTAGGCCCAACTTACAAACTGGGGGTGGAGGGTGGGAAAGTGCTGATCTACCTGACTGAGTCCTACTAGTTTCCTAAAACATGTAGAAAATTCTCTTTGATTTTTACAGATCAGTAACAGGCACTGAGAGATCTCCAGGACAGCAGCATATGTCCCATTCACATTCTGTGAAATACACACATCATAATTTTACAGTGACATCATATTGAGCAGGATTCAGGCAAAAACATACTTTAAAAACAAGCATCCCATTAAATATGGAAATAAGATAAAGGTGATGTAACTAGAGAAGATCCAAAGTTTTTGTTTTTGTTTTATCTTCCTTGAACGTTGCCTGTCTTCTTTTTGCAAATAAATAAATACAAGCTTCAGAAGTAATTTTGAAAAGTTTTCTTTCCATATATCAACATGCCATTATCAGGCCAAGAAGCACATGACTGGGACAAAATAAAATCCTTGGTACATAAATTAGGTTAGTTTCCAAAATTCCAAGTTGTCTTTTACTTCGAAAGAACATCATGGTTTTCTACCTCCTAAGCTTTTTTAGATTTATAGAGGCCAAAGCGGCAGTCGGGGTGAAGAGGGATTTATTTAACATGTTTATTCTAAGAAAGTCAGAGCTATATTCACCATTCTCCTTAATCAACTGTCTTTTTAAAATAATTATTTTAATAACTACTTTTCAATTGCTCCATTGTTTTCCTGCTCAAACTCTTCTTTTGAAAAACTCTATTATTTTTCATGGACTTGCAGGGTTTTTATTTTTGGGAAACATTTTGGACCAAAATAATTCTTACCTTTAGGGCAAAAGAACATTTACTCCACCATCTTAAAACTATGTTAGAATAGATAGCTGTCCTTGGTCCAGGATTGTATTTCTTAGGATATATAAGTTTAGCAATCAACTCATCTTGTGGTTTCATAGAAGCACTGGGGCACTCCTGTTGGAGTACCTGCTCCTGACCCGGATCAGATTCTTTATGCCTTGTATGCTCCATTCTCCTTTCCACCTCTGCCAGGCTTCGTACTTTTTCTCTTGGCAGTGCCATTGGCTCTTCCAGCAAGGTCCCTCCCAGACAGGTGTGTCTGTGTGCTGCCCCTCCTGATCAAGATGCCACCATCAAATCGACCAGACCTCCTCATGGGATCCCAGACACAGCCCACTCAAGCCTACAGGCTTCTGAGATGGGTTCAAGTTCAAAGTCCTACAGACTAGCAAGCATATCCTTGATGAAAGCAGTTTTCCTGCATAAACATATTATGTGAGAACACTTTCTCGTGGCTTAGTTAATTGTTGTCTCCTCTACTAGCCATTTTTTTTCAAATTAACTTTTAAGTTAATCCACTTAGAACTGACTGTCATATGATAAGAAAGATGTGGCAGTCTGCTTCTGTAGAGATTTACAGCCTTGGAAACCCTATGGGGTCGCTATGAGTTGGAATCGACTTGATGGCAGTGGGTTTGGTTTTGGGTTTGGTCACATTATAAAATTGCCTTGACCTTTGTTTCTTGATTATTTTGGCAGGTTGTCTTTGCTCTGCTCGTGTGAAAAGCTCATTGTCCACTGGTTCCAGCATGTTATAGGGCAAAGAGCACTGGACCAAGAGTTAGCCTGCATTCTAGATCAGGTTCTGTCACCTGGAAATGAATTAATGCATGTGAAAATACTCTAAAAATGCAAAAACACTTCATATAGAATTATAGAATTGACCAAATAAAAGTAATTTTCTGAATTCCACTGTGGACTTCTGTTATTTTCGTAACCACAGAAAGCAGCTGTTGGATCTAGAGGGTTGGCTGTTTTTCCAAGAAGCCTGGGGAAAAGATTTGCAAACTAAAGGAGACTGTGTGCCCGGGTACTGCTGGTGCATTGCAGCCTCAGCCAGGTGCTGCGAGGGGACCCAGGCGTCCTCGTGGGGGACACCCATCCTTGCAGTCAGCACGTCAGCAGAGGGAGCATCACTCAAATGTTCACTGTTAACTCACGTCTTTATAGAGGTGTGGTATTCCAGCACCAGAAGTTGCGTATCTTTCAAAAAAAGTTGCTTTAAGCCAACGTTTCAATGGTGTAGTGAACTTTGTTCAGAGCTAGTTTCACAGCAACTAGTCAGCATCAGACTCTTCTGAGAAATGAGTACAAATTGTGAGAAAGGCAGAGAATAAAGAAATGCAGGAAACAGAACGAGGTTATCAGATAGTAAGGGCATGGATTTGAGTGAGAGGTGACAAGAATAAGGTCAATGATATGGTAAGAAATCTATACTAGCTTAAAGATCCAAGCCAGAAAAAGGCAGGAGAGGTCTAGACGTGGGTCAGGATCTAGGGGCAGTGGGTCTTGGGTGAGTCTAGTTATAACAAACTGCAGAGGTTGACCATCAAGCAGGCATCCAAATGCAGCCAGGACCCTCTGAGTTAGATACCTGGGGTCAGCAGGGTAAGGCTAAAATAGTACACTGCAGGAGACACAGTTGCACAACCAATAACGTTCGTTGATTGACTGAAGTACAAGGAAAGGCAATTAGCACGTCAGCACAATTTTTTTTTTAACTTAAAAAGGGAAAAACAGCAGGGTTAGGATGCTAGTAGAAAGGTCTTGATAAAAAGGTTTAAGAAGCTAAGATTCAGTTTCCAAAATGTCTGACTTTTCTTTAAAGGCTCAGAGACAAATATCAGCACGTGGAGTGATTATAAAATTAGAGGCGGGCTACACCAGACCTTCCCATTCCACAGTACACTCAGATTCCCAAGATTCCCAGTATGCTAAATGTATGGATGGCAAAGAAGGTCCCAAGCAGATTTCTTGGGACCTTCTTTCAGGACCGAGTACCAGAGGGGCCCTTGTTCCCAGGCTGACATTAAGCCAGTGCGTGTAGAGAGGGCGAACTTGGGTCCAGGCTCTGAGAGCCATTCCCAGGGAAACAGAGAAGTCCTGAGATGCAAAGCATACATGTCTTGCCCTGGGGCTCTGATGTAAGAGCAAGGAGGGGGGCCTGGAGCCAGAGGGCCAATAAAGCAGGGTGCTGGCTGAAGGCTGCAGTGCCAGCCTGGAGGAAGCAAGGCCACGGGGACCCTCTCACACAGGCAAACAGCAATGTGCAGAGAAAAAAACCAACGATCTGCTGAGAGTTCATGGGTAGAGCATTAACTGAGCACCTACTGTGGGCCAGGCCTGTGGAGGCCCTGCCCTCAAGACGCTCATAGTCTGTTGGCAGCAAGACTAGCAGCACTGCAGTAAAGAGGGGCACATGAAGATGGTGGCAGAGGCAAGGCCTCTTTGATGCCTAGGGGTCATAAGAAATCCAGAAACGTTTATACTGGGGCACATCATCAAATAAAGGTATGACTTTCACAGTAGAAGCAGTCTTAATAAGTTGTATGTACATGAAATTATTATAAATATGATTCTCTGAAGTGCACCTGGGCAGATGGTAACTTAAAGACACTCTAATGGTAATTCTATGACTAAGAGAGGTCTGTCTGATTAGGGGGAAGATTCAACCTCCACTTGCTGCTTATAAAATGCAGATTTTTTCTAATATTGACTCTCATATTGGAAGGGATACCCACAGGGAACTACAGCATAGGACAATCAAAGCAGCATTCCTTCACATCAGGGTCCTTAAAAATAACTAAATTTTCAATTATTTCTGAAGAAGGGACCAGAAAAAATGAAAGAAAAGTGTGATAAGTCACAGAACTTTCACTATCTTTTCATTTTTGTCTTTATAGAAAAAACAAAATATAAACAGTAGGCCAAGTCTTGGTTGTTAGAGAAATCTAATAAAACCAAATTAGAATAGGGAGACAGTATACCCATTGAAACAGACTGCAGTGAAATCAGATGGGCTTTGAGGGCCTCCAATATTTCTTAATAAAAGGAGGTTGATGGAGAAAGAGGATAGTGAAGCACACAAAAGTTTATTTTGTTTTTCATGAAGGACCTTGCAAATACTCTGTATAAACACTGGATAGAAAATGGTTTCCCAGAGGCACACCTCATGTATTTGACATCCAGAGTGTAGCAGCAGTCCCCCTCCCCTATATGACAAAATTATTTTAAGTAATGATCATGAAAGAAAACAAATATTAATGAGACAGAAAAGAATCACATTCAGGAAAAAAACAATCTTTCATTGAATTTTATACATATTATCATGTCAGTAAAAAACAAAAACAAAAATAGTAAGGTAAAAAATAAGGAAAAATTCATGTACCAATACTTTTTAATTACAACAATGCATATTTTGAAAAATGGGGAAAACCATATTATCTATATATTGATCTGTCACATTAATGAATAATTACAACTTCCAATTTCAAGCCTTGTTGTTGCTGAGTGCCATTGAGTTGATTCTGACTCATAAAAAAAACCCATGTGACAGAGGAGAACTGCCCCATAGGGTTTTCTTGGCTGTAACCTTTATGGGAGCAGATTGTCAGGTCTTTATCCTGTGGAGCCTCTGGGTGGGTTTGATCGTTAACCTTTCAGTTAGCAGCCAGGTGCTTACCCACTGTGCTACCAGGGCTCCTTTTTTCAAGCCTTAACTTATGAAAAGTTGTTAATGATTTTGCCAAAATTGAACTTCTCATAATAAATAGGATAGCCAGATTTGTCAATCTATCTTCATTCCTTATTGATCAAAGAACACTATGTTCATTTTCAAAACTTTCACATTAAGCAACAGATATACAAATAGCTAGGAACAGCATTAAACAAAAGTATAAGACTGGGAAAGGTTCATAAAAATCCCATTTTATATCAAATTCCAGAAATAGCATGTCTGTGTTTCTTTGGGATCAATTCTTGTGGCTACAAATGTCTCTGCAGACAAAAACTTTAGACAGTAAATATTTCCAATGGTCTTATCATTGGTTAATGTGAATCTACTCTTTGAATGCAGAAATGGGTCCCCTACACAGGGCTGGAAGCACAAGCAGCCCCCACAAGCTGGAATGATCCCACACCACTAGGACTTACTCTACAAAATGACAGTAGGTAAGGTGCTGTGCCTAGTCCTGACTTCTAGCTGGGAGTTATCCATGTTAACTTCCTTCCATGTAGATGTTGTTGCTGTTAGATGCCATGGAGTCAGCCCCTGACTCAAGTAGCATACACTGGTAATTGAAGAATGCACGATCAGAACGTGCTAATTACTGGGAACTTAGACCAACAAAACGTTTTTTGAGGAGTATTTTATCACTGAAATGGTTTAGGATTCTGGTTATTTGCTGAGGACTGTTTTTATAATTCTATAGACTCTGGTTATTTGCTGAGGACTGTTTTTATAATTCTATAGACTCTGCACCCTGCTCCTGCTGCTCTCAGTGGCTGCTGGGCTTGAAGTCACCATCATGCCTCCACCCCACACACACCACCCCGTACACATGCCACCTACCACACACACTGCCACCCTGCATACACACAATCTTACACACGTTATCCTGCATGCATATGCCACCCCATACAAATGCCACCCCTACATCCTCACACACAAGCTTGCACACATGCTACCCCACATGCACATGCCATCCTGCATACACAAAGACCCCCAAATGACTTCAAACACATCTCATTCCCCATGCACACACCACTGCACGTACATGCCACCCTGCACATACATTTTACATTCTTGCAAAGCGCTGCATGACCTCAGGACATCCCAGGACTCTGACAGCTACCTCAGGAACTTACTGTCAGAGGCACTTGTGACAGCCACAGCATCTGTCCACAAGCACGCTTTGGTTGAAAGAAGAAATAGATTTCCTGTGCACCACTACCCATCTCCACCTTTATCTCCCCACTCACATTCCATGAGGACTCTCATCTCGGGAACCCACCTTCACAGTAGAGGGTTAACAGAATGTGCATGTTCACCAATACTGTACTTTAGAAGGGCTGGTGGAACCTCAGCACACTTTGGCCCAAGGTGAAGAAATCAGACCACGTGGATTCCAACCTTAACTCAGCCACTTTCTGACTGCAGACTAAGCAGGTCACTCCAGTTCTCTAGAACTCGGTTTCCTCATCTGACACTGAGGATAATGATGATAGCCTCTCACAGGATTGTTGTGAGGCTGTACATTAAAAAGAAAAAAGTGCATGAAGCCTACACACCAGCCCTTGCCTATACTTAGCGCCCCAGGACTGTGGCCATGAGGGTCTTGACATCTCAGTGGGTGGCACTTTGGGGTCTCCTGAGGCCTTCCCAGACATCTGAGGAAGTCTGTACGCGAGGCTGGCTCTGGCCACATCCACATGCCAACAGACTAAGTGCCCTCTGGTACTCTTCATCTCTTCTAGTGAGTTTCTTTCATGCCAGTCTCTAAAAGGTCCCCATATGAGTGGGCTCCCCCCTGGGACTTCCTCTCATATTCTAGAGAACCGGGATCACACTGTACCCTGCCAGGCCTGCTGGGCGTGGGACCAATCTGTGTGCACGGACAGGCACCCCTGCCCCAACTGGCCACAGACCTGTGTCTCTGTGCTCTGGATCACGGTGGGGATGACTGTGAGGGGCTCTGGCAGAGCACAGTGTGTTCCTCTCTGCTGAGTGGTGTGATGCTCATCTTGGCACACCTAACTCATGGAGATACCGAAGGCCCACTCAGGGGCACCTCCTTTCTCACCTGTCACCACACCAGCGTGCTTAACAAAGCCAGGAGGATCCAGATGTCTGACACTGGCCCAGGACAAGCCCTCCCAAGGAACTCCTGTTCTGGGGAAGCTTCATGCCATGGGGGCCTCTTGCCCTTCTTAAAGCAGAAGGTGACCTTTTCTAAAGCTCATGTAAGGCCTTTTTATTTTCCAAAAGGCTTCATCAGTCCTGTGGGGAAACCCAGGGCCAGCCAACAAAAGGCAGATTTGCTTTCTAGTGAGTGTGGCTCCTGCTTACGCTTGGGTGCTTCTAGGGGTGGGCAACGGGGCCATGGGCAGGTGGTGGTGTGGTGCATGTGCTCCTTTCACACTGCCCTTGGGGACCGAGCACAGGGCAGGAGGACCAATGTGAGCCAATGTGGCCATCTCAGGTCAGGCTGGCAAGATGATGTATGGTGTGACCAGACTACTTCTTAACATTGGCCCAGGCAACATCATTCCTTGAATTGCTGAGGAAATGGTAACCCAAAAAGAATCTAATGGATTTTCCCCCAACTCCCACCTGATTTTCTTAAACAGGACTTTGTACACAGGATGTGTTCAGCAACAATCCCATCCAAAATGTCTCTTCCATTAAACTTGGCTCTAAAGAGTCAAAACCACACCCTGGTACATTACTGAGCTGCCCAGTACTTTCAGATATCTCCATGAGTCAGGTGTGCCAACAGGTGTGCCTGCAAAAGTGACTCTTTAGACACTAGACTCTAATAACTGAACTTAGAAGCTTCAGGAAAGCATGTACTTTTACAACTGTGACCTATTAACTCTTTATGACCAATAGTTTGCATAAACATCTAGAGTAAATATAACCCCAAACTGACAGATGTTCAAGCACGTACTGGCAATTTTTTCCCCTGATGGGAAGAGAGTCAGACTCAGCAGTTGCAAACTTCAGTCACATGTTTATTTAAGTTGGTTAAGCCTAAGCTGCAAAACAGAACTTCAGTTTTGATACTGGCAGAACTGTTGCTAAAATAAGTACACTCTATTATTATGGTCACTGGCCTCAAAATCTCTTGTGGGAATTGGAATACAAGAAAGCAAAGTGTCCCTTTTTCCAGGCACTGAAAAGTTTGCATGAAACGCTGCCAGTGCGCTACGTTGGTCCACACCCTCCACTGGGTCCTGGCCAGGCTGAGGCACAGGAAGCCTTATTGAATCCTATGGAGGGAATGAAAGCACATTTCCAAGCCCTCAAGTGACATGACAAATCAAGGGAAATTTGGGTTGTTTTCCTTTTTTAATTTTTCTTTGGTTTCTCCCTTTCCCTGGGCAATAAAAAGGAAAGGGAAGAGGAACTACCCTCTGAAGTCCTGGTGACTTCTTGTTAAATGTATATATAAATGCATGCATGTGGAAAGCACATTCTTAATAAAATTATTAATAACTCAGAGTCAGGATGGGAGGAGCCACCTAATGTGGGACCACAGGGTGCTGATTCTGTGTTCCCTATTTTGTAACTAGATGCTGGTGTGCAGAGCGGGCTCTGATGGTCTGGGGACGTTTCCATGGGCTCCATAGGTACCTGCTGCCAAACTGTGACTGAACTCAACACACTCCTAGCAACTGCAACTCCCCTGAAGGCTAGAATTTCTTCACAATAAAAACAATAAACGACACATGTGCATGTGTGTACCCGTGAGTGCACACACACACACGCCCCAGCCCCCAGAATTTATATGTCTGTATGTAGGAGTATCACCACATAACCCCAGATGTTGGAAATGGGGTTTTCTGCTTAGTCACAAACTAGAAAGAACTGGCACTCGATAATGAAACAGGTCACTCACAAGAACCCATTCTCAGGCAGAGCTGCAGCGTTGCTGAAGGGACTTGAGGACGCCCACATTTAATGAAGGCACTCTGAACAACAGGACTTAGGTCAGAGACACCTTGGGCAGATGGTATGTACACAGAGGGGCAGTTGGCCCAGCAGGTAGACATGGTGTGTGAGGGAGCGTGAGCTCGGGCTGCGGCTCTGACAGGGAGCACCAGGCCAGGATAAACCCCGTCTGTCGTGCTCCCTGTCCTGACAGTCAGGGCTCACCAATAATGCCCAGTGACTAATGTGGCCTCCCAAAAAATCTTGATCATGAGAGAGAGATAACCTGGCTAAGGGATAATATTCATCTCTTATTCTGTCCTTCACAATAAACTAAAATGGTGGCCGTGTGAACTCGTAAGTCACAGTGAGTCTGGCTGCTGCGAGTCTGCTCTAAGTTCACAGACAGGCTGAGGGCCTAAGCTGTGAGGCTGGGGTTCGCCGAGATGGAGGCTACAGTGTCACCTGGAGATGCACCCTTTGGGGCCCTCAATCCTGGCAGTCACTCAGCTCCAGCCTCCACCACCAAGGCCTGCCATGGCTCCAGGTGTAGGATAACGCAGACACAAACAACTCTGCATTGAAGCGTGACTCCAGAGAGGGGCAGGCTACTGGGCTCACTCACACTCATCAGTCACCGAGAACACCTGCTCTCCCTTCTCAGCCTCTCAAATCCTTCACCTCTTTAGCCTCTTTCACCTCCATGGCCATGCCTGTTTAGGGCCATCTTCTCTTACCTTGTCCAGTAAGAGAACCTGTTCTTCACATGCAGTCACCTAACCTCTGCCTGTGCCTGGTCCTGCTGCCGGCCTGCTCGGCCTACACCAGGGTCTCCCGCATCTGTAAAAGGGCGCTCACACTGCCCAAAGGCCGCAGAGTAGAGGCACTAAAGTCACTCTCTGGAGTTTGACCTGCAGGAACGTGAGCATGTTAACCTCTCTAAGCCTGGTTAGCTCAAAGGGTTGGTGTAAGAATTAAATCAGCTAATGTACATCAGGTAGTTAGGAGGCATTAGAGAAATGGTTGCAGTTACTATGCCTTTCCAGGCCTTTGCTGTGTTACTGCCTTGCCTTGCACAACCCACCACTGCCACTTTACCCTCTTGGTGCTTGCACTCTCCTACACTGGGCTGAGGCCCACCTAGTCCCTCTGCCTGCACTCTCCGTGTATCATGTCCAGCTAACCTAACACTTATGTTTCAGGTCTCAAATTAGCTATCATTTTCCCAAGAAGCCTCTCCTTAAGTACCCCTCCCAAACTAGGTATACCAGGGAGCACCTATTGATAGCACCTGGCACCCCACTCTGTGATTACAGGTTTTCTAAGCTGCTGGACCCACCCAACCAGTCTTTCTGAGCACCAGCAACATGTCTGAGTCCAGGCTGAGCCCACAACACCTACCATGATCAGGGGAATAAGGTGGAGGGAGGGGAAGGCAAGGGAGGTCTCTGTGCCCCACCTCCAGTCTGGCCACAATCACTGAGTCTGGTGACCAGCAGCAAAGGCACCTCATACCTACCCAGGGCCACTACCATCTCCACCGAAAAACCCTGGCGAGCTCCCAGAGAAATGTCAGAGGTGGCCACCACCCACAGTGTCCCCAACAACTCCAGGGTAACTAGGCAAAAGAAGCCAAAGCAAAGATTCTGGTTCTGAGTTGTGCTGACACTTTGCAGGGGTCTCAGCTCTCCCTCTGCATGGCCCAGAATGTGGGGGCACTTGGTTGAGTCCCCAGTCCCCTTACTAGCCCTGGCTGCTGCTCTCCCTGCCTCCCACCTTGCCCATGGATTTGGGATAAAAAGAGCCACGGTCAGGTCCAGCACCTGTTTAGTTTTAGGTGTATTTCCTGGCCTCTCTGTGCATCAAGTAACTGGAATAGTACCTTCTCTGCGGATTTGTGAGGCTTAGGGGCTATGCCCCTATGTCTGGCAAAGCTCACCACTGTGAGATGACTGTTGTTGGTGTTAGACCCTGTCTCAAGTCAAGATGGAGGTGGGAAGGAGAGGGCATAAGGCAGGGAGAGGTGCATGACCTATTACACTGGAACTGATGCCAAAATCCAGCTATGCTTAGTGTGCTCCTGCCTCATACCCCCCAACAGTAAGGCTTCCCTCAGATTCTGGGCTTGGTGCTGGCTGCTACTATTTGAGTTCTCCACACAAGACGAGGCACGGACACACCCTCAGAGATGCTAGGAGAGCCGCACAGGGACCACTGGTGTCACACTGGGGCCTACAGGTCGCATCAGAGCGCACTTTCTAATGCCTGTAGGTGTTTTGTTGTGTGTGTGTGTTATACCCACCAGGGACTGCTGCCAGTGTGGAAGGTACTCTTTGTACCTCTCCTTGCCCCCAGGCATTACAAGCTGATCAGAACACAAGCCTGCCACCTACAGTCAAAAGGCCCACACATTAATGCTTGAGTGTACCTACCTTCAGTTCAAGCCAAGCCTATCCCTGGAGTAAAAAGTTAAATTTCTTTCCTCCCTCACTGGATCTATACAGGAATATTTAGGAAATCGACTTATATTGTTCTTCAAGCCAGTTTCTGTTCTTTCAGACTAAAGCTCAGTGTGGAATCACAACCACCATATCCATCAGTGCTCAGCAAATGCTCATGGGGTGCCAGGCGCAGCAATTCCAGAGTACATACACTCGACCCTACTCTGTGCAAGCAAAAAATGCCAACACCCTCATTTCTTTCAGCTCACATTGAGGATCCTTTCTTCTCCTATGGAGGAATCAGTTCACTTTTCCTAGCACCAGCTGCCTGCCTCATGGAGGAACACGAGAGCTTCTACAGAAAGGCACCCCCACCCATGCAGTAGGCAGGGGCTCTAGTCATCATGGTTGTCCTCACAGGCAGAGCCCTGCCCCCACCACAGGAAGGAAGAATACAGCATACATAAAGTGCAGTTTGGCTAAGTTGCCCTTTATTAACAGAAATGTGTAGCTTTTGGTAACTTCCACTGCAGAGGACCCAAACCAAGGGAAACACACACATCAGAGCTGAACAGCAACTGCTCAGTCTATGCAGTTTGATTCTGGCCTCCCACTCCCATGGCTGCCTGCTCAAGACAGGTTATATCACCAGTACTAACAGTCACCTAACAGTCATCAGCGGGAGGCTAAAGAACAACCCAGGCAGCAGCATTAGGTAAAAATGAAAAACATTTTCTCTTGTGAAGAGCGTTAACAGCAGCATTAGGTAAAAATGAAAAACATTTTCTCTTGTTAAGAGCGTTAACAGTTGTCAACATCTGACATCATGATTGCACATGCATTCAATTTAAAACAGAAAACAAGCAAGTTTACAAATCACTGCTAGGTACTTAAAAATAAACTCTAGGTTCTTTTTGGCAGCATGGGCCTAAACACTGTGGCCTTCCAATATTTCAGCAACTTCAGGTACATTACACTCTTCTGAGGAAGTCCAAATATTTCAGAACTCCAGGAGTCGCTGCAGAGAAAGAACATCACTGGCAACAAACATTAAAACACTTCAAGACCTATAGAAATATGCTGAGATCTTCGTAAACATACACACATATTTAAACATTCAAGCTAATAACTCTAAATACTTTTTATATCAACATATTTATATTTCTTTCTGGTTTAAGGAAAACATGAACTTTGTAAGTGAATGTGGTTTGACCATTGGGATGTAGTGCATGCTGTGGGGTGACTTCATCCCCCTCCCTAAAGAGCTCACCTCAACACACCCTCTACCTCGCTCAGCCTCTTTTCTTACTCGGGTGTTGCCTTGGTGGTGGAATCAGATACAGGGCCACAACAACACTTTAGGGATAGGCCAGGTGTACTTTTTCAGGCATGTGGCTGTGTGCTTCAAGAACGTGAGCTGGCATGAAGGATGGGACACAGACCTGTACAGCACCCATGGGCTACCCACGCTGTGACAGCTCTCATGCTCTCTAGCCTGGCCTGAAGGTGGAGCTCACCTAGCTGGAAGCATCCTTATTGGAGCCCAAATAAGAAACATCAGAGAGCTCAACGGAATTGAAGCTTTTCCATTCCGGCTTCAAAGCCATAGTGGCTGACTGTTTGAGACAGAGTTGACTGGTAACAGAAAACACATTTACAAAAAAATTTAATGAGGTAGCTGAAGTCAAACACCAAGTCCAAAGCATACACAAAGGTGCTTAATAAATGCTCAAGGCATTTTTAAATGCAAATGGCTACTGGGCCTGATGGGTGCCTGCAGACCGTGAGGAGTGCCTACTGCAGACCGGGAGCGGTGGGAGGAAGCGGTGCACCTGGACAGCTGGAGGGTGAAGGCCCTGGTGCACACTGACTTCAGATCCAGTGGGCTGGCAGCCAGAGCGCAGGGGCAAATGCCCGGAGAGTAAACAGAACTCAGTGGCATGGCTAAGGCAGTAGCGAGCCAGGATTGGCACCCACACTGTGGGAAAGGCAGTTTAGAAACTCCTCTAGCCCCCATCACTCTAGGCCCCAGAAACCAGCCATTTGCCCTTGCCCTCAGCCCATCTGCGGACCAGCCATTCGCCCCTGCTCCCAGGCCCAGCTGCTGCTTTCTGCACAGCTTTTTCAGATGTGGAGCTCACAGGCCTTTGGGGGAGGGTGGGCAAGGACAAAGGGAAAGATAGCGACACAAATTCTAGTAGCACGCCATTTTGTGACTTTTATGGCAGTATTGATCTTTAGGCTCCACACGCACATGAGGTATACACCTCCACACACCATGTACACATACCTACATGTTATACCCTCACACATGGTACATACGGACACACACCTGCACGTTACACCCCTACGCACACAGTGCACACGGACACACACCCGCACGTCACCCCCCCCCCCACAGTGCACACAGACACACACTTGCACGTTACACCCCCATACGTGGTGCAAACGGATACATACCTGCATTCACGCATTACACATACATGTGATGCACACCCATATCTTACACAGGTTACACATGCATGCACATACATGCACACACACACCCTTGGCGCTACATGGCAGAAGAGCAGTGTCCTTTGGTGCAGCAAGCAAAGGTGCGGGCAGGCCAAGGCGGCAGGGGGAGGGGTGCCAGTGAAGAGAGTCTGCAGAGCTACACCACCAGCTGCCAACACCCTTTCCCAGCCCAATCCTTGCCACCCCATCCCAGGCCGTGGAGGCATCCAACACACCACTGTGCACACGCAGGTGCACACTGAAGACAAGCAGGGTGAGAGAGTGAGGACCAGATCCCTCTCCATCAGGTCTCTGTTGTATAGTCACTGCAGGACAGGGGAGCCAGGTTTGAGAAGCCGCTCCACCGCCTCGTGCCTGGCTGGGCCTCCACGTGCCCTTGCTCTTTATATTTACCCAGAATGGTTTTGGCTTCTTCGGCATCCTGCAAAGGGCTCTCTCCATATTCCTCCTTCAGCCACTGCCGATACTGGAGAGGTTGGAGACAAAAGAAATACCACATATGGCACCCTGCATTCATGGAAACTTTACCTATCATGTAAGGGTACAGGTTTTGCCAAATATGCACAGAGAAATAAAGGTGCCCCGGGAAACCACAGCTCTGCTGCGGACCTGCAAGTGCTGAGTAAGACAAATGTATGCTTTTTCAAGGTTTTAGTCTGGACAGGAAAGTAAGTCAAACCAAGAAAGATGGGACGTCACCAAAAGGGATACACCCAAAAACTAATTCAGGGTTCCCAGAGTGGACACCGCATAACGAAAAGTACACAGGGTCAGAGTCTGTGGCTCTACAGTGGTGACCTCCATGGGCTCGTGAACTGGGCCATCCTTGGACCATAATCCCAGGTCTTCTGCCCATATCTCCCAGCTCCCCTGAGGACTGATCACCTGGTGAACTTCGTGCTCCTCGAACTCCCGGAGCTGCCTCTGGAAACCCAGGTTGGGGTTGGCACAAGACCTGCCTGCGCGCACAGTGTGCAGGGCGTCTTCCCAGCCAAAGTCGGTGATGGTCATGATGTATGCCGTGACCAGGGTCACACTCCTGGAGACGCCGGCCAGGCTGCAGGCCAAAAGGTCAGCACATGTGAGGGGCCCCAAAGGCAAGTGCAGATGTGCAATCCTATCACCCATCTACGGGGAACTGGGGCAGTGAGACCACCTTCCAGAGAGTTTCACTGCCTTGGATTATGTGTCAACAGCAAGCAGGCACTGGGAAATCACTCAGAAATAGAACTCAGATTCCCTCTATTTAGTACCCTGACATCTCAGGCATTCTTTAGCTATTTAGTCTCATTTGTGATTGATTTTCCACTGACATGACTCTGGACACTTCAGCTTTACAATTCTCTATTGCTCCTGAACCCTTCTCAGATACTTTCTGATCCTCAGACAGATAAGACATTGAAGTACACCAAGGTGGCCTGAGGCTCCCAGGATGTGTGTGCTAAATCCATTTATAACCTTAGTTTAGAATGCTTCACATTTTTTAAAAGTCTGGGGTTTTAAATCTTGGGGCTAGATCTGTAATTTTTAAAACCCACTAGATACAGAAGCCCTTAGCAATCTTACTTTCATGCTCTTTTTCATAAACCAGGCTGAGTACAAAAGCAGGCACACTCCATGCCCTCAGCCAGGTTCTCTGGCAGGTGGTCAAGGGGATGCTTTTTAGGCAATAACGGTTCATGATCTCTAGCAGGCTGAGTAAGGACCAATTTTAAATGCATATGCAAATCAAAGGCAGTTACAGAGAGGTGGTGCTGCGTCAAACTTAGAGTATTCTGAGCAACGGTTTAAGATGGGGAAGTTTAGCAAATTTCTGACTCTTTGAAAACCATATTTTCAGATGTACATGTTGTAAGAGTTAAGATCCCTAGACTACCAGACCTACTCATATTCAAATATAAATAATAAAAATCACACTGTCAGTGGTGGCTCCTCCCTGAGGCCTCCCATCACGGACTCATAGCTCCTAAGGTCTGCATCCTCCTGGGCCGAGGGAGGAGAGGCTACTTCCGCAGGGACCAAGCAGAGCTGAGAAGCAGAGTTTCAGAACACCCCTTTAAACAACTCCAATTGCACCCACCCCCTTAAAGTGCTTTAGAGTCGAAGTAAATGAAAGTTACAAAACTGCAGTTTGTATTTATGATACTTCCTGTTCATTTTAAAAGTGAAATGAAAAATTGCACTATTTCAAGAACTGCATAAAACTGTAGAATACCGTTCTTAGAGCAATGAAATCTTTAGTCCCCTCCACCCCTGCCGTGGGTGGGCTACATGCCCTTAGAGCAAACACTGCTTCCTAGGGGGCTCTCTCTGGAGCTCATGTGACTACCCTCCCTGCAAGGTGGGGTTGCCTCACCTCGACAGGACCTCCCAGGAGAGACCACATCTTGCAAAAGCACACAATTCAGTAGCAACTTCTTTTTGGAAAATCAAAAGACTGTTAACACTTCAGTTTATTAACAGTATACCTCATTCAAGATAGACAGGTGACATGTTCAACCTACATCTGAACAGACAGCAGAGCCCTGGCTCCAGAGTGTCAGCTACTGGTTCCCCAGACAAATCAGCTCTGCCAGCAGTACGATTATATGGTTACTGGCAGCAATAACAGTGACAACCCACATTCACTGAGAGCTTACTACATGCCAGGACAGTAAACAGCTCATTATGCATTACCCTTGGGGGTGTGTTATAACAGCTCTTTTTCCCAGTGCGGGCGTATTTATGACTGTGTACACACATGTGCGCTTGCACAAAGTACATCTGAGTGCAGGGGGCAGCTGTCCATAAACAGTTTAATTCTGAGAGTCTATTTCTGCGCTTTCAAAGCAAAAGAACAAGCAAAAACACTTAAAAGCCCCAATCTATAAATGGAGAAACAGTTGTCATTTTGGTGTTAAAGCAGTGCTGACACCCACACATGCAATCAAAACTCTCCAGAAAGAAACAGTTTTGAAAGTGTCCGGGATGAGCCTCAGCCCCTGCGGGAGGTTGTCTGATGGAATTAAGGGGCTAGAAAAAGGACAGTGTTTGCTGTCCAGCAAGCTCTACAGTTCCCACAGAAATCCTAACAAGGGGTGAAAATGAAAAAGAAATTAGGGTTCTCTTTTGACAAAAGCAAAGAATGACTTACGAACAGCAGAGGCCAAGGTGGAGTGTGTATTCGAGATTTGTAGGGTAGAAAAATGATTAGGATATCAAATAATCACACCCAAAAAGGCAATCGATGAGAACCAAACTACCCAGAGCGTGGTGGTGCTCTGCAGCAGGGACATACATACCAGTGCACAAGACAGCCCTCCCCTTTCAGCCGGCACTCGTGGATAAACTTGATGCTTTCTTTGAAATGTCTTGTCCTCAAGAAGAGAAAAGAGAGAAATGACATCTCTCCACTTTACTCCACGTGGATGAAAAGAAAAGCCCGCTAAGGCTCCTAGAGAAGGCCTCAGAGCTCCATCACACCACCAATGCCCAGAGCGCTGTCAGGGCCACAGCACCTGAGCACCCATGATACTGAGGTCCTGGGAAGGCGGCTCAGCTCCAGAGTTTTCAGAATTTCTCTGCAAGGAATCCCTGCTCTGCTCACCCCCTGGGTTCACTATGATCCTCCACTACTCAGCAACCCTGACGGCTCCTCATGCTGCCTGGCCATGCTGCAGCCATGCTGACTGATGAGAACACCCACACCATTCTGCTCCCACACTCCTCTGACCATTGAGAAACCTGAAACTACTCTCCAATATTGGTCAACTTCAACTTTGATAGGTTCCACCTTCCTTCAGGTCATCAGTGTGTAGGGGATAGGAATCATGGCTCAAATTCCTGCTCTGCCACTTACCTGGGGAAAGTCACTTTGCTTTTAACCTCAGTTATAAAGTGGGAACATGAGACAGTACATGTAAATATACTTTGTGAACTATAAAGTCCTATGTAACTATGGGTACTAAGGTCCTCACTTACTTTGACCCTTTAGCTTACGGGCCCACTCCCTTCTCCAGTTGTTCACTCAGTCAACAACCCTCTATGGAGAACCTACAATGCTATATCCTCAAGTACAAAGATGAATAGGATCCATGCTCTGCCTCAGTGAGTCTGCAAACCACAATGTGTACACCATCACTATTCTGGCTACATTTTAAAATGTGCTGTACTCTACAAATACTCTATGAGAAAGTACAAAGTACATGTTTTTAGATGCCTTCTACCTTGCAATAGCTCATAAGGCACCAGAACACTAAAAGTTAACCATTTAACTAAATTCACTTTGCTTTAAACATTGGTTGAGCACTGACAGTTTGCCAGGGACTCTGATAAGCTGCAAGAGATTCAGAGATAAATTAAGATATAGTTCTGATTGGAAAAAACTCAGTCTACTGTCTCATGGGGGATGAAAGGGCAACGCAATGCAGGTGTGCCACAATGAACTCACCCAGGTACTGACTGCACAACACACTCAACACCGGACAGGCAGACAAGGCCAGGCAGGTGGTAAAGAAATTGTCAGCATGCACACACACATCATGCACACATACACACTCACACCCACACACACCACACACTCACATGCACACACACTCACACATACACTCTGTCAATACGTACAAGGCATGTGTGTCTGCAAGTGCTGTCATAGGGTCAACCCAAAGACTCCAAGCTCTTACCTGAGCCCTCTCACCACCAGAACATTGCAAAATATGTTTCAGGTAACTTTCTCAGGGACAAATGCTCCCAGATGTTAGCTTATGATGAAGATACTCCTGGAACCACAACTCTATTCCCAAGGACTGATCTGGTACAGAGCAGACAAGAAAGGATTCTTGCTGGAATCCTGAAATCTGAAGTGTCAGCCCTGAAAGAGAACTGACAGGGGCCGTGAAGCAACGCCCAGAAGCCAGGCAGGGAAGCAAAATGCATGAGGTGGGGGCACCGGGGCAAGAGGGGAGGGCAGGCAGGGTACAGTCAGTGGTGCTTCAGGCCTCAGGCCTCTCAAGTGAAACCAGCAACCTGAAGTGGGCAGGGGTCTTCTGATTCTAAAGTGCTAGATCTGTGGCCAACGTTGAGACTGCAGTGATTGACTGGGGAGCAGAGTGTTCACCCTAAGGGATATCCTGCCTGCCTTCCAGTTCTGGCCACAGGGATAAGACAGGAAGGTAGTGGGGGTGGCTGAGGCTTCTGGAAGTTCCCAGTAAGAGGAAGGCTCTGGGTCACGCAGGTACAGGCATGGAGCTGAAGGTGTCTGCTGCCTTGCAGCCAAGGTGACAAGTAGGGTACCAGGGCCAAGCCTGGGGGACAGAAATCGCAGAGGAGAGGGGTGGGGCCCAGCAGCCACACTCCTGGCATGTGAGTTAAGTGAATTCCTTCATAACTTAAAACACTGTCAATCAAGTATCCTGTCACTTATAGCCAAATTCGATATACCTGATACCAGCAACTAATTCAAAAATTTTATAACCCTGGGCCAATGCCCCTGGGCCAGCCAGAAGTAGCTTAGGCTCCCTGTTCACCATCTGTGTTATGGGGTCTGGAGTACCCTCCCCTCCTGGCAGGCCACAGCACATCTGCAGGGCGGGACAAATGCAGGCACCCCCCAGGACTGGCTCAGCAGGGGTGCTAATCTGCCCTGGGTTGTCCCAATCATGTGCCCTTCCAACTTGCAGCCCCACTGCTCCTGCTCTGTGGGGCTCTCAGGTCAAGGTGAGCCACATGTGACCCACATGTGCCTCGGAGTGCATGGCATAGACTGTGAGGCTGAGGGGTCTCAGGCCCTCCTGCTGAGGGATGGCTCTGAACCTTGGAGACACACAGTCTTGCAAAGGAGACACCAAATCACTCTACTGAAACCTCAGAGTGGGAACAGCTTCTTGTATCTGGCACTCACACCTGCACTCACCAAACCACAGCCATGATGAAACCAGTTCCTTAAATATTGTGGGCTCAACCTGGGTTCAAGAGTCAGCCTCTCAAAATGAGAGTTGGGAGGGGGGCAAAGTCAACATGCAACACCCTCATGTGTCCAAAAAAGCTGACTCAAAGCCAGCCTAGTGCCCACCGTGACATGGCTGCCGAGGGCCGGGGGGCCTCTAGGAGGAGGCCCCTCCCCAGCTCAGCCCTGTGCCCTCTTGGCTACGAGTCCAGGACAAACCCACGTGACAGAATGCCCTCCACTTCAGTGGAGCCGGAGGCCCAGGCATGAAATCAAGGACCAGGCCACACTGCAACCCAGCCCCGGGACACTGGCGGGTAACGATGGGACTGCTCAAAGCCTGCCACAAACCTGACTCACGAACACCATTAGCCACGAGGCCAAGCCAAGCAGACATTCCTAGAAATGCCTTTTCCAAGAAAAGTCAGAAGGCGGGTGAGCTTACTACTGGTTCAGAATTAAACTATGCTGCAGAGGGGGGGTTTTCCAGGGAAGCTAATGACATAAGCCCAAGCCCTGCTAACTGAACCCCCTCCTCCATAGTGGGAAGTACCAGGACCTAGTCCTCATTGCTCAATTCCCATTTGAAGAAGAAGCACACATTTCAAGCTCTCTCCCTACCACAAGCTGTTTCAATGAATACAAGTTCCCTATTTCTGCTCTTCATTTTATTGGCAGTTAGCTTTTCTTCAAAAAAAAAAGCGTGTGGAGTGAGTCTCATGCAGGAGAAACGGAGACAGGTTTATCAAAATGGAAGCACTACTTAAACCTGCGATACAATGTCACAATAAAGCCCAGCGGCCATCTGCACTTTCCAAGCAAACTGCAAACCATGCAGCCAACTCTGCTGTGAGACACCAGGTCAGCAGACATTTTACCCTGCAAAGAAACAGCCTTGTGTATTTCTCCAGGCGCTGGCTCCCTCATTCCTCCTGCCCTCCCAGCCAGCCCCTCTCCATCCAGAGACCAGGAGCAGCAAACACCCAATCCTTCGTGCCACAGAGGCTGCCCAATCCAGAGGCTGCCACAGAGAGGCTGGGGCAGGCATCTGGTAAACTCCCCTGCACATCCCCTGAAGCATGTCAGTGCAGGGGCCGGCTCATTCTGGGGGTGCTCGCTTACTTCTTACTCCGAAACTCCAAGGTTTGGAGGCTGTGACACCCAATGTGGGATCTGAGACAGCCTTGCCCTACTGACAGATACTCTGCTTGCTGGATTGGGAGCCTGGGGGTATGGCCAGGCTGCTTGAGTGACAGCAAGTTTGATCCCAAAGACCAGGTTGTATTCGACTGCAAAGGCCACAAGAGTGTATGTGTGTGTGCATATACAGGTTTGTGTGTACATGTATATGTGTAGGTGCACATAAATAGATGTGTATGCGTGTATATATATGTGTGTATGTATACATGTATGCATGTATATATTAATGTATGTGTGTGTCTATATAGATGAGAGAAACCAGGAAAGGCAAACACCCTCAGAAAGGTATGCTTTTAAAAAAAAAAAAAAAAGCCAATGGGTAAAGTGTTCTATCTAGGCCCAGGCCTCCAAAGGTGGACTCAGAATAGAGAGCTGCTTCCTTCTGGAGCAGAATCAATCAAGGTCCCCCCAGGCTCTCTCCCAGCCCCTCTCCAACCATGAAGCCCCCACCCTATCCAGAGGCAAGCAGGAAGGTACCTCCTCACCTGCACACACACCTGTCAGTGCCCAGCATTAAACCTACAGTGCCACCTTATGCTTCTATCCGTGACAGCCCAACTTTTATACAGGATGCACTGTTAACATGTAAAAAAAAAAAAAAAAAAAAAATTGAGAGTGAATACCATACTTTTTATTTTTCTAGATAAAGTCCTTTAAAAAATAAACTGAAAAAGCCTCTCTCACATCACTTCACAAAAGAATAGTTCAACACCAAAACTGTAAAAAAGACAGTCTAAGACTCGAAGATAGTTCTTTAAGCTGAGTAAGTGAAGTCTTAGGAAAAAATGAAAAACTCTACACACATTTTCCTTCCTTCTCTCTTTCACCTTGAGCAGGGAAATGTCATGCATCCTTGGGGACCCTGTGCACAACACATGTGTGCACCTCTGGAGGTGGGATGAGGTCTCACTCAGTTCTGATTTTGCAAAACTGTTCTTTAATAATGAAAGCAAAGAAAAATGTAAATGAGAGAAAAGGAGAGCTGTAAGAATAGATGACATCAGCTAAACTAAAGAATGAACAGACAAAAAGGTAGGGAGGAGGCATAAGGCAAGGGAGTTTTACTGATGTTTTCAATATAAGCTCTCTGTATTGCTAATGCCTCTTCTCCCACAAAAACCTCAAGAAATTCAGAGACCTGCTCAGTTCTCAGACCACTGAATGTCACACAGGTTCTGCCAAAATGATGCAACATTACAGACACATAGCCTGGTACAGACAAACTCCCTCAGACTTGACAGAAATAAGATAATTGCTCCCTTAAAGACTCATAAATACAAAATACCAATTTAACATATATTAAAATAAAAATGAGCAAATACAAGTTAATATACAACCAACCATTCCCTCTCAAGATATATTAATATACCTTATCTGAGTGGGCTGCAATACAACTTTATTTTTGGAAATGCTTAGTATTCATAGCAAATACTTTTAAATATACTATCTCAGCTAATCCTGTGAGGTAGGTAGTTTACATCTGAGGTTAAAATGACTTGTCTAAGAAAATCCAGAAAGACAGTAAGCATATAATTATTTCCAAAAGCCGTCATTCCTAACCTGTCCCCATCACAGAGCGAATCCTGGGAGCGCATGCAGCATGTGCATCTGGTGCAAAGTCTTGGTGCCTCTAGTACGACAAAATCATGCAAAATCTACAAAGCTGGGACTGTGGGGCTGCTGTAACTATGAGAATTTGAACTTATACTTTTTCTGTCTCTGCTAGGCAAGGTGGTTGGGGAACTGAGCCAAAATTTTAATGTGTTAATGTTATCTCAAACCAGGTTTCTGCATTTTAAGTTCCTAGAAGCCCAGAGTGGGAGATTCTTAAGGACTAAGCCCAAGACAGGAAACTGACCTTTCTGGGCAGTTTGCAACAGCTGAAAGCCAAGTGAGAGCAGTTAGTCTGAAAGGTCAAAACCCTTTAACCAAGCATAATTAGCCAGGGTTATTCCTGTTGGTACAGGAATTTGGGGGGAAAGATTTAGGTTATAAGACGTTAAATTATATCCAAGTTTGAAATCACTCTTTAAGCTTATACCTAAGTTTAAAACAGTAAGCAATATAGTTTTCTAGAATTTATTTTTTTATTTAATATAGGAACTCTAAGGCCTCAGGAATTGAAAGTGGCTAGACTAAAGAGCCCTGGTGGTGAAGTGGTTAAGAGCCTAGCTACTAACCAGAAGGTCGGCAGTGCTAATCCACAAGCTCCTTGGAAACCCTATGGGGCAGTTCTACTCTGTCCTATGGGAGGTGGCTATGAGTCGGAATCGACTCAACGGCAATAGGTTTGGTTTTAGTTTGGAGACTAAAGAACTACGATTTCTAGCTGTTTTGGTCAACCAGAGCATCAAAGACATTTCCCTCCTAATCATGCACATGACTGATGATACAGAAAGGGAAGTTTCACTGTTAGCTCCCCTGCACCACTCATGTTTGCTGGTAATGAATCCAGGTGGCCTGCAGTAGGCCAGGTGCTGCAAACAATCAAGTGCTCTGCCTGCCGACCCTAGGTTAAGAGTCTCACTATGCCATAAACACATGCTCATCACTAAAAACTATGTCATGCTCTGCAATGAAACACTTGCAACGGGCAAAGAAAAGCTATTTCATAGGCTGTCACTCAACATACCAAGTATATTCAAAGTTCCAAATAGAACTCTATGATCTCCATAAAACTTTAGCAGAGCAAGAAGTATTTATAGAAACATGTACACTTAGGTGCTAATAGCCATATTTCTACATAAGCTTTTCCTATTGCTGATGGACTTAAAAATAAAAATTCCCTCAAAGAATCGCAAAGATGCCCAGGAGCATAACACTCAACATTAGAGCCCTGCGTTTTGTGCCTTTACGAGAGTTATGGTCTTGACTTCCTTTTCCAACCAAAACAGAAGGTCCTATTGTTGTTGTAGGACCTCAAAGGAAAGGATTATAAATCTTTACTCTAAACAGCAGCGTGAGCATGTTCTCTGCCCAGTCTATTTTGTCATTCACCCCAACGTTTATGCTGTAACCACTACCCAAGCTATTGGAACCTGGATCCACTCCACACACTCATCCAGATGCCAAGAAAGCATTAAAAAGGCAAACCACAGACTTAAAAAAAGCTCTTTACTTATTGGTTATAGAGAACTAGTTCAAATATTACGTGCCAGTCCCCTATCACCAGGGGATACAGGTCTTTGGCTTGTGTTGACAGAGGACTTGAATGATAGATGACTAGAATGAGACACTGGAATTCAGAGAAGAAGCTACTGTGTCCTTTGTCACCTCATCTTTCAATAGAGGCACATCTTCTGAAGACACTGAAATGGAGCCTTGAGCACCAGAACTTTTTATTTCAACTACCTTTTCTGTAACTCTCAAAATACATTAATACACTTGGAGTAGAGTAAGAATATAACCTTATTTTTCAAAGTGCTTAACAGTTTATAGAAAACACTTTCACATATACGAGCTTGTCTACAAAAATTCTGAAGGCACATCATATCAAAAAAAAAAATACACCACGACCAAGTAGGATTCACACCAGGTATGCCAGGATGGTTCAATGTTAGAAAATCAACATAATCCACCACATAAATAAAACAAAAGAAAAAAATCACATGATCATATCAATTGATGCAGAAAGTCATTTGGTAAAGACCAACACCCATCCCTGATAAAAACTCTCAATAAAAGAGGAATACAAGGGAAATTCCTCAACATAATAAAGGACATCTACACAAAACCAATAGTCAACATCATTCTCAACAGAGAGAGGCTGAAAGCGTTTATCCTGAGAATGAGAACAAGACAAGGATGCCCTTTATCACCAGTCCTGTTCAACATTGTGCTGGAAGTCCTAGCTAGAGCAATAAGACAAGAAAAAGAAATAAAGGGCATCCAAATTGGAAAGAAGTAAAACTATCTCTATTCTCAGATGACATGATCCTATGCATACAGAATCCCAAAGATTCCACAAGAATACTACTGGAACTAATACAAAGATTCAGCAGTGTAGCAGAATACAAGACCAACATGTAAAAATCAGTCGGATTCCTATACACCAACAAAAAGAACTTCAAAAAGGAAATCAGGAAAACAACCCCATTTATAATAGCCCCCTAAAAAGATAAAATGCTTAGGAATAAATCTAACCAGGGATGTCAAAGACCTATACAAAGAAAACGACAAAACGCTATCGTAAGAAATTAGAAGAGACCTACAAAAATGGAAAAATATACCATGCACATGGATAGGAAGACTCAACATTGTAAAAATGTCTATTCTACCCAAAGTGATCTATAGATAGAATGCAATCCTGATTCAAATACCAGCAGCATTCTTTAATGAGATGGAAAAACTAACCACCAACTTTATATGGAAAGGAAAGAGGCCCTGGATAAGCAAAGGATTATTGGGGGAAAAAAAAAAAAAAGAACAAAGTAGGAGGCTTCACATTAGCTGATCTCAGAACCTACAATACAGCCACAATGGTCAAAACAGCCTGGTACAGCGAAAGACACACAGACTAAACGAACAGAATCAAGAACCCAGACGTAAATCCATTCACCTATGGTCAGCTGATCTTTAACAATGGACCAAAGTCCATTAAATGTGGAAAAGACAGACTTTTTAATAAATGGTGCTGGCAAAACTGGATGTCCATCTGTAAAAAAAGAAACAGGACCCATATACAAAAACTAACTCAAAATGGATCAAAGAACTAAATATAAAACCTAAAATGATAAAGATCATGGAGGAAGAAACAGGGACAACACTAGGCGCCCTAATACATGGCATAAATAGAATATAAATCATAACTAATGATGCACAAATGCCAGAAGAGAAACCGTATAACTGGGAATTCCTAAAAATTAAACCCTTATGCTCATCAAAAGACTTCACCAAAGAGTAAAAAGTGAACCTACAGACTAGGAAAAAATTTTTGGCTATGATATAGCTGACAACAGTCTAATCTCAAAAACCTATAGAATAGTTCAACATCTCAACAATAAAAAGAAAAATAATCCAATTAAAAAATGGGCAAAGGATAGGAACACACTTCACCAAAGAAGACATTCAGGCAGCTAACAGACACAGGAGGAAATGCTCACAATCACTAGCAATTAGAGAAATGCAAATCAAAACTACAACGAGATACCATCTCACCCCAACATAACCGGCACGAATCAAAAAAAACAGAAAATAACAAACTTTGGAGAAGTTGTGGGGAGATTAGAACTCTTATCCACTGTAAATGTAAGTGTAAAATGGTACAACATCTATGGAAAACGATATGGTGTCTCCTTAAAAAAGCTAGAAATAGAAATACCATACAATTCCGCAATCCCACTCCTAGAAATACATCCTAGAGAAATAAGAGCCATCACACGAACAGACATATGAATACCCATGTTCATTGCAGCATTATTTATAATAGCAAAAAGATGGAAACAACTTAAGTGCCCATCAACAGATGAATGGATACATTATGGTACATACACACAATGGCATACTATGCAATGATAAAGAACAATAATGAATTTGTGAGACAATTCACAACATGGATGAATCTGGAGGGCATTATATTGAGTAAAATAAGTCAATCGCAAAAGTATAAATATTACAAAAACCTAAGAAAAGGTTTACACACAGAAAAAAATAATCTTTGATGGTTATGAGGGAGGGGAGAGGTAGAAAGGGGAAATCACTAACTAGATAGTAGACGAGTGTTAACCTTGGTGAAAGACAAAACACAATAAAGGGAAAGTCAGCAACAACTTGACCAAGTAAAAGTCATAGAAGCTTCCTAGACACATCCAAACACCTTCAGGGATGGAGTTACCAGGGCTGAGGGCTGTGGACCATCGTCTACCACCACCAACCGCTCTGACAGGGATCACAATAGAGGGTCCTGGACAGAGCAGGAGAAAAATGTGGAATAAAATTCAAATTCACATACAAATAAAAGACCAGACTTACTGGTATGACAGGGACTGGAGGATCCCCTGAGACTATGGCCCCCGTACACCCTGCTAACTCAGAACTGAAGCCACTCCCAAAGTCTACCTTTTAGCCAAAGATTACACAGGCCTATAAAACAAACAATAACACATGTGAGGAACGTGCTTCTTAGTTCAATCAAGTATACAAGATCAAATGGGCAACATTTGCCCAAAAGTAAAGATGAGAAGGCAGGAAGTGACAGGAAAACTGGATAAATGGACACGGGGAACCCAGGGTAGAAAGGGAAAGGTGGAGAATGCTGGCACAATGAGGGGATTGCAACCAATGCCACAAAACAATTTGGGTATACATTTTTGAATGAGAAACTAATTTGCACTATAACTTTCACCAAAACCACAATTAAAAAAAAAAAACAAAAAAACCCTGAAGGCAAGCATTTTTCAGGTAGGGAGCACTCAGGTTTAGAAGGGTTAAAATGACTTGTCCAAGGTAGATGGAACTGGTTGTGGACTTTGCATTTTCTAGCTGCTAGGCCTAGTGCTCACTTGCCTATAGCACAGGACTGCTCAGCACTACTCTGCACTTGGTAAGTCAGGGCAAGTCATCATCATGGGCACCCAGGACAGCACTTGGCTGCTGGCAGTGGTAGAATCCCAGGGGCAACACAAGCACAGGTGGCTAACAGCACATGGCCAGGATGCTTACAATTCAATTCTTCTAGAGAATCATGCTGCCAATCAGGTATGGACAAGTTCAACAGTATGTTAGAACCTCAGTTTTTTGAGATGAGGAAAGCAGCCCTTCTAAATATAGCTACCAAAAACATAAGCCAGAAGATTGCTGTGATCTTCAGAGAAAAGCAGTGGTTCACTTCCTTCCGTATGCACCATGCCCTTCCAACCACTTCTGTTTCTTGACACGACTATAATCAAGGAAGTTCTCTAATGCTTCTTCCCTTCCACCTTAGCCTAGGGTGTTAAACATTGTTTTCCTAGTAGTCTCTCCTCCACCATCCTCAATCTTCAAGATTCACTTTTTCGGGAAATATCAAAAGTCAGTGTAGAAATACAGCCCTTGGGTAGAACATATTTGCCACCACTTCCTACCTACCCATGCCTTTTCCTGGTCTAATTTGATACCACCTGTACCCTGCTGCCCTTTATCTTACGTCAATCAATCTGACTCTAGCCCCATGTTTTTAGTCAGGTCCATCTCACAAAATTAGTGCATAGCTTGTGATCTTTCTGCTCCCTAGCAGTGAAAAACCTAGGCCAGCCGACATTCCCATATTTGATTATTTCCAGAGAGGCAAGACACGTGGCTATGCTGTCCATAGGACCAATGATTAGGATTTGGATGCCACAGAACTGGAGGGCCAAGAAGGATGATCCTGACCAGTGAGTGGCCATCCAAATTCACAAACACTACCAGAACATACGCTTTCCCTGGCGAAATATCATAAAATCCATCCCCGTGAGTGCCTGTGTCTTGGAACTCCAGTGCACAGTACAATGCCATCCTGGGGTCAGAAGCTGGCTCAGCTGGACAGGTTGACCAGCTGCATGCTCTCATTCTGCCTAGCCTCTCAGCCCATGGAGTCAATGTCATGCTCCAGCAAACTACCCTCTGCCCCATG
Organism: Dugong dugon; assembly: GCA_030035585.1. Lineage (NCBI taxonomy): Eukaryota > Metazoa > Chordata > Mammalia > Sirenia > Dugongidae > Dugong > Dugong dugon. The sequence goes on from CM057464.1 coordinate 26,168,406, forward strand.
TAATGGCTTTGCTGGGCTACTTCTGGACTCTCAGGAGTATGGCCTGAGCCCAGCCCCTCTGGCCAAAGCCTAATCTCACTGCTTCACATTGTTGCTGTGACCTGAAGAGGACAGCACTTATAAATCTCTCCTCGAGACTCATCAGCAAAAAGAGGATGACATCAAAGATTGATTCAGCTGTGAAGAAAAAGAGGACTGGATTTTCCTATACCAGAAAGATCACCTCCCTAGCTCAGACAGGCTTTAGAACTGCACTGTCCCAAATGGAGACCTCAAGGCTCCAGTGGCTACTGAGCACCTGCAGCACGGCTGGTCAGGTGGAGACGTGCCGCTGTGTGAGCACACATGCCCGATTTTGAAGACTTACTGTAAAAAGAGATATAAATGAGCTCATTAATATTTTTTATGTTGAGTATATGTTGAAATGATAATATACTGAATATATTGAGTTAAATAAAATATATTATTAAAATTAATGTCATCTGTTTTTTTTGCTTTTTTAATGTGGCTACTAGAAAATCTAAAATTCCATGGGTGGCTTGCATTTGTGGCTCACATTTCAACCCAATACCTTCTTTAAGGGTCTGCTTCTAAAGAAAGAATGGGCATGCTAAAGGTCTGGTTTGAGGTGCCCTTTTTGAAAATCAGAGTACCCCTGTAAATACTCCATCAGTCATGTCGCACATGGATGCCCAGCAAACCGGACTATACAGTGCCCAGCACTGCCCTGGGACCAGCATGCATGGGCATCAAGGGTCCACTTGCTCTGCTAGCTTCATAATCCTTTTGTTTATTTGACTTTACAATCCTTTATGCATTTTTAATATCCTCCAATAATACAGAAAAAAACTTACAGGTTTTGAGATGGTGAATCTGCTGCTGGGATGCACAGGTATTTAACCCCCTGTAGAATGATAAAAAAATTAAATGATACTCAGTGGAGAAAACTATTTAGAGGAACTATTTACTTGGGTCGAAAATATAAAAAATAAAAAGGAGAAGTTTTTTTAGTAGGCTTTTGTTGCCAAGGAACTGGGGGAAAACTCTTTAATTAAGGTTCCTGGTCATGGAAACCATGACCATAACTATTCATACTCTAGTTTATAAACAGTTTGTAGTTTAGACAAAATTCAAGGGTGCATCAAAAAGTGACATAATTGAGTACTTTTCAGTACGTGTCAAGTTCCAAAACTACCACCTCAGACACGTGTTCATTATTTCACATTTTCATCTCTCTCACTTAGGATGCTGAGTGACCAAAAATGAAGCCCTGTTTATAAAAGTGTTGACAGATGACTGAACGCGACAGTCTCCTGTTGCAGAGTCTCTATCAAAAGTTTGGTGCAATGACGGCCACAGTATGCTTTTAACACTGCAAACAATTTGCTTCATTTTGCTTGTTTTTCATAAAGCTAAAGTTTGTATACCAAACTAATTCATTTTTTAAAGAATGGCCCAATTTGGGGACTAAAAAGGAACTTAACATAGTCCTCTATAAAAATTGGCAAAAAAATTTTTTATATAAACTCATGCTATAAAAATCATGCTAAACTGGAGTTTCATAAAAAACTTAGTTGTTTGTCCTTCAGAGAGATTTAAAGTATACTTCAAAGAGGTCTTAAATGTCAAGTAAAATACAAAATTGAATAATCTCAGCGACCTTTGCAAGAGAATATGGTTTTATGAAGAGTTAGATGAATTATAGCAAAATCTTCGAAAGCTGAAACTTGTGTAAGGTGGAAACCTGTCAGAAAAGAAAAACTCAAAAATATTTTCCACTAAAACGAGTGATAGAAAAGTGGTAAGACTGCACCCTGTCAAAGGTGGAAAATTTGTGAGTTCTGGAAAAACAAGGCAGTCTCATCGAGTTCCAGCTCTCACAGGTTTTGCTGTTTTTTCAAATCCTTCCTTTCTAGGAAGCCTAATCTCACAGAATCTTATTACTATGTCATTGACAACAGCGGGGGTGGTAGGGGGGGTGAAGCGGGGAAACACGTCAGAAACTAGAAAAATAACTAACCTCAGTGAGTAAAAGAAGTTCAGATATGTAGAACAGTGACAGAGACAACCAAACCTCCCTCAAAAGATAAAGTACGTTGTCCACTGCCTCAATAAGATGGATGGCATCTTATAAAATAACTTGTCTAGAATTATTTGAAAATTTCTGCAGGTGATTATTCAGTTTCTACTGTTAACTCATGTCATTTCTGTGCTGTACTTGCTAATACAGGTAAATTGTGGCTGCCCAAAAGCCTCCAACCCTTCTGCACATTTTGAGAGTTCCTCACACTGTGAGTCCACCTTCCCAACAGACTCCACATAAATGATGCTCCCAACCACCCCTGCTTTGGGTGCAGACTCCTGACCTGGTCTCACCAACTCAACACACCTACACAGGACTGATTTGGAAGCAGGGAATGGGAAGGAATGGCAGGCAGAGGGCATCTTGCTGCAGGAGCAGATGGAAGCAGGGGCAGTGCCTCTCGTCAGTCAGGTGTTGGATGAGATTCTGGGCATCAGTCCTGGAAGTTCAGCTCAAAGCCTGTTTCTCCAGCTCTTCTGAGGAAAGCGTACACTTCCAACACTTTAATAACCCCTTCCTGCTAAAACTGGCTCAGAGTAGAATCTCATCTGCAATTAAGACCTGAGGGATGCAATTCCCTTTCCCATCGCCTACCACTATGAAAAGTCAGAAGAAGCCTTATTTCCTAAACATTCTCACTAGATTTTTTCCAGCTTTGAGTCAATCATTACACCTCCCAATAAAGGTCTCCTTTGGTTCTTTAAGCAGATGAGTTTAACCACTGCTTGTCATATGGAAATACTTCACATCTGACCAAACAGGCTTTAATCATGCTAATGGTTAAATTCAATGATTAGCTGGTAGGACAGTGGAACAACAGATCCTTTTCCATTCAAGTGTCACTTTGCTATCCCCAGCTACCTCCTTCCCTGTCTGTCCTAATTCTTCCTGGACTGGGAGAAGAATATTGAGGTGGCTGTTTGAAGTTCTAAAGCACCTCCCGACGCAAAGGTATTAGAGCAGTGATTCAAAGGGCAAGAAAACTGAAAAGGAAATGCTACTGTAAAAAAAAGTTATCTCACTCTTTCTCTGCATCTAGGCCAAACAAGCTCATTGGTGTAGATACATATACTGATCATCTTGTACAGCTTGACTCAGTTAATTTTCTTCTTTTCCTCTTAAATGAGAGTTGGCAGTACACCAGGCCCCATCAGCTTGTGAAATGCCTTCCTGCGTACACACTTCCTCCAGCCCCTTTGAGGCCAGTCCTCTCAGAGGGGCTAAAGAATTCTCTGGTTTCCACCTTCCCTTCCACTGCGATTTCCAGCCAGAGTGGCTTATGCCCATCAAGAATGCTGAAGTGATTCCCTGCAAAGTAGGATGAAAGCTCCTGCTACCTGCCACACTGTGGACTGACCTCGCTTTCTTCTACTGGAGTCTAAAATCAGCCTGGTCCATGTGCTGAGAGAAAAGGAAGAGGAAGACCAGTTGGAAGAATAGCTTAATAAGAACTGTCACATCAACAGCCCAGTGGAGTAATGGATAGGGTCTGCACTCTTTGGGTGTCCTGAAGGGCTCACAGCCCCTTCGAGGGTCCCAACACATACAAAGAAGTGTGCCAGCAGCCAAAGCAGGAGGCTATCAGGCACAATGACCGGCAGAAGCAGTCCTCCCCTGGGAGCCACAGAGGATGAGGCTGCAACGCTGGCCATGAGCACCCCCCTCCACTAGTTGGAAGAGGTATGGCGGCTACAGTGGCTTATCTGTGGAGGGACAAAGTAGCTCCTAACCACAAGTTTGGGTACCTCTGCTATTAAGGCAGTGATAAGAAAATACAAAATATAAAATAATAACATGTCTCTCAAAGATGGAACAATAATAATACTACAGCAACCTCCCTGGAGCAATGCCTGACACATAGTAGGCACTAAATGTCTGCTGAACGATGAGAACAAGCTGAAAATCAATTCACATGAAGATCAGACACTATAAGAATAGTGCCAGGGATAGAAAAGTATTGTACTACAGCTGTAAGGTATCCTCATGAGCCCTGATCCAATAGCTGGATGGACAGAGGCCGGGCTGAGGGCACGCTCACCACGGTTTGCTCCAGAGGCAGCAGTTTCTACCTGTCCACTCAGACGGGATATGTGTAAGAACCAGCTAACAGGGTCTACAACAAGAATGGAACAAGTTATGTAAATCAGTAAAGAAAGGAGTCAAAACTGTCAAAAAGGTTCAACTGCTCACCACCCAAGAGCATCTACTTATTTTGGCTTAGTCATGAGCAAAGCAAACAAAACAAAACAAAACAAAACAAAAAACACCTCTTCAAGGCCATAGACTACAGAATTCATGCTACCTAAAAAAGGGCTTCCAATGCCTGCACATTTGTACACTTCATGAAAGTTAATTACTAATTCAGAAAGCAGTGAAGATCTAATAGCATGAAGGACCCCAATGCCACTAGAAAGATGGACAGACTTTAAATTATCATAGTATCGATGAATTAAGTTCTGTAAATGTTTTAATGCAATGTGGAATAAATTCTTCATCGAATAGGACCTAAACAAAGGACCCCTCTCTAGTGCTGAGGCATAGAGAGAGATAAAGAATAGGATGTGTTTAGCTAAATCATGGACAGTATATTTAAAGTTAAAAAAAAGTATAATATATATATGTATATACATATATAAAACATTTTAGAATAATCTGAAAATTTCATAAATAATAAAAATTGCTCTTAGGTGAAGGGAAGGACTGTGCTCTCTACAGTGGAAGTCAGCACAACTGGACTAAACCAAAGCTAAGAAGTTTCCTGAACACAATCAAACACTTCGAGGGACAGAGTAGCTGGGGTGGGGGTCTGGGGACCATGCTTTCAGGGGACATCTAGGTCAACTGGTATAACAAAGTTTATTAAGAAAATGTTCTGCATCCTATTTTTGGTGAGTGGCATCTGGGGTCTTAAAAGCTTGCAAGTGGCCATCTAAGATGCATCAACTGGTCCCAACCACCTGGACTAAAGGAAAATGAAAACACCAAAGACACAAGGAAAGAAGCAGCCCAAGAGACAGAAAGGGCCATATAAACCAGAGACTTCATCAGTCTGAGACCAGAAGAACTAGATGGTGCCTGGCTACCACCACTGACTGCCCTGATAGGGAACACAACAGGAAGTCCCTGATGGAGCAGAACTTAAATTCTAGTAAAAAGACCAGACTTAACGGTCTGACTGACACTGGAGCAACCCCGGAAAGCATGGCCCCTAGATTTTCTATCAGCCCAGAACTAAAACAATTTCAGAGGCCAACTCTTCAGACAAAGATTGGACTGGACTGTGGGACATAAAATGATACTCATGAAGAGTATGCTTCTTAGCTCAAGTTGATACATGAGACTAAATGGGCAGCTTCTAGTCAGAGGTGAGATGAGAAGGCAGAGAGGGTTAGGAGCTGGTTGAACAAACATGGGAAATCGGGTAGAAAGCAGTGTGCTATCACAGTATAGGGAGAACAATTAGGGTCACATAACAATGTATGTATAAATTTTTGCATAAGAGACTAACTTGAAATGTAAACTTTCACTTAAACTACAATACACAAAATAAATAAATAATAAAAACTGCAACAATGTTTCCATTAGTATAGTATTTGTTACATGGTATTTATTCTTCCACATTACCTCTAATATTAAAAACAAAAGACAAAAAATAAAATCGGTTATCTTCTTCCTTGAAATAAAATTCTCAATAAATAAAGAAAAATTCAGCACTTTCCACCATGTTTAAAACTGTGCACTGGTGGAAGGCCCACTTAACAGTAAACTTCAATGGAGAAGCAAAATCTCAAGTTACAGCTTTTCACTGAGAGCTGGCCCAAGAACATCTTGAAATACAAAACCAGCCTTTCTGCTTAGTTAGAGGAAAGGTCCTTGGTCTTCACAGACGATGAAGACATAGCAGCTAACCTTCTTGACTATGAGGCATGTTGCATGCCACAAGCCCAGAGAATCACATCGATGCCATATGAGATGGACTCAGAGGGAGGAAAAGTTTCTTCCTATGCCGAGTGATCACATATACACCGACCACTCATAATACCCAATAACACATTAATTCATAGGAAGAAATGTGGCATAAAATTTAGGAAAGTAGAGAAAAGAAGTGAAAGAGTTAGGAGGATCTGTTAAGGGAGGCCTTTGGATTAAGTTTTTGTTTTGGGTTTTGAGAGAAACGATAGCCATCACTTGGCTGAAAAGAAAGTTTAGAAAGTATTCAAGAAAGCTCTTCTTGAACAAAAGGTTAACGCTTTCTAAGTCAATATTCTCAAAAGTTCTAATATTTTTCAGTTTTCTGTTTCAACAAAAGCATAGTAACCACCAAAAGTAAGGCTTTTGCCTTTCTTTGGCCCTGAAACTAGAGGTTACACTTAAAACGGTACATCAGCAAGTACTTGAAAGGCCAGGGACAATATTCTGATTTCAAGACTGATAAAGAGATCAAACTCTCGCTTGTTTCAAGTATGATTTCTAAAATTCACTGTTCTTTCCTTTCTGAAACATCATAAGTAAGAGTCTTGTAAAGAACCGAACTGACATTCAACTTTTCAAAAGAAAGACCAAGCCATTCAGAATTTGTTTTCTCTCTTCCAGGAAAGCTAATGAAAACCAGTTATAGAATATAACAATATTCCCTGCAAGGGCCTACCCAAAACCTAAAAGGAAGCACAAGTGGAAGGAAATCTACACAATGGAAGTTACTTTAATTTCTAATAAAATAGGCATAATTAGGAATCTTGGCTTTTCATCTTACCCCATCAGTGCCAGTAACAATAGACATGTACACAGGAGGGCCCCTGAAGCAATAATGTGGTTTCTCATCAAATCATCACATTTAGGAGGCAGCTGGGCAGCGTGCTGACTGGACTGGGAAGCTTCCAAACATGTCTTTACTAACTTAGATTGTCCAATACTCATTAACGAGACTAAGATCTAATTTCAGCACATTCAAAAAAATCTGACTCTAAGAAAGAAAAATACAATTAAAAAAAAAATTAATTTCTGGCTGCCCCACACCTGATCAGAAGCAAGACCAGAGCTTATATATACAATTAGCAAAAAATGAAACACAACAAAACACCCTCCCAGTGGAGAAAACACTGCCAGCCCTTTTATATAAACCTAAAGACAAACTAAAACAATCAGTCTGGTCACACTCTTGAAGAACAGGACTCAAGAGGTGGCAACTGCTGCCTGGTAAGTGCTTTCTGATGCTCCAAGTGCTTTCTGACAGCCAAGCCTCTTCTACAAAGTCCCCTCACAGTGTGTTGACTCATGAGAGCACAAATGGGATTTCCACCCTGGGGCAGACATTCTTTTTATTATTCCTCCTTAATTTAAGAATTCCCACACAGCCAATAAGGTTTGTAGAAATTATGGAATACTAAAAAAGGAAAAATATGGAACATAGAACTATATCCATACAACGATGACATCTGAAAAAAATTATGTCTGTTGTGAACTAAGAACTGGAAAACAGCATAAAAAGTAAAAACAGATAAGGTACGAGGGTGGTCAGGGGGTAAAATCCTGGGTGATCTTTCTTTTTTATTTTCTTTATTGTTTATACAATAACACAAATCTTAAGGGAATTACTGTAGAAATTCATGACAGAAGTTAGACACAGTCCTTCGGTTGAGCTAGATAATACATGCTGTAAGTCTAGCCACGTTATAAAACCGAAGATGTATTTTCTTGAAGTACCGACTTACCACTGATTCCTTCCTGCATGAGCTAAATTTAGGAGACATGACTACAAATAACAGCTTCCAAGAACTGTGCGGTACTTGACAGGGTGTAGGGGGGGTGGGAAGGCCAGAGTGGAGAGACAAGATTTAGCCCTTTGTGAGACAAAATGCAAATGATAAACCTCCAACACCTGCTGACTTCTTTCAAGTTAGTCAAAAAACTACATATATTTGACTTGTCAGATCAACAGATGAGGACTCGATGCTTATTTTTGTTCAAGGTGTTTCAATGAAAGGCTAAAGTGGGCACAGTCAGCACATCAGATTTCCTTGAGCCAATACGGCATTGGCTATCAGAGGTCTGAGGCACCCGTGCAGCTCTACGCACAACCAGACGCCCTCCTGTCGTTTTGGTCAGGCTGGGATCCTGCTGACATACACTATGTTTCAGCAACCACTGCAAAACCAGGCCACTCTACAGTATTATTTATTCAGTGTTAGTCTTCAACAATAATATAAAAAAACTAGTATTAATGAAAACTGATGCTTATAAGGAAGGAGAAATCAGTAATAGATACTTTAGGAGTATTCTACATATACCTTTAGGAAAAAATCTATGTTTTTAAAAAATAAGTTTTTATCTGATCATATGTCTCAGCTGCTAAAAAGCATTCTGTGGCGACTCTTCATTGACTGCAAAATACAGTCTGGTCTCCAGAGTCCTGCAGAGCACCCCCTCCTCCCCCACCATGCTGCCCTGTTTGCCAGGCTCCATGCACTCGAGGCTGCCTGCAAGTCTCTCCAAACGTCTTATACTTTTTGGCTCCCTCTGCCCCTGCAGTTTCCTCTCTCTGGAATATCCTTCTCCTTCAGGACTCTTCCCCAGTGGTACTTCCTCAGTAAAATCTCCCCTGATATAACCCACCAACCTTTTCCATAGAGCCTGCCCTGACCTCATTTGCCTCCACCCTCAGGCAAAGCTCAAGTTACCTATTGGGAATGGCAGCTAGCATAGGGGACCATGAATAACTGTGAGCTGACCGGCTGCTCCAACTCCTACCAGACAGCAAATTCCTTGAATGCCTAGATCCTGTCTTAGGCATGTCTCTATCAGTATCCTAGTACCTCTCTCCTCCAAGAAAAGCGTCAATAAGTGGTTGCCAAACGAAGGAAAGAAAGCAGGGGTAGGGAGTTTAATTTTTAGAACTTGAAGATATGGCCACTAATCCAAAATGCCATGGAGAGCTGGGCTCACAGGCTGGCCTGGGACCCCTCCTGTCAGCTCTGCAGCCACCTTCAATGCAGACATCCCACTTATGCAGGCTAAGGTGTAAGCCTCCACCTTGTGTTTACACCTTGCACTACAAATGATCTTAGCAGCATGTTGTGACCAGGAATCACTAACAATGGGAAATATCAGAGGTGAAGAGAGGCAAAAGCAGGGGGACATTCTCAGGACTGCTGTAGTAAACTGGGGACTAAACAGCCCCAAACTTTAGATCCAGCACAGGCTTGTGAAAGCACTCTGGCCAAGTGTATGGAGGCCCATCCCAGCTCTATTCCTGACCACCCATGCCCTAGACCCAGGGCTGGCAACCTATGGCTCATGGGCCTACACAGCGTGTGGATGCTTCCCACAGCAGGAGGCTGAGCAGCTGTACCAAAAGAAAAAAGAAAAAAAGAAAAAAAAAAAAAAGTACGGCTTGCAGCACAAACTGTTTACTATCGGTTCCATTGTAGAAAATTTTGCCAACCCTTGTCTAGACAGCCCATTTCACAACCAAAGTCATTCTGATGACTTGGAGTTCATTTTGCATGTCATGTTCTTCTTCTACATTTAAGTGACATATAGCATATCACCTTCTTAGAATTGCAAAATTCTTAATCACGAATCTTGTCAATTTTCTTCCTCACTCTGCAAGACAGAGTTAACAAAGGAATTTTACTCTAACACAGGATGTTTTCTGACAAGAAAATTAGATGCAGTATGTGAATAACACTAAGTGCAGTGACTGGCACATAGCTGGTGCTCAATGAGGGGTGAGAGATAGGCTTGATCTGAGTGGCCTCTAAGAGACGGCAGTCCCCTTTGCTCGATGCTGGACAGACAGCGGCCTTATACCAGGTTGCTAATGCATAGAGGAATGGATTCTCCCGGAGAATCAGGGGAAAGCGAGCATAGGCTCCTTCTCCCTGGCACTGGCATCTTCCCGAGTTGCCCTTATCTGCACTGGCATCTTCCTGAGTTGCCCTTATCTGTCACAGAACAGACTCATCTCCCCGGAGCATAGCTCTCAGCTCAGGGGCAGACTCCATGGGACCTGATTTATGGTCTCTCTGGCATGGCAGGCAACTCTCAGATTCCCTCACTTGGTACAGAATTCTAACTCAGCTACAGGGTGAGTGACGGACTGTCGACTGCCACACCTCTATAAACCTGGACCCAAGCTGCAGCTCTTAAGAAGCTCTTTCTGCACAGCACTCACAGTCTCTCCAGCTGAGTGCCAGTCCTCCCTCTGGAATTAGACCCTGAAAGGAGCAAACAGGGACCCAGTGCCAGGCCCTTCCCTGAAAAGGCTGTGTTTGTAAATGCAAGTGCAAGTGCACAACCCATGCAAAAAGAGCCCAGGAGCTCCAAGTCACAAGAAACCCCGTGGGCAGGGAAGGCAGTAAAGGAAAGCAGAGAACTGGAGCTCTCCCCTCAACAAAGGGGACCACTCCTGTACAACGCGGGCACATGTGACTTACAAGAGACTGCCCCATCTTTAGTTGTAACCAACCGGGCCTGCGCTCCACAGTTTGGCCAGACGCTCACTAACACCAAGTGTGGGCGTCTCCTGGCTGCCTTCTTGGCTCTAAGGGCCAGTGGGTCAGGGTCAGGGCAGTAGCCCTGAGGCTAATCTGTGTTCCAGGGCCTTCCTCTGAAGGGGCAACATGTCACCAAACCTTCCCCCATCCAAGGTGGCCAGTCATTGGCAGAAACCTAATGGGTTGTAGCTGCACCCTCCTGCCCCACTGCTCAGACGGATATCCACCAGGACAGAACACTCCTGGGTCAGTAGAACCACATGGTAGCTTGGTCAAAGCGGCTCAACCGTTAGGACACTGCAAAGGCAGGAGTGCAGGGAGAAACTTTAATCCGAAAGGCGGAAAGCCTTCTTCAAAGGAATGGATTTTTTAAAACACTCAGAAATGTTACTCTTATTTTGTTAAGCGAGATATTTTTTTTCTTAAGGTTTGGGTTAAGCCACTCCATAATGCAGGTTAAACTGACAATCATTTAGAGTAGCTTGGAGTTACCTTCCCTTGGATGTCCGAGGACTGGTCTCCACTAAAAAGACAATTTAATAGGAAAGTGGTTTGACCTGTCCCACTAGTGCTAGGCCCCAACAGCTCTACAGGTCAGTCTAACCGAAATGATGCATAAACCATTCTGACCAGGAACAGTTACTGCAACTGCGGGGGGGGGGGGGGGGGGTGTCTCAGCAAGGTCTGGCCTCAGCTCTGCTTGCCCAAACCTCCATCTTCCCAAGCCTCACACCATCACCAGGGAAAGAACCATGCCTCTTCGCAGCCTCTCTAACATGACAAAGGACAAGCCTCTGGCACCGTTCTGATGTGCCCTTTCCCTTCACCAACAGGTGGCCATGGTTCTCACTGAAGTAGCCAATTGCCTACCACTAATCTCCCTTGAATGGGGACAAAAAACCCAGCACGCCCACAAACTGGGCCTCAAGAGAAAGAAGCTCAAGTTCAGTCTTCTGTCCCAGTACTTCCTCCTACTCACCCAGCACTGTAAGCAAGCCATGGTTGGTTAGCCCTAACATTCACCACCATTTCTTTGTGTGCCCATCAGAAAAGAGGGCAAGAGATATTGAAGACGCTGTGCCTAGGAATGGGTGCTGGAATGTAACATCTGTACGAGCTGTGGTGATAACCTGAAAGAGGAGAATAGTTTTCCCTACTCAAAATTAGGATTTGACACCAACTCCGCCCCAGCTCACACACAAAGTTCTCAAGATGTCCCAAGGATAAGAGCACACAGAGAAGGGAAAACTGTAAAAAGCGGTGGCAGCAATTACTTTTTACTTAGCCTACACAGAGGTGGTGAAACTAGCAAGGTGCTATAGCTTTGCTCTCAGAAATTCAAAGTGAGGTTGGATCACTTCCCTTGGAGGTGTGGGCAGACACAAGGTCTACCTGTACTGCCTACAAGGTAATGGATTATTAAGAGAACTTAGAAAAGGCAGATTTGTTTAAATCAGGCTACATTTAAATCATTATTTTTCTAATGGCTTAAAACAATTTGGATGCCCACAGAACTGTTCAACCTTGCTTTAACCATCTTTAACTTCACATTAAAGTTTCTGGTTACAGACTCAAGGCCCTTCACAGGAGCCTAAAACCCATCAAATGCCCTTGACTGGAAGTCCTCATCCCTCCCAATGGTGCTTGAGGCTCCTGCTACTCTGGCAGCTACACATTGTGTTGTCCTGACCTAGAATCAGAAACACAACTTTCCCTCTGCTGATACTCTCCTGGGCTGTTTCTGCCAAACCAAGCCAGAAAATGCTCTTCCGTTCTGAACTCCTTAACAAAACTGCCTCCCCTATTACACTTTCTGGATTTGCTGCTACATCACTGACTCTCCCCATTCTAGTGGTCACAGCACCAGCACAGCTGTGTCCAAATAGCTTCCTGTTAAAGAGGTGCTGACAACCAGCTGTAGGCTCAGCTTGGGAAGAATACAACTCACACACCTGGGAGAGAGCGCATCCTGCCAGCCCCTCTGCCCCCGTGGAGCCCAGAGGGGACCAACCAGAGCTCACACAGGGTGTGGTCTTAGGACTAAGAGTCAAGAAGCATGCGCATCACACCACAGCATGTGGGCACCTACCAGAGCTTACACTGTGACAGCATCGCACTGCACAAGGGCAAGGTGCTCACCACCCACCCTATAGTTGCGTTTTCCTGCATGGCTTTACTAAACCCCACAGTATACACTGAGGATGGCCACCTCCCTTGTGAGCACCAGACCCATGTCCCTGCCTACTCATGAGCATCGCATGCGCACCTTAACCAGAAAGGGACTTGACACAGCTCTGCCTCCCGTTTTTCCAGCCCATCCAGTGGTATCTCAGGCACTCCCACATCTAACCAGTGAACAATCATACGCATGCCACTAAAAACTAATTTTCTATATTTTGAAGCTGTTTCATTAGATGCATATGAGTCCACAGCTGTGATAACTTCTCAGTGGGTTGTTCCATTTGTTCATTTATATAGTTTCCCTTTTTTATCTCAACTATTATTATTCTGCATTCAATTTTATTTTGTCTGATAAAACTACTGCTGTGTCAGCTTCCTTTTGTTTAGCTTTTCTTTTGTTTGCTGGAGTTTATTTTACCATCTGTACATCTTCAACCTTGCTGTATCACTCTGTGAAACTCACTTTCAGACCAAATCTGATTATTTCACTTCTGACAAACTCCCTCTTCCTAGTATCCCAGTTCAAACCCTCATAATTCTGACCAGGATTACTTCAGGAGCTCCCTGACGGTCTCCTTGACACCCATGTCCCCTCACTGCATTCCATCCCTAATCCTGGAAAAGAAGTCTGAATGGGTCAGACTCTGCTCATAAATCTTCAGAGTCCCTGCTCCCACAAGATAAAACTCAAACGCCTCAGCTTGACAAATACGAACTTCCTAGCCCGGTCTGAACCTCCTGTTGCAGCCTTGTTCACTGCAGTCCTGCTCTGCTGAGCCCTCCATGTGCATGTGCCTGTTCGTGCCCAGCCTCTGCCCAGAGCCCTGGCTCACCCTCACTCCCAAGCACACCTAAATCCCTGTCCTCACTGACGCCTGACTCACCTAGTGGGCTCAGCCAGGTGCTCCACTGTGCGTTCATTCACCTCTTGCACTGCTGTAATGATTTATGTGACCGCTTGTCTCTCCCTGATGCTAACTTCTCCAAGGTAGGTGCTTGTTAGATGTTTACTGATTCTGAAGGAATAACCCGATCTGGCCCAAAGGAGGGCTGCTATGAACTGCCCTCACCCCACTGCACTGACCACACTCTGTACTCCATGATTGGGGGCCTCCTTGATGTCCCCCACCCCTTCCCTCACGAGACCAGAAGGGCAGCTCCTACTTGAGACACATCCCCTCCTGTCTCCCCACTGAGCCAAACTGTACCCATCCTTCAAGGCTGGCTCAAGATTTCCTCTCTCAACAAGTTGGCCCCAATATCACAGCTGATGGGCAAGCTTATCTGCTACAGGCTCACAGAGCCCTCACATCTGCACCACACACTTTGGCATCTACAATCTTCTTGTAGTTGTGCACTCGCCCTGTCATCTAGGTTAGAGAGTAGGGACGGGACTATGTGCTGCACTCTATTTCTGAGAACTCGGTCTGCAGATTCCCACAGCAGAGGATAGCACATGTCCAAAATTAACCCCAAGGATACACAGCCAGGTACACCACCCACTGAACACATGTTCATGAAGAGGAGCAGGGAGGAGAGATGAGAAGGGGCTGATCAGGAAAAGTTCAAGAAACGGGCTTGACTTAGAGGAAAAATCTAGAAAGCATGTCAGAAAGCATGAGCACTAAGGAGAAGATACACAGCTGAAGTTCTGAGAGCCTCTAGAAAGCCAGGAAAAAGGTTAATGTCTATGTCTTAATTCAAGATTTAAAAAATATGGTTTCCTCCCTACAATCAATTAAGTATTAGAAGATTTTCAAGTCCCTTCTCATCCGTTTATACTAGGATTCTGTTTAAAAGTGAGACTGTGATTGGTAGGGTCAGCAGCCTGAGCAAGAACCCTTTATGCACTTGACTGCCTACATGTAGGGGACTTAGATACAACTGAATTCAGAAACAGCGATTACTAGACAGTTTTCAATACCTGCCATCGTCATTTCTATCTGAGTCATTTCTATTTAAGTCTGGGGTTGGCTTCAAACAAATTTACCTAAACACATCAAAGCTGCTGCAAACGTTTGGTAACGAAGGTGTCGTGGGTACTTGGGCGGCATCAAAAGATTTCCCTAGAGAGGTGAGCACCATTGAGGTTCTGGAAACAACTGTCCATCTGAAAACCACTCTAGGTCAGATGATTAACTTGTTTCGAAAGCCCTCAACCTCTCGAGCAATTTGATAGTATGGTGTTTTTGAGATGCCACTAAGAGTGTTTACATACTCTACCCTGGAAGTAACAGCCAAAGCCAAACAGTCAATCTGCCCTTTGCTTCAGGCTGCATCACCAGGGGATGTGTGAGTCCTAAAAAGACACAAACTTGTTTGGTGAACCAATCAAACAAACAGAAGTAGAGCATAATTGATATTGAAAATAAAATCTATATAGTGGAAAGCTGGATTTTGGTCATCTTGAAGATTAAGATGATATAACTGAAGTGGATGGTATACTTGCTTTGTACCTGTTGACCCATTAAGCCCAAACGTGTTGCCGTTGAGTCGATCTGAACTCATAATGACCCTATAGGACAGAGAAGAACTGCCCCATAGGGTTTCCAAGGAGCTGCTGGTAGATTCGAACTGCTGACCTTTTGGTTAGCAACCAAGCTCTTAACCACTGCGCCAACAGGGCTCTTACCTATTGATGCTGGGTGACAAATATAGTTGATGACAAATACAGGACATGTTTGTGGTCACCATGAATCCATGGGAAACAGCACTACTGAACACAGAACCAGTCCCAGCCTGAACGTTCAAGATGCAATCTCCTTGCCACTACCGCAGACACCAAGAGTATGGTCCTCCACCAGCCTGCCTGCCTTCCCTCCCTCTCTTCATTTAAAGAGATAATGTGAAAATATTTCATTGCCAAAAAAAAAAAAATATTTTCAAGGAATAAAAAACTAGAGAATAAACATGTACATCATCTTTCCCACCCTCTTCCTCTTCTCCAGAGGATAACCACCCTTCCTTCAAGCCCTTATCTGTGCATTTACATGCTTATACATGTACACACAGAAACACACAACTAATTTTTAATTTTACACAAATAGGATATCACGGATATTATTCTACAACTTGTTTCTTTTGATTGACAATTAACTTTGCCCTATGAACACATATAAACCTTCCTCTTCTTTTTGAACTGCTCAGAGTATTTCTTAATATGAAGTGCCGTAAGTGACCACTACTGTTCTGATGAATGTGTGGGCTGGCTCTGATTTTTGCCATCACATGCAGAGCTACCATGAGCATCCTGGCCAGAACTCTGTGTGTACCAGGCTTGTGTCCTACAGCAGAACATGACCCATTTGTACCATAACCAACAGGCCTCGACCAGGCTGGACCCTTGACACTGAGGATAATATGGCTACCACGTGCAAGGCAGAGCTGTAGATGATGCTCTGCAGGTCAGCCTGTGGCTACCAGGGGAGGACCACAAGGCTGGGGATATCTCTGAAGTCAGAACAGGAGTCTCTGTGCTGTAATGTTCTCTTAGCTTTTCATGATCTGCCCTCCCAACTTGACTGTAAGCTCCTCAAAGTCAGAGATGATGTCATAGCCAACACTGTGCCCCATGCCTGGCATACTGCCTTGAACACAGTAAATCTTCTTTTAACTGATTATTCACTGTCTGAGCCTGAGATGCAATATCCTTTTTATAGGGCCAAGCGTCTAATGCAAACTGAAGGTAGCTGAAAGAACCTGAAGAGATCAATCAGAAACTCACAGAAACCTCACTGGAGAGTCTTGGTTCTAATAACTTAATTAGAGATGTTTCTGCACTACAGCTATACCAGCTCTAAAAATAGATACCTACACATGCCAATATTGCTGGCATATGAGGAACTGCACAGTGAAACAGCCCACATTAACGGGGTTGCATTGCAGCAGCGAGGTCCTTTGGCTTTACCAGTTGCCTTTCACAAATTACCCAAGGCCCTGGTTAATGAATCTTTCTTAACAAAGCCCAATGGAGATAAGGTATGCATGCTCTCAGGTCCCTCAGTGGAGGCCCCTGTGGGCTAGGCCCAGGCTGGCACACGGGCATCCAAGGAAATCTCTGCCTGGACCTGCCTGCAGAGAGCAACAGTCTAGCTCAGGAGCTTGGACAACTGCAGCCAAGGGTTAAATCATCCCGCATGGGGTAAGTTGCCAATGGATGCGATAATACAGAAGCTGCCACGGTGCACATAACTCATTGCCAGAGGAGTGCAAAACTACAAATACTGTAAAGAAAGAGGAAGGAGTTGCTGTGGTTGGAGGGCACTGGGAGTGGCCCCTTCACAGAGGAAGGAGAGCCTGGGCCGGGCTTTGAAGGGAGGCCAGGACTCGGGCGGGCAAGAGAGGTTAGGAAGAAAGAAGAGTGAACAGAGGCACGCTCTCCTAATGTTAAATACCACTGAGCACCTGGACTGTGGTCTGCTCTACATTTGGGAAGCCAACAAAACTCCTGAAGGAGAGAAAGAAGGTGGGTCACAGGGGAGGGATGTGGAAGTGGTAGGGCTGGGGTCTCTCCAAGGGCCCATTACCCTTGGAGATGTCCAAGCCAACTGGACATCTCACCTTGGGGCAAGTTTCCTCATAGACAGACAGCAATAAAGAGACAGAGATATTTAGGCATATAAATATATATGAGATACAGACATCTATGTCTATATACATATAGATAAAAGCAATAACTGAACCAGGAACAGTGGCCAACTACAAGCAAAACTACCACAATTCACTTCTGAGCCTGGCCACCTCAAAGAACAGGCCACAACATACCTAGAGGAAATGCCTTTAGTGTTGAAAGAAATAAAAAACAGTATCATCAAGAATAAATGCCTGCCCATGAAAACATTCCATTCTTAAAAAAAAAAAAAAAAAAAAAACACACTTAAATGGTTCAAAATGTAAAAGCCATAACTTAAAATGGAAAGACTATTCAGTTTGAACCCTACCCAGCTCACAAAATCCACCTGGTATATATACAATACCCTGGCTTGAATATATGAACATAATTTTTTCCCCTCTATTTAATTCTATTTAAATGCATCATTTAAAAATTAAAATTCTTTGTGTTATCAGTCCAGCAAAGGCATGAGAATACCTCTTAAGGCACTTTTGTTAATAGTGAAAAATGGTTTTGTTTCCTGCAGGTGCTCTGGTTAAATACACAGAATGAAAAATGAAACAAACCCTGAAATTTTTACATTACAAAGATGTTCTGTTTCTTTTTTCAGGGGAAGGGAGAAACCTTTCATTGCTCAATATTACTTCCTCAGCCTCTATAAACAATATTGGGTTTCTGATTTGAAAAAGTACCGTCTCTGTAATATGAGTTATCACCAGTCCTCACACCTGCCCCCCAAATAAGGAGAGCCCTATTTAGCACAGGACAAACAGACACACATACTAATAATGCTCTGGCAAGGCCCTGATCATGGAAACAGATAGGAGGCTTTTTCTGCTTTTAAGTGTCTCATTATAGGTCTAGGTTTAATTCCTATTTGAAATAAGTATCAGTGGCTGGCAATGATTGTTTTCCTCTAATGCACTAGTATCATGTACTCCAAAGTGTTGGTATGGCTGGCAGGAAGGACCTGCCTTTGTAGTCAGAAGAGCTCAGGTTTCAGGCCTACCTCTCTACTTGCTGTGGGGTGTGAGCAAGTCACCTGAGCATAAAACCATGTGACGGCAGTAGGGCCACACCAGCTGCCTTATCAGATTCCTAGAGTTCTTGGAGGATCACATGAGACCACAGTGGGAACTAAGGTTACACCAGAGCCAGTCATATCTTGGTGCTTTTGTACCAAACTCCTATTGGCTGGAATGTCATGAACTGGATTTTCTGAATTCCTAGTCATTTCCAAAGACCCAGTCCAATGCCTTCTACTGCAAAAGCCTCCAGATGCACGCAGCAGACTCCTCCTCTGAGTCTCCACAGCCTCTGTTCCTACATGAGTTATAGAACTCAACC
The DNA here is from genome assembly GCA_030035585.1 of Dugong dugon. NCBI lineage: Eukaryota > Metazoa > Chordata > Mammalia > Sirenia > Dugongidae > Dugong > Dugong dugon. The sequence goes on from CM057464.1 coordinate 26,187,124, forward strand.
TGCCCTGAGCCAAAGCTCTTGTCTTATCTCATTGGACTACAGTTATTGTTAATATTTATGAAATAACCATAATGCTTATCTTATTTATACACTAAGCATTTTGCCAGGGCAGATACTGGGATTAATTCACTTCTGTTATCTCTAGCATCTGTCCCTGGGCCTGGCATATAGGAGGAGCTCATGAAATGAATAAATCAATAACCCCTTGCCTTTAAGGGGAAGAACTGTCTGGACAAGGGATTCCACAGCATGAGGAAGGCACTTGTGGCAAATGAAACCAAACAAAAATATTACTAATTAAAAGAATAAAATCCCAATGGTATGGGAAAACAGGCACTTTCACACATTGCTAGCAAGAGCACAAACAGTATAACCCTTTCCAAAGCCAATTCGGCAATATCTACCAATTTAAAATGAATGTAGTCTTTGACACAGAGATATCATTGCTAGGAATTTACCCTATGGATACGTTCACACAATTACACCAATAGGTAGATACAAAGAAGTTCACTGCAGTGTTATAAAAAAGAAAAATACAGAAAAGGCTTAATGTTCATCAATAGAAGACTACTTAAATAAATTTTGATATCTCATATACTAGAATTTCGTGCAGTTGTAAAAAACTATATATATGCATGGAAAGATCTCTAAAGATCTTTCTTTAGTGAAAACAGTTACAGAACAGTTTCATAGTATAATTCATTTGCACAAAAAACAAATTTTACTTGGAAGGATACTTGAAAAACTGTAAACAGAGGTAGTGTCTTTGCAGAGCAGGACTGGGGGATATGAAGAAAAGAAATATACTCTTCATCCTATAGCTGGTGAGTGTCTTTTTATTGGGGGAAAAAAAAAAAGTTAAATGAAAAAACCTGACCTTCTTTCCTCCCTTGTCCAAACCCAGCTCAGGAATATCTCAACATACACCTTAAATTTCACCACGTTACTACACTTAAACTAAGCCCATCCATGAGAAAGAAAAGATCTCACAATTCTAGCTGCAATTAACTTTGTTCCACTCCATTTGCCTCAAACTTCTTACTAAAAATAAAATAAAATCTCCCGGTTGTGGGAAAGAAAAAAAATGCACTGGACTCTGTCTTTCAAAGTGACTCACTCTAACAAAGTTTTTAATACCGGGAAGAGAGCATTCATCAAAAGGGTATGGCAAGGGAATATCTGTGCGTGTGTACGCATAAAGGCAAGCACACAGTGTAAGCCTATTGAGCCACAAGACACCAGTTCTGCTGACAGTATCAGAAGGCCAGTCAGGCAGGAGAACACTGTGGCAGTGATGTGCTCTGGGAGTATCTCTGGCCTAGGGAAGAAGACCTCAGGTTCCATTGAACTACCCAGACCAGCTGTGGGGTCATGGGCAAGTCCGTTTACCCCCTCGAACTCTCCTTGTCCACCCAAGGATGGAGTCTGGGTTTCTCTGTCACACAAACAGCAGCAGGTGTAGAGATGGAGGCAGAGCCTTGAGAATCTCAGATGTTCATTTAGGGCTGACTCTGGTGATTTTGGAGGTTCCCAAGCTCCTAGTACATTTCTAAGCGTCTTCAATCTGGAAGATGTGCTCTTTAATGACTCTTCTGAAGAAACAGTCATCGGAGCCTTGAGTCTCTTTCCCTTGGCTGACCACAGAGCGCCACAGCCAGAAAGATAAACAACCCGTGCTCACTGAGAAGCGCTGAAGACAACCGTGCCTCAATCAGTGACCAGCAGCGAAGGCCTCAGTCTACTCTAGAGGCCTTAGAGCAGGGTCTGTCTCTTTCATCCTCCAACCAGGTTGCTAGGAAGAATAAAAGGCCTTGCTAATGCTATTTTGGGAAATCCCCTAAGAAAATCACCAATAATAGAGGGTCAGATCTAACCTAACCAAAATCAACCAAGACATGAGCTCTTTAAAGTCCTTCCTAAGTAAACTCAGTAAGTACATAATGACAAAAAATGCCTTTAGCGTATCTATCAGGCTTTTCTTAGAGGAGGTAGGTGTACTTTATAGTATTGCTAGTGGCCAGGTGTTGTAAATCATTATATCTAGAAAGGATGTTAACAGGTACAAAATCTGTATCATCTTCCATTCTACCTATAGCACATTCTCACAACAAAACAAATGAAATAATATCAAAAGGTGGCAATTGGTACTGATGTAGCCTCAGCTATTAGCAAGATCAGGTTTGGAGCTTTTTCTTTGACCCCTGCTCCCTCAGTTTACTAGCTGTAAGGTGCACGCCTCCAAACAAGCACTCACCCAGGAAACTCATCCTAGCCTCCAAGGGCAGCAGACCCACTGCCTGATGAATTTTCCAGAGGCCTCCTTAATCTGGGCCCCATGACCTACTTTCAGAAAGTACCACAGGATACTAGCAGGAGTGGGCTACTTGGCATGCACACACACCATCTGATCAGAGACTGATAAATCTGTATCGTCATTGCAGAGCCTTTATCCTGCCGACACACTGTGACTCTTCAAGAGGGGCTTATTGTTGTGTGCCTTCAAGTCAATATCAATTCATATAGACCCCATGGGATAGAAGAGAATTACCAGGTCTTCCTCCTGTGGAGCGTCTGGGTGGGTTTGAACTGCCAACCCTTTGGTTAGCAGCCGAGTGCTTAGGCATTGTGCCACCAGGAATCCTTAAGAGGGGCCTGTTGTTGCTGTTGTTCTGTGCCAATGAGTTGATTCCGACTCATACCAACCCTATAGGGCAGAGAAGAAATGCTCCATAGGGTTTCCTAGGCTGTAAATCTTTACTGGAGCAGATCGCCAGGTCTTTTCTCCCACAGAGCTGATGATGAGTTCGAACCACCAACCTTTCAGTTAGCAGCTGAGCACTTTAACCATTATGCCACTAGGGCTCCTTAAGAGGGTGCTAAAAACCAGTTGCTGTCAAGTCGATTCCAACTCATAGCTACCCTATAGGACAGAGTAGAACTGCCCCACAGGGTCTCCAAGGAATGTCTGGTGGATTCGAATTGCTGACCTTTTGGTTAGCAGCCATAGCACTTAACCACTATGCCACGGTGCTAAGATGTGCTAAATTCCCTATACTTATTATTTTGCAAAGCATACTTATTATTTTGCAAAGCATTGCATCCCAGAAACCACATTAAAACCACATTAAACAATAGAACTATCCTCTCTCACAGAGCCTCTGTTTCAACAAAAGCAGAACTAAAGATTCTAAAAGTCCTTGATAATTGACACTAAACACCACTCATTACAAGAAAAACTCTTTCCAGGTTTTATGCTGCTTTTAAACCCATTCAGATGTTTGTGGGAAATGACCCAAAGAAATACTACTAGACAGTGTCTAATACAAAATTACACAGCACCAAGGCTCACAGAACTCCCTGATGGATCCGGAAGCACTAAAATCTTAATTTTTGGTAGTAACCACCTCCCCACTTCTGGCCGAGGCCCAGACTACTACAGTCCAGAGTAAGCTAGAAGCCATTCAATGACCATCCATGGTTTTGAAGATGTAAAAAATGAAGTAAGCCCAGTTCTCCTCTCTCACCCTTTATCCCTCACTCTTAATTAAGGCCACCCATCAGGCTGAGAAGTAGGCCCTATAGCTGTCTGGACCTGTGCACTATCTGCCCTCTCCTTGCTTTCTCCTCCCTACTTTCCTGCAAGGATCAGAACCAGCACAACATGGAGCTGCCCAAGAACAAAACCACCACCTATGTCCCTACCAACTCCAAACAAAGAATGTCCCAAGTCATGTTGGCCTGGGTGAGCTCAGGGCTTCTGGAACTGGATTTGAAATGGAAGATGGAAAACTGCCTGCACACATCAACCAGTGGCTAAATAAAGGCTGACCCGCTGGGGCTCTATGGAATTTCCCCGCCCAGTAACATGATGTGGGTGCTTCAGGTAAAACAACTTTTGAGGCCTCAGTTTTTCCACTTGTGAAATCAAAAAGGCTACTGTTTCAAATTATTCATGGTTACTTGTGAAATTAAAAATGAATAAAATAAGATGAAAGGGACAATGCTAAACTATGCTATGATATAAAAGCAAGTCATTTAACTCTCTAGCCTTAGTTTCCCCATGTATAAAACGGGGTGGTTGGGCAGATAAGGGTTAGAGTGCTTTCATTTCCAAAACTTAAAAGATCTTGTATCTAGATGGAAGTTACAATTTGAACAGATTTAAGGTCCAGGTTCCTACATAACAATGTGTTAAGTTAAATGTAGTGTAAAGTAGCAAAGCAGCCTTGAGAACTGAAAGAACATGTTGTTGTTGGGTGCCTTCCAGTCTAATTTTGACTCATAGTAACCCCGTGTGACAGAGTAGAACTGCTTCATCGGGTTTCCTAGGCTGTGATCTTTCCAGGAGGTTGGCAGCCGAGTGCTTAACCGTTGCACCACCAGGGCTCCCTGGAAAGAACATACATGTAATTTATTTTAACAAAGAAAACCTCAAGCCTCATTTTGCGAATTAATAGGAAGTCAATCGTGACAAGTGTGTAGTTTAACGATCATCTTTGCCATAGTTTGGCTATATTTTAAATATAAACTATTGTTGATAAATTAAAAAACAGAGTCATTTTTAAAGGAACGGTTAAGCTCCTAGTAATGATATTTTTCAAATAAAATCGTGCTGCAACACAAATTATAGCACCTTAACAAAATACTGTGAGCTAAAACATCAGAAGGAAGTATTAACTCACAGATATGGAGAAATAAATTGATGTTTGTTCACCACCTACTATGCTCTGATACTACAAAGTTTAATAAAATCATTTATTACTCTATGTTCTCATTTGTTTAAGCCTTGTTTTATATTAACTGAAATCTGGCAGCTCTAATGGCTAAAGAAAGCAGATAAATTTAAACTAAAAATGTATTACCTATTCTTAAATAATACGAATTTAAATGAAAACAGCTTGAACCAGGATTATTTCTTTCAGAACAAGTCACCCCTCCCTCTGCAACAACCCACCCTAAAGCAGAAAAACACATACATATCACAACCACACGTGCATTATTATCTAAAGAAGTGACTTGGACTCTGTTAAGGCTAATAAACAGAAACAGATTTCACTCCTGGCCAACAGTTAAAAGCGTCCATTGGGTTAAAATTCAAGATGTTTTTGGAATTAGTGTACAGGCAGACACATCCTGTTTACCCCCAAAACCCAACACACAACAACAGCTTCTACACTGATCCTCTCTATACTAGAGAAGCCATGGAAAATCTCAAGTGACACTTGACCTCTGATTTGTCTTTTATTCCTGAAAGCAAATGGTAGATAACTAAGTTTAAGTGGAAAAAAATCAGCCTGAATTATGTTGGATTATAAAAGACATTATTTTGAAAGGAATGAAAATGAGTTTTAAATGCCCTTAAGATCCAGAGAGAAATGCAGCATTGGCTTCTTCTTTGGCATGTAGCCAAGAAAGCCAAGCTAGCAGTGGAGATGGAGTATAATCAGGAAAATAACATGCCCTTCTGCCAGGCCGAAGACACAAATATGGCCTGAGCATAAAATTAATAACGCTAACAATCACAGGAACACACTGGTGTCCAGGAGAGTACATGCACCTTCACTAATGTCATATTCACTCTCACTGAATACAAATGAAGAATTATAATTAAACACTCACACACACACACACACACACATACACGCACACACCACAGCTCTCTCTTACCTCCAACATAGGCCTGGCACTATCATGGACTGACAGAATATGTGTGACCTTATTCTTACTCAATTGCTCTGCATCTCTGGCATCTGTCATAGAAGAAAGAAATTGTACATTTTAATATTCTCTGCAAGTTAATTACTCCTAAAATTTAGCTGGTAATAACACAAGGTGACTTGCATATTTCTTTCTTGAAACTTCATAATTGATAATGCCCAAAATAATCTAGATCTAGAGAATTTAGAGTTACTGCTTTTATGTATTACACAAATAACTAAGTTTATTTCTTAACCGGCACATATTTGAATCCAAAGTGGCCACCTAAAACTCAAAATGTATTTAGATTAATAAACATTGTAATCATGATGGTTGCTGTTTAAAAGAAGTGAACTTAGAAAGTCATTTTGTTGTTGGCATTTGTAAACTGTGGACATTTAGGTTAGTCTTTTATATGAGACACATAACAATAAAGATGTTCAAAATGTTTTTGATTTAAAAAAAGAAAAAAACGATCTCTCAATGACTAGTAATCTAAGTTAAAAGTAAACACAAAGACCCACTAACTATAGAACATATAGGAACCTGCCAGGTACTTCTTTACTCTGGTGTCAAAAGGAGATACAGGTCTCCATGAGACAAGGTTACGGTTTATAACGTCCACATTTACTTTAGGACAAAAGTAAAAATGGGAAAATTTCTGGGAATTTCAATCAAAGCTGTCCATCCATTATCTGTTGGCTATCTGCATATAAAACTAAGGAGACACCAAAATTACATCACCCTCCAATTCTTCTACCTGCAGAGAGAAGACCCAGTGGCGCCACCCTCCTGAACTTGAACTCTCAGAGTGTCAGCCCTCATACTCTGTCGTGGACTGGGACAAGCTTTGTAAAATGATACAGGGTAAAATGGATCCAAAGGCAAATGTGTAATTATCATGTTTCTAAAGAATATTTAATGACATGGGAAAATGCGGGGGGGGGGGGGGGGGGAACAGGTACAGAACTATAAGCTCAATTTGTAAAAACACATAAAACAAAACAAAATACTATAAAGACTTAGCCCAGACAGTAATAATCTTTGAGAGATAGATTACAAGTGATTTTTATTTTCTTTATAGTTGTGTCTGTGTGTGTGTTCTACATGAGTGGTTCTAAAAGTTTAACTTGCCTATGAACTATTTGGGGTTTGTTAAAATGGCAGATTTCTGAGCCTCAACTTAGTCGGAGGTCTCAGGCAGGGCTGATGAATCTGCATTTCTAACAACCCTCAATGATTACTGCAGAAACTAAAAAAAACCACTGTTTTAAACATTCTGCAATAAGCATGCATCACTCTTAAAGTCAGAAAAAAAATCTCCATAAAATGTTGGTTTTATTTTAAGCCTCCATACGTTGCTCCAGCCATCTCAGGCTTCCAGTTCAGATGTGCACAGCAGCCATTGACAGCTTACACATGGGGGCACGATCCCAACCAGCCCCTGTCCTGCTCCCACCCCCAACTATCAGATAATGAGGATTCAGCAAGGCTGGCTTTGAATCGGGATCCCACAGGCACCAGTCTCCATATTCTCACCAAAATGCAATTTTCAAATCACCACCAGAATGCCATTTTTTAGCCAAGTAGTGAAACAAGCTAGAACTGGAACTTCAGGTACTTACAGAACCACCCAGACAGTATGGGGCAGGCAGACATAGAAGAGCCACCTGACACCCTAGGAAGGAGGCAAAGGTGAGCACAGTGCCCCCACTACACATCACACTCTGCCAAACAGGTTTCTCCTGATTCCAGTTCTGCCCAATGGCTTCAATTTTAGTAATCAATATTTGTTTAAATATACCTTTATAACACGGATTAACATAAAACCCGTGCTTTGGGAATAAAAATGTACAGCCTCCTATAGATCATTCAATACCACAAATGAACCAATGGACTGTTAGACTCCAAAGAAAATGAATGTAACTACTGGATAATGCTCCTTTTCCTCCTGCGCTGCTTCCCATTGTATCCGAGCACTGTCTGCACAGTCGCACTACATTTGGGGTTATCCTTTCCGATAAAGCAAGGGCTACATCCATGTACTTGAGTGCACAAAAATGCTTAATTAATGCCACTTGATGATGACATCAGGCCTTTTATTTTTCATGACTTGAAACTATTAATCACTCTGGATTGCCACCTTCCAACCATGGGCACAACAATAATGAACCATCAATCAGAACTGTAAGGCTCGCCTGTGGCATCACCAACTTGACAGATGGATTGCCAAAACCTTTACAGTTCAAGCAGCCCTCCCTGGAAACAAAATCACAGGGGCACACTTAGCTCTTTGCTAAGAGTGGGGTCCACAGAGCAGCAGGATCGCCATCCACTGGGAGTGCATGAAAAATGCAGTCTCAGGCCCAGCCAGGCCTATACGTCAGGAACTGCACTGTAGCCATCTCCCCAGGAGATCTGTATGTAAAGCATCAAGTTCTGGGGAGCCTTGAGGGAATGGCCAAAGTGCTCTGACAGGCAGCCACTGGTGCTCTCCCCACTGTGGAGTTTCAACGCTATTTCAAAGCCAGAAAATTATTCATAGTCATTTGCAATCATAAACTCAACAAGTCAGTACTAATAAAACCACTAGGAAGAATGAAGGTTAGACTTCTTATAGAAAACCAAATCTAGGGGAACGCACATGGACCTGTGAACTAGTTATCTCAGGAGGTGGGGTCACAGGAAGTTTTCACTCTCTTTGGCATATTTCTATCATGTTTGGATTTTTTCTTAGTTTTTAGTAAAGTGTCCACCTTACTTTTATAATCAGGAAAAGCAACATTTTAAAAAATACTGTTAACAAAATTCAATATAAATGCATTAATGAGTAAATCCCTCACTGATAAAAACTGCTAACCATGTTCTTTTCCTCTCTCTACCGGCATCTCTCCTGGTCCTGGCACTCCTGCCCACTCCACCTCCCTTTACCTCCTAGGGCCCTACATAGCCTTCTGAAAACAGCAAATGTCTCTTTCATACATGCCGGGCACTAAAGTAGAAATCTCTGGTACTGTACTCCGTCCCTGGCTTAAAGGAAGACCCAGCAGTTCCTGGTGAGGCCTCACTTCAGAAATGGGTGAGTCCGCTAGGAGATGCTCAAAGGGGAGGGTGACCACCTGAACGACCCAAAGGTATGCACTTCCTTAGGGAGAAGAATTAGCAGTCTAGTTCTCACAGCCATACAGAAGATGAGCAGAGGTAACCAGCCCTGAGGTGCAATACATGCCAGAGTGGCCACGAATAAACTAGCCAGGCAAAAGTTGAACAGAATTGCCTTTGCATAAAACTAACAAAAATATATTGGAAGAAATTAACGCTATCAACACAAGTGTTCTAGAAAAAAAGGCACTTGGCAGGAAAAGACCTTCTTTGGTGGTGCCTTTCAATCCCTCCCCTACTCAGAGTCTTCAGGATGAGGGAGGGGAAGGAGAAGCAGGTGAGTGGAAGGAGGGAGGTCTCTGTTAAAGAGACTCAACTCATTTGGCTCAGAACCTGCAACCCTCAAGTCATGCTCTGAGTCATCTCCCAAACAATATTTTATCTCCCAAGGTGAGAATGTGATGGGCAAGAGATTCCAATCTGTACTGCAGTTTTACTTCCCACTGAGAAATTACTGACTTCTAGAGTTATAATTGTTATAAATAACTTCTAGAGTTATGCATTAATTATTACTGAGTTCCACCTTCAAGCTGATTTCTACCTAGGCTGGGGCTGAAATGGGGATGGGGACATCTGCCCATTCTTCACCACTAACCAAGTGGAGATGAAGGAAGCCAGGCCGTCTGGGTCAAGTCCTGGCTCTGACACTTACTGGGGCTGACCCAGGGTGAGTTTTCCAGTGCCTCATTTTGTCAGCTGTAAGTGGGCATAACAGTAAGAGTACTCACCTTGAAGGGTTGCTGTAAGGATCAAATGCTATGAATGACTTAGAACAGTGCTTTCAGTTAGTGTCTGCTGTTGTCTTCACTGTCACTGTCATCATCATCATCATCACTATTGCCCAATCAAATCCAAGGCTGGTCCTAGGCCTCAACCCCTTTACCTCTGAATGTTTCTAAATTCACACTTCCTTCAGAGAGACTCGGAACTCTGCTCCACTCCACCTGACTTTCACCGTCTGCAACCAGGGCTCTTGGTCTAAGTTAAATGCAGTTCACCAGGCTAACCATGTTTCAGCAACCAGTGAGCTTGTCACCTTACCTTGCAGGTACAGACCCCAACAACAATCACAATGCTTACACTGGTTTCCACTTTCCTAGATTTTGTGGACATCTTCAAACAGTAAGGGCTTCCTCTCTCAGTGGACAGTCAATGTAGTGTGTGCTAAGCTTGGAGAAAGCAGCTGACCACTCCCCCTGGGCCTCCCTTCCACTCCCTGCCTCCCTCTTCAGCATCTCCAGTGCCAACCAGTACAGCACATGCTTGCAGCAGGTTGGCCAGCAGAAGCTGGGCTGTTCGGGGGCTTTCTATAGGTGGGGCTATCCCCAGGTGTTGGAAAGCCATTCATAATTCACTGCAAAGTTGTTGCAGAGTAACATGTAAAGGATGCCACTCAGAAGAATGAAGGAAGGGAAGAGGTAGGAAAGAAGGAAAGAAAAGAGAAGGAAAGGGAGAAACAAAAGGAGAAGGGAGTGACTATCAACATTTCTTTATACATTTCTATATGGGTTACTGAGCTACAGTAAGCATGTATTTTTCTATAATTAATAAAAAGACAAATGAATGACTAAACGCAACACCATGCTCATTCCTTGACAACACTGGATTCACTCTCAGGTGAAAGACATAGGCCTTTCTAAAAGAGTTCCAATTTCATGGAGTCGTCTCACATTTACTAAGTAACCTTTACCAGCAGACACCGCCACACACCAGACATGGTATGAGGGCTCTTTAAGCACTTATGGCATTGACAGACAAGCTGAGTCGTGTGTGGCTCCCTCTTGGGAAGACACTGACATTTGCTGCACACACTGTGTACCAGGCATAGAACTGCCCTGACAAAGTGCAATCCTCCCACCCTGTGAGGCAGTGTGAGGATCTTATGCAATAGGCTGTCATGTGTCGAAAGCCCAGTGGCTAGCAGGGGGCACAAACAAAATCCAGGGCAGGGCTGGCGGGTTATAGGGCCAAAGTCCCTCCACTCCCCAGGCACTTCCTGTCTTGTACCCACTCCCTAAGCTCTGCCCACCTGGGACAAAGTGAGAGCTACATCTAGCTCTCACAACACCCAGACAAACCTGGGAATGAGTTGTGACCTCACAGGCACAACACAGAAGCAATACTTCCATCCCTCCCCGCATCCTGCTGACCCGCTGCACTGTCGCTTCTCTGTCTTCCACAGGCCTCAGTCTGGTGAATGTCTGATATGTGCTCGATGAACTGAAGGGTGGACAAAAGATAAGAGCATATTAACACCAAAGGAATGGAAGCCACAGCAAAAGGTCACCTCTGCACACTGAGGGCATGTGGGCTGTTGTGGACCACAGCTAACAGTGAAACCCCAAACTGAGGGTCCAGAAGCTAAGTGAAGCTTCTGTGTGGACGGATATTCAGAACACAGACACAGATTTTATTATCAAGAGAGTTTTAAATATTTCCTTAAAGCTGGGCATGATGTCCTTTTAAGAGAAGTTAACACTCTAGGAGTAAAACCTAAACTCTTATATACTGTTGACAGAAGTATTGAGTTTCACTGATTTATTTATTAAAATTTTAAATTTGTGAACACTTTGATCTAGCAATTTTACTTTTAATAATGTTTCCTAAACTCTGTTCCCAAACATGAAAGTAGTTAATAATAACTCACTAAATAACCCCATAACGATATCTGCTGGTAATGTACTCCCACACCACCAGGCCTACCTACCATGAAGCCATGCTGATCTCTCAGAATTACACAGTTTACTAATTTGGTAACCCAGTGCTATCTTTAGCATGTTCCAGTAGCAATCAGCAGCTGTCAGCTCCCCGTGCTCAGTTCCCTCTATGGTCAATTAGGGCCCTACGAGTCCACTGAGGAGAAGAGAAAGAAAAAAAAAAAAAAAAAAACACACCATTCAGAGAAATTTTTACAATCAATTAGAACCTCACCTCAAAAATTTAAGCAACAGCCAGAAGACAGACGACAGAACACACTGTTGCTGATTCTGACTTGCTTGGGAAAGGCGTGTCAGATGCTTGGCTCTACCTACCTGAACCCAGGTGGGGACTTGTTTTTGCAAGTTTCCTAGGTCCATTACACTCCATTAAGTACACTCCAGCACCGATGCTGAGGAACAAGTGTTTTCACTTACACAAAATCAAAACAATGTGCATTGCAGCGCAGGCGTGGGGCTGCGCTTCCAGCTGGGGCGGGCCTGCTCACTGCCTACCGGGCCAAGCCCAGGAATCTGCGCCGCGTCCTTAACTACAGAGCACACTGAGATGAAGCATTAAAATAAAGCCAAAAGCTGACAGCAAACTGATAAATACTGAACACACTGCAGGGAAATGTATACAAAAAGTTGTCAGCACAAGGTGAGCGTCATCTGCCAGAGGTGAAATGTCCACTTATTTGGCCTGGGTGATGAAAGTTTTCTGAAAGTCTAGTAGCAATAACTAGAAAACAAGAGAGACCAAAGACGATAAACAATTCCACACTGCCAAATGTGCCCTTGGCCCTCACTGTCCGGGCAGGTGTGCATGGAGGGCAAGGGCAAGGTCTGACCAGGTGAGTGGGAACCACCCTTCCTAGCCCTCACCATCACCAATCCTCAGCCCAGGCGCTGGAGGGCGAGGAGGGCCTGGCCTGATGGGCGTCCACATCCAGACACGCACCCGAGTCTGCACCAGGTTGCCAATCATGCACAGAGGTCGTAAGGTGACTCTTTAAAACCTAGACTCACCTTTGAAGTTGCCGATGTACAGGCCGGGCAGGATCTAGGAGAGACATGAGATATGAATGTTTGCAGAGCCAAAGCTGACATTGGTTCATGTGCCTAAAGGCCAGGATGCCCCAGGTCTGTCTGCCGGCCACACCCACCTCCCCATTGCCTCCCTGTTTCCAGGACCCCTGTGCACCCACACACTCTGGGGGGGGGCTGCACATTGGTGCCACTGCTCATCGAGCTTTGGGGGTTCAGACCAGCCATAGCACACCCTCCTGGCCCCATCTGCTCCAGGGGAAGTTACACCTTGTTCTTCCACTCCCACAGAAAAAAGGACCATGGCATGGACTGGCATGCTTCAAGCAGTGGACCTCTTCAAGCATATATGGACAACCAATTGTCTTGCTAAAAATTGATGGCATGAGAAAATGGCACTTCAGAAGGATTCTGTGGTGGCAAATTTCAGAGCCACCTTCCAAAAGCAAGGGACAAGTTGAGAGCCCACAGAATTTATAGACCACACTAGGACCCTCTGAGAGCAGAAGGGGCACTATTCGTTAATTCCTCAGACCACAGGCAGGAGTCAGAGGACTGGGTACACAGTGTGTGACCACCCCAGCTGGCCCAGACCCCGTGGGAACAAAAGTAACTCCGAGAGTGCACCAGGGCACCACGAGGCCAGGCCATACCAGCTGTGACTAGGAACATGGGAGATGGTATCTGGAAGAAAAACAGCATCACTGCTAAAATTCTTGAGTCTTTCTCCTTGGAGGAAGGGTAGTGTAGTACTTTGTCATTTCTGCTTTAAACCATTAGAACAAGGCATGCTCATTGTGGACAGAGATCAAACCAGTGCTCTGCAGCAGCTCTTGGCTGCATAGAGCTTTCTCGCGTGTGATCTCCAGTTGCCAGGATCTCTCCATCTTCATGAGAATGCTATAGTTGACACTGAAGGTGCAATCATCACGTGGCTGTTGTGGCTGACGGACTGCGATGGATTCAGACTCATACAAGTGGCCAGTATAATGGGCTACAACACAGGCATATATTTGTCCACCCAAGACACTGTCAGGTAGGTGAGCATTGGCTGAGCACTCTGGATGTAGCAGCAACCATAAGGGTCTGGCTCCACACTTGCAGAACTTTGCCGAGGGAATGTGGAGGTCAGGAGTGCTCTAGGCACAGTCAACAGAGGCCCAACAACTCTGGAACCAGAACAGACTGCCCAAGGCCCTGATGTGAAGAATAGTGGACCAGCCTTAAAAGCTTACAAGTGGCCACCCAAGGCACAACAAATGGTCTCCATTCTCCTGGAGCAACAGAGAAAGATGGAGAGTCAGCAACAGGAGGAGGATATAGAATGTGTGGCTAACTGCCTCATGAACAACTGCCTCCTTTGCCATGAGAGCAGAACTGGATGGTGCCCAGCTATCATCTATGGAAGGATCCTGATCAAAAAGGGGAAAAATGAAGAACAGAATTTCAAATCCTCACGGACCCCAGACTTTCTGGAGCCATGGAGGCTGGATGAACCCCTGAAAACTACCACTCTGAGACAGTATTTAAATCTTAAACCAAAAACCTCCCCTGAAACCTTCTTAAAACTAAAAAACAGTTTAGCTTAACAAGTAAAAAATGTCTGTCTCTTTTAGTGACTATTTACATGGGATCAAACTGACTACAACATGAAAGATTAGATAGGAAACTTAGAGGTAATGAGTTTATGTTAATGGAGGAGGAACAACTCAGAAAATGAGGGTGAGAATGGTTGCACAACTCAAAGAATGTGTACAGTGTCACTGAACTGTACACGTAGAAACTGTTGAATTAGTGTATGTTTTGCTGAGTATATCCTCAACAATGACAACAACAAAATAAATAAATAAGTGGACCAGGGAAAGAGGAAAGCAGGTTGGTGGGAAGGACAAGGCTGCAGAAGGCAGTCAGGAAGGAGAGGTGCAGTGGGCTACAGACAGAGTATGAGGTGGGGGAGGGAAGCAGACAAGGCTGCAAAGGAACTCCAGCCTGCGAGGCAGACTCTGACTTGATTTCTGCAGCCTGGACACAATTGTGTACCTGGACTGGGTACACACTGTGTGACCATCCCAGCTGGCCCAGACTCCATGGGAACAAAAATAACTCCAAGAGTGCACCAGGGCGCCATGAGGCCAGGCCACACAAGCTCTCAGGGCTCAAGGTTAGGTGCCATGAAATGCAGCTAAGGTGCTTATAATGTGTGGAGCTGTTAAAAAGGAGATCTTGATACACTTCCTGGAAGATGGTAGCATGAGTGGTTCTACGCTGCTGTCTCTCCACACTATCCCCAAAGTGAACGTCTTTGTCATCTAGTACCGCTATAACAGAAATACCACAAGTGGATGGCTTTAACAAAGAGAAGTTTATTCTCTCACCGTCCAGTAGGCTACAAGTCCAAATTCAGGGCGTCAGCTCCAGGAGAAGGCTTTCTCTGTCAGCTCTGGAAGAAGGTCCTTGTGATGCATCAGTCTTCCTTTGATCTGGGAGCATCTCAGCACAGGAACCTCAGGATGCGCTCTGCTCCCGGTACTGCCTTCTTGGTGGTATGAGGTTCCCATGTGTCTCTGCTCACTTCACTCTTTTATATCTCAAAAGAGACTGGCTTAAGGCACTATCCAATCTTGTATACCTCATCAGGATAACTGCCACTAATCCATCTTATTAGATCACAGTGACTGAATTTACAACACATAAGGAAATCACATCAGATTACAAAACAGTATGCAACTTTACAATACTGGGAATCACGACCTAGCCAAGTTGACAGATATTTTTTGGGACATAATTCAATCCATGACAGTAAACAATTAAAAAATTAGTAGAAATGGCTTGTAAGATTTCTAAAAAGTAATCAAAGAGTTGTAGCATCTAGAGAACATTAAATCAAGGAAAAGGCAATTTTAAAATACAGGAAGTCCTTGACTTAGGGGACTTGGTGTTTGTTACAATGGCTCCGTCACAAATCAGTTCTGATGTAAGTTGAATACCTCCTTTTTATTTTTAGTTTTCATTATTGCCTTTTATTATCAGTTATCTTTATAAATCCAATCTTTGTCTTTGGGGGTTGGAAACATTACATATAAATTTACAGGTATACTTTAATACGTACATATGTAAAAAAATACACAAATTATAAAAATTTATTCCGATGATGAAGAAGAGTTTGATGGCATTGGTATTTTGTCAGTTGAGGTAATAACTCCACCTATAGAAAGTTCTGGACCATCTGGATTATCCCTGGGAATGGGGATGGGGTGTCTAGTCAGAAAATGAGAGCTAGCTATATGATCCTTTTCTTTTTTTCTTTATATAGTTTGTGGCAATATCATACTGCTTCCCAAATCTATCAACTTTAGCAAAGTGATCAGGGTTTGGGTCCATGTTTTGAAGCAACTGAAGTCCCTGATTTAATTTAGAAAACTTCATCTATATGGCAGAACAGTAAATCATAAAACTGAACATCTTCGAGTGAACATCTGAGAATGATAACATCAGTAAATTATGCACTGCAACCCTGTATGCAGTACATATTACTAACAATAAGATGTACAAAAAAAAACCCTCCAAAAATGTGACAGTCGTTAAGTGTGATTCCTTGTAACGTGAATACGCTGTAAGTTGGTGTGGTGCGATGGATTGCTTTTGTGTGGCCTTTCTAGCCAGGATCTTGTAACACCCACCCAAGTAATTGGGTGGTACTGTACAAATAAGACAACTGTGGCCCACCAAGAGGACTGGTCAGTTTTGCCTTAAAAGAGAGCCAATTCCAGAGCAGAGAGAGGATCCCACCACCACCAAAGAAGAACAGCCAGGAGTGGAGAGCACGTCCTTTGGAATTGAGATTCCTGCACTGAGAAGCTCATAGAACCAGGAGAGAAAGAGAGAGACAGAGAGAGATATCTCAAGAAGTGGTGGCAGAGAAACAATGACAGAAAACTGTGTGGTGGGCTTTCCAGCCCACAGAGCAAGAAAGCTGAATGCACTTGGGCAGGAGGCTTGCTGGCGGAGTAGAATGCCTTTGGGCACTTACTGACAGAGCTAAAAGAGCTTTGTAACACATGCCCAAGGATGGCAGAGGCTGAGGGCCACAGAGGCGTGCCTGCGAGCACAGCTGGGAAGAGGTTGTTCTGATGAAAGAACTGTACCCTGAGCGTTCCTGAACTTGAATTATAACTTGTTACTTCCCCAATACACCCCATAATCATGAGTACTATCTGTGAATGTGGCCATTGCAATGAATTATCGAACCCAGCAGAGAAGTATAGAGTTCTGTGGAAGGGATAGTTGGTGTCAGAACTGGTAAAGATGGTGGAGAGAGAAGGCATGTCTGATCTCTGCCTCATAGAAATCAGCCTTGGGCTATTAATCTTGATTCTCCTCCCCCTTGTGAAGTTACAGGAGATCAAACATTGCCCCCTTGCCATTTTTACAGTCAAGGACTACCTGTACTGCCTTTGCTATATCCCATTAAGTATTGGTATGTCGTACTGTCATTTTCACTTGATGCTAAAACGTTTGCTGTTTCTCTTTTGAGTTCTTCCTTGGCCCACCGGTAGTTGTTGTGGATTGACTTGTGTCCCCCAAAAATACGTGTCAACCTGACTGGGCCATGATTCTCAGTATTATGTGGCTGTCCTCCATTTTGTGATCTCATGTAATTATCCTATGTGTTGTAAATCCTAACCTCTGTGATGTTAATGAGGCAAGATTAGAAGTAGTTATGTTAATGAGGCAGGACACAATCTATAGAATTAGATTATATCTTGAATCCTCTCTTTTCAGATATGAAAGAGAGAAGCAAGCAGAAAAAAGAGGGACCTCCTAACATCAAGAACAAATAGCTCGGAGCAAAGCGCATCCTTTGGACCCGAGGTCCCTGCACTGAGAAACTCCTAGACCCAGGGGAAGACTGATGCCAAGACCTTCCCCTACAGCCACAGAGAAAGCCTTCCCCTGGAGCTGGTGCCCTGAATTTGGACTGCAAGAGAATAAATTTCTGTTTGTTAAAGCCATCCACTTGTGGTGTTTCTGTTACAGCAGCACTAGATAACTAAGCTAATAGTTTAATAGCGTGCTGTTTAATTTCCATATATTGTACCTTTTACAATTTTTTCTTCTTTTCTTGATTTCTAGCTTCACTCCATTGTGATCAGAGAAAACACTTTGTACGATTTCAATCTTTTAAAATTTACCAAGACTTGCTTTTTGACCTAACATGAGGCTTGTCCTGGAGAATGATTCATGTGCACTGGAGTAGAGTGTATACTGGGCTGTTTTTGGGTGAAGTGTTCTATATATGTCTGTTAAAAAGACCCTATTTTCTGTATTGAAATTTTTATTTTTTTCTTTTTTTTGATTCCATGTGTTTTCACTAATGGAAGCACACAGAGTCATGGAGTGTGTTTAAAGTTTTGGTTGGTAATATGGATTTTGAGAAATATTCTTTGGGAATAGATGGGCCCACAGACCTCAAGGAGTTCTCAGGCACCAGGATTAGTGGGTGCCCATCTGTCCCACCAGTCATGGGTGACAGAATGTATTGCAACACACACACACACACACACACACACACACACACACACACACACAAACAAACCAAACCCATCAGGATTTTCTAACTATCACAAAGCATAAATATGCTTACAAGGCTTATCTAGCTGTACAGAAGCCAACAGACAAATTTTTAACCCAGTTACATTTCCTGGATGCACTACCTTACATTTAACATTTCTTTTGACTTTCACCATTACACAAGTCCCCACTGGAGGGCAGCAAATACTTCTAGTGGGAAAAGTACAGTCCCAAGAAACCTGAGAGCCAGAAAAAGCAGGTGGGATACCATATATCCCACAGGTTATGAAAGGGTTACACCGAGTTATTTTATAGTTGGTGTATAGTGACAAAATGTCAATGTCGTCTAACTCTTCTTCATCGTCGGAGTAAATTTTTATGATTTGTGTATTTTTTAAATGCATGTATGTATGTCTTTTAACATATATCTTTAAGTTCATATGTAATGTTTCCAACCCCTAATGGCAAACAAAGATGGGATTTATAAAGATACCAATAGCAAAGGCAATAATAATGAAAACAAATGAGGTATTCGGCTTACACCACAACTGACATTGGAACAGAACCCCGTTGTAAGTCAGGGATTACCTATACTCAAGAGTTAAACAGCAACGAATGCCTACATGAAAAAAAAAGAAAGGTCTCAAATCAACAGCCTAACTCTACAATTAGAGAAGGTAGAAAGAAAAGAGAAAACTACCCCTAAACCTACCAGAAAAAAAGGAAATAACAAAGATCTGAGCAGAAATAAATAAAATTGAAAACAGAAAAATGCTAGCGAGTATCAACAAAACCAGAACTTGGTTCTTTGAAAACATCAATAAAATTGAACAACCTTTAGCTAGACTGAGAAAGAAGAAGTGAAAAGATGCAAATAATGAAAATAAGAAATGAAAGAGGAGGCATTACAACTGACTCAACAGAAATAAAGAGAATTATAACAGACTATTATGAACAACTGTATGGCAATAAACTAGATAATCTACATGAAATGAGAAATTTTTAGGTGCACAGAACCTCTCCAAACTGTCTCAAGAGGAAAAGAGAAACTCTCTAGAAATCTATAACAAGTAAAGAGACTGGATGAGTGATCAAAAACCTCCCCAAAACAAAAGTTCTGGACCAGATGGCTTCACTAGGGAATTCTACAACACATTCAAAAGAAGTATTGTCACTAATCTTGTTTAAACTCTTCCAAAAGATAGAGAAAGAAAGATTACTACCTAATTCATTCTATGAAGCAACATAATGCTGACATCAAAACCATACAAAGACATCACAAGAAAACTATAAGCAAACATCTCTTATGAATATACTTGCAAAACTACTGAACAAAATACAAGCAAACAGAATCCAAAAGCATATTAACAATCATACACCATGACCAAGTGGAATTTATTCCAGAAATGCAGGGACAGTTCAGCATCAGAAAATCCACCAACATAATACACCACATTAACAGAACAAAAGATAAAAACCACATGATCATTCCTAAGGATACAGAAAAAGCATAAACTCCAATACTCTTCTTTGATGATAACCCTCAGGAAGACTAGAATAGAAGAGAAATTCCTCAGTATGATTCAGGGCATATAAGAAAACTCAACACCCAACATTACAATATTTTTACACAAATAATTCACACCTTCTAAGTTTATTTGCCAACTGCTCCCTCCTTCCTCAAGGTATTTTTGTAAGTGTGCTATGCTAAAATTTTTTTTTTTTAAAGCAACAAGTGGAAAAAAAAAAAAAACTGGCATAGCAATGCTTACAAAGATAACTTGAGGGGGGAGGGAGCGGTTGGCAAACAAACTTAGAAGGCGTGCATTATTTGCATAAAAACACAGTACACTTAATGGACAAATGCTGAGAGCTTTCCCTTTGAAATTAGGAACAAGATAAGGGTGTCCACTCTCACCACTTCTATTCAATATTGTATTAGAAGTCCTAGCCAGAGCAATAAGATAAGAAAAAAGACAAAAAAAAAAAAAAAAAAAAAAAAAAAAAGGCACCCAGGGTGCAGAAAAAGACGTAAAATTATCTCTATTGAGAGATGAGATGATCCTATACATGGAAAATTCCAAAGGGCCTACAAGAAAGAATTGCTAATGGAGAAATTTAGAAAAGTTGTAGGGTACAAGGGCGACAAACAAGAATCAGCTGGGTTTCTATATACCATCAATGAGAAATCTGAAAGGGAAATTAGGGAAACAATTCCATTTAAAATAACACCTAAGAAGATAAAATACTTACGAATAAATTTAACCAGGGATGTGAAGAATTTGCACAATGAAAATTATAAAACACTGCTGAAAGAGATTAAAGAAGACTTAAATACATGGAAAGATGTTCCATATGAGACTAAAGGGGCACACCAGCCCAGGGGCAAGGACGAGAGGGCAGGAAGGGACAGGAAAGCTGGTAAGGTCGAGAAGGGGAGAGTGTTGACATGTCGTGGAGTTGGTAACCAAGTCACACAACAATATGTGTACTAATTGTTTAATGAGAAGCTAGTTTGTACTGTAAACCTTGATCTCAAGTACAATAATTAAAAAAAAAAGAAAAAGGAAAAAAAGATGTCCTGTGTTCTAGGATTGGAAGAGTTAATATAAGTCTTATATAATAAGATGTCACTATTACCCAAAGTGACCTATAGATTCAACACAATTCTGATCAAAATTCCAACAGCCTTCTTTACAAAAACAGAAAAACCAATCCTCAACTTTATATGGAAAAGCAAGAGGCCCCAAATAGCTAAAGCAATGTTGAAAGAGAAGAAAAAAGTAGGAGGATTTACACTTCCTGATTTTAAAACGTATCACACAGCTACAGTAATCAAAACAGCCTGGTACTGGTGTAACATTACACACGTTGATCAATTGAACAGAATTGAGAGTCCAGAAAAAATACCCACATATCTATAGTCAACTGATTTTTGACAGGGGTTTTAAGCCCATTTGATGGGGAAACAAGAGTCTCTTCAATAAATGGTGGAGTGAAAATTGGATTTCCACATGCAGAAAAATGAAACAGGATTCATGTCTCATGTCACATGCAAAAACAGATTCAAAATGGATCAAGGACCTAAATGTGCAAACTAAAATCATAAAATGCTAAGAAGGAAATGCAGAGGCAATGCCTTCAGGCCTAGCTTTTACAAAGGGATTATCTAACATAGTAACAAAAGCAGACAGCAAAAGATAAATAAATATGACCTCATAAAAATTAAAAACATTTGTTCACCAAAACACTTTACCAAAAAGTGAAAGGACAAGCTACAGATTGGGACAGTATATTCAGAAACTATATATTCAAAAAGAATCTAATAACCAAAATACATATTAAACTTTGACAGCTTAACAACAAAAAGACAAATAACCCAAACATAAAATAGGCAAAGTACATTTAACCAAAGAGGACACTCAAATGGCCACCAAACAGATAAAAAGATGTTCAATGTCATTAGCCATCAGAGATACAAACCAAAACCACAATGAGATACCATTTCACTCCCGCTAGGATGACTATTACAACAAAATTGGAAAACAACAAACGTTGGCGAGGATGTGGGGAAATTGGAACCCTTATCCATTGCTGGAGGGAAAGCAAAATGGTACAGCTGTTCTGGAAAAGTGTGGCAGGTCCTCAAAAAACTGAAAATAGAACTATCATATGAGCCAGCAATTCCACTCCTAGGTATATACCCAAAAGACTTAAAAGCAGAAACTTAAAAACAGAGACTTGTACACCAATGTTTACTGTAGCACTATTCACAATAGCCAAAGGGTGGAAACAACCTAAATGCCCCAAAACAGATGAATGGATAAACAAAATGTGGTACATACATACAATGGAATACTACTCAACCAGTAGAAGAAATGAAGACTTGACTGTTGTTAGGTGCTGTCAAATTGGTCCCAACTAATAGTGACCCTATGTACGACAGAACAAAACACTGCCTGGTCCTGTGTAATCCTCACAATCACTGTTATGCTAAAGCCCACTGTTGGAGCCACTGTGTCAATCCATCTTATTGAGGGTCTTGCTCTTTTTCGCTGACCTTCTACTTTACCAAGCATGATGTCCATCTCCAGGAAATGGTCCCTCTTGATAACACATCCAAAGTATATGAAACAAAGTCTTGCCATCCTTGCTTCTAAGGAGCATTCTGGCTGTACTTCTTCCAAGACAGACTTGTTCGTTCTTCTGGCAGTCCATATTCTTCACCAACACCATAATTTAAAGGAATCAATTCTTCTTTGGTCTTCCATATTCACTGTCCAGCTTTCCCATGCACATGAGGCAAATGAAAACACCATAAATTGGGTCAGGTGCAAGTAAGTCCTTAAAGTGACATCTTTGCTTTTTAACACTCTAAAAAGGTCTTTTGCAGCTTACTACATATTACAATATGGATGGAGCTTGAAGACATTATACTCAGTGAAAAAAGTCAATCACAAATGGACAAATATTGTATGACCTCACTTTTATTAAAAGACATTAACAGACAAATGTAGAGGGACCAAAGTTTACTAATGATTATCAGGGGTTGGAGGGAAGGCTGGGTTCTCTAGGGGAATAAAACTAGTGAAGTGTATATATGTATATACACACATATATATATATATATAGAGAGAGAGAGAGAGAAAGAAGGAGAGAGAGGGAGAGAGACAGAGGGATTTAATTTAAGGAAATGGCTCATACAGGTGTGGAGGCTGGCAAATCCCAAATCCGTGGGTCAGGCATCAGGCTGGAGGCTTCTTCTGACAGATGTGGTTGCAAGGGCTGATGAACTCAAAATCAGCAGGTCAGACAGTAGGCTGCTGGTTCACGGGGCAGCAGGAGCTGGCGAATCCCAAAATCTGCAGTTCAGGTGGGAGGCTGCTGGCTCACATCCCAAGAACCGGAGGTCAGACGATGATGAGTCAGTTTCAGGATCAAGGCAAAGACAGCTTTGCCAGAACATCCATATGTATTGGATGCAGGCCACACTCCCTAAGAAACTCCTCTTACATCACATCACAAAATGGAGTATAACTACATAATACTGAGAATCATGGCCTAGCGAAGTTGACACATAACATTAACCATCACAGTCCACCCCTCGCCAATTTGGTACTATGCGTACCCCTTAAACCATACACAATCTCTAAATGAAGACAATTATAAAGTTATACTTGCTCCTAACGTGATAAACCTAACATGCACACAACAAAAAAAGCACTAGCCTCGTTTACATCTTATATTTAATAACTAATGGGATCAGAGAGGGAAGCAAACAAAAATAGATAGATAGATGCTTGCATGGAGCTGTTTCTTCTCGTTTTGAGTTGTGCCACATCAGTTACACGAAGGTACTGAAAGCTTTACTCCATCCACATCTGAGTGTCTTCCAGTCTGAAGAGCTTATCTTCCAGCATGATATCATACAATATTCCACTGCTATCCGTAAGGTTTTCAATGGCTCATTTTTTCAGAAGTAGATTGCCAGGTCCGTCTTCCCAGTCTGTCTTAGTCTAGAAGCTCCGCTGAAACCTGTCCACTATGGGTGACCCTGCTGGTATTTGAAGTACCACTGTTACAGCTTCCAGCAACATAGCAACACACAAGCCACCAAAGTACAACAAGCTGACAGATGGGTGATGGGTGAGCAAAAAAGAGGAACCCTCAACAAGATGGACTGACACAGTGGCTGGAGCAATGAGCTCAAACATAACAACTGTGAGGATGGCGCAGGAATGGGCAGTGTTTTGTTTTGTTGTACATCGGGTCACTATGAGTTGGAACCAACTCAACGACATCTGACTATATATACATATATATATATATATATATATACGGAGCTCTGGTAGCATAGTGGTTAAGTGCTATGGCTGCTAACCAAAATGTCGGCAGTTCAAATCCACCAGCCTCTCCTTGGAAACCCTGTGGGGCAGTTCTACTCTGTCCTATAAGGTTGCTATGAGTTGGAATCAACTCGATGGCAATGGGTATATGTATATATATGTATACGTATGTACGTATGTATATATACGTATACATACACACACATATACATGCGTGTGTATATATACACATAAATATACACATACACACACGTACACAAATACACACACACGTATAATAAAACAAGGAAGAAATACTCGTAACATTACTTTCCTCGTTTCTGCAACTGATCATAACTGGTGTTTAGAACTACCTTCTTCCATGACCCATTCCATAGTCCCTTTGCCCTCAGTAAGCATCTCAGCTGGTCAAGGTTCTCTGCATGGTGGGGTGACCCAAACCTTCTTTCCTGAAGGGTCTGGGCTGTTAGTAGTCATGTTGGAATTGGGTTGCTGTAGTTTTTCATAGGCTTTAATCACAGGGCATGGTAGTACTAAGAGACACCCTAAGCGATCTCCGGCATTCCAGACATACTCTTCTTTATCTCCACTATATAGTATCAATCCAATTTCCCCTTGGTAATGAGAATCAATCACACCAGCTAATATGGTAACTCCCCTTCTTTGCTGGTTGATCCAGAGGCATAAGGAGTCCAAAGTGGCCAGGTGGCATTCTTAACTTCCAGTTCAAGGGAATCACTGATGTGTCTCCAGGTGGGAGAATTCCTCCCTTTGGAACTAAGACCTCTAGAACCTCAGAGCATAGAGTCATGGGGGCAGGAAGCAAAAATTTTGTGAGTGGGCCACTGGGGTAATACTGAGCGGTGCCACTCCCATTTCTACCCCCTCATTCCTACATCCATGAATCCTGGCTATGGGAGAAATAGCGTCAAATAGTGGATGCTGGTTTAGGGCACATAGAGCCTCCTGAAAAACACTGTCCCAGCCCTGCAAAGTACTGCCACCTAGCTGGTGCTGTAATCGTGTCTTCAGAAGGCCATTCCATCATTCTATCAAGCCAGCTGCTTCAGGATGATGGGGAACATGGTAAGACCAGTGAATTCCATGAGCATGGGCCCGTTATCGCATTTCATTTGCTATGAAGTGAGTCCCTTGACCAGAAGCAATGCAGTTGCGCTATCATGACAGTGGATAAGACACCCTGAAAGTCTGATTATTTCCTTTTCCCCAATGAACATTCACTCTCATAAAAAGCTAAAAATCCCTTTGGGGAAGACTAGGAGAAAAACTAACAGCATAAATTTCTGGCAGTGCAGTGGGGTCCTTCATCAAGGTGACCTGGCCTCCCCTTCATTCAACAGTTGTGGGTCTGTAAACTCATTCAAGTCTGTAACTTATTGAGGGGCTGTGAATCTCTATTCTGGTGATTCGAGCTAAACTGCTGTTCACTTGACCTAAAATTACTCTGCTTGTATGGATCAAGAAATTTTTAATAGAGTTCTGATCTGTTTCACTCCTAGAGACACCATGACTAAGTAGCCAATGCCAAAATCCATACAAGTCAGACTGTTCTGATTACTGCTTTGACTCCACTGCCTATTACAGTAACTATGCCCACCTTGTCTTTGCTGATTGAGTACTGTCACTTGGCCCCTACCACCATGAGGTACAATCACCCCCTTGTAGTCTTAATTCAGTCAGGGCAGTTCCTACTGTCAAATCTGATTTACATAAAATAGCAATCACAGCAGTCTTCAAGGATGCTGGTGCTCCCTTCACAAATTTGTTCCTCACCACTGTGGTAAAAAGTGTGTTCTCTGGGCATTCCATGTGTGGGTCTGTGGGTCTAACCTGATAAATCCACTCTAACATGCCAATTCCTTTAAGCCTCTGGATATACCCAAGCAGGTGTGGTACTTCAACTTGATTTAGTGTAGGCCACCACATAATCCATGGTTCAGTGACCCAACCAAAAAACTATTAGATCCTTTCCTAACCTGTTGAATTAAAACACTGAATGAAGTATCTGTGCTTATAAGCCCATATTATTAAGACAGACTGATTCTTCTTTACATTCCTTGTGCCATTATCCTACACCCTTAATAGACATTCCCACACACATTCTGCAGGTTTCTGTTTTTACATATTAGAAAGGTCAAACAGTTCTTTTGGAATGTAGTGTACCTCCTCCTGGGTCACACTTTGAACTTCACCTTTTGGGGCCTGCTGGGACTTAAGTCTAGTTATAGGTCTAGAAGCTAAAATGGGTGGTGGGGAAGTGTTTCAAGAACATTCAACATTGTCTTGTAAGGCATCTGCCTCAGGCTATGCCCCAGGCAATGACTCAGACAAAGCCTCTTTAGACATAGCTGTGTTAATATAATCAGATGGCGGTGAAGGGACTGATGGTTTTACTGAGGAGGGTGGCTTAGTAGACAAAAATGAAGTAATCTCTTCAGATGGGAGTGAAAGGGTTGGTTCTGTTGGCAGGAATGACTCTATGGAATTTAGGGGCTCAATGTCCCCAGCTTCCTGATTATCTGCCCATATGTCCCTAACCCAAGTTTCAGGATCCCACTTTTTCCCAATCAATGCCCTCACTTTATCTCCAGACTCCACTCAAGGTTAGGAATTCAGCTGGTGTTGTAATTTAGCCACTCTTAAGATTATGGGTTTGTTTTCTGGCAGTATCAGCTCTGTTACTTCAAGAAATAAGGCTTTCTTTCAAGGTAAAAATGGAAACTTTTAGGTCATTTATGCGGCACTTGATCTTTGACTCTGAAGCCCTCAGCTCATCTCTTTCTTTCACCACTCTGTCTAGCAAAAGTAGGACCAACCAATCACCTTCCTTATACTTCTCATTATGACAAAATTGTAGAAAGGTATCAAACATGCAATCACCCAGAGCCCTGCCTCTCACTAATACCTGATCTATCAGTGGTGAAATTTTGCGTATTTCTACTGCCATCTCATACCATGGATCAGCAGTGCCCTCTTTACTACTGGGAGCAGAATCATCAACATCTTTTAAGATTAACCCAACTTGAGAACCAATTTAGAAAACTCATCCTTACAATTTTGTTTCTCTAGAATCACTTCTTGGTACCAAATATCTTAGGCTGGGTACTCTAGAGAAGCAAAACCAATGAAGCATACGTAAATATATATATATACACACCTATATATATATGAGAGAGAGAGAGGGACACTAGGCAGCTGCAGGATCCGAAGGAGCAAAAGCCTGCAAGCCTTGCCAGGAAGTCCACCTACATTAGACGCAGGCCATACCTCCAAGAAAACTCCCTTTCAACTGACTGGCTACTCACAGCAGATCGCATCATGGAGGTGATCACATGACATTAGATGTCATCATGGAAGTGATTACATGATTATACAACTGCCAAACTACATCATAATTGTCAAACCACTGAGAATCATGGCCCAGCCAAGTTGACACACAACCTTAATGATCACAACCACATTAGATCACAAAATGGAGGATGACTACATCATTACATAACTGCCAAGTTGTATCGTACATAACTTCCAACCACTGAGAATCATTACTTAGCCAAGCTGACACACAACATTAACCATCACAGCTAGTGTTACTCATGCCTCTCACCTCAGCACTCATTACTGTCAGACGTACATTGTTAATGCGCAAAATAGCTGGATAGATTTTTTACTACTGTCGTAAACGTGAAATGTCATACAGTAAGACAGTCAATAAGTGAGAACTAGGTGTAGCTCTACAATAATAGTTGATTTCGATACACTCTTTAATAATGGACAGAACACCTAGACAAAGAGTAATAAAGAAATAGAGGATTTAACCAATACTCTAAACCAACTAGACCTAACAGGTGTGTGTGTGTGTGTGTGTGTGTGTGTGTGTGTGTGTGTGTGTGTGTGTGTGTGTGTGTAATATAAAACATTCTACCCATCAGTAGCACAATACACAATCTTCTCCAGTGCACATGGATCATTCTCCAGGAAAGACCATATGCTAGACCACAAAACAAGTCTCAATACATTTAAAAAGACCAAAATCATACAAAGTATGATTTTCAACATGCAAGTACGTTGAAAAGCAAAGATGTCACCTTGAAGACTAAGGCGTGCCTGACCCAAACCATGGTGTTTTCAATCGCTCCATATGCATGTGAAAGCTGTATGATGAATAAGGAAGACAGAAGAACTGATGCCTTTGAATTGTGGTGTTGGTGAAGAATGTTGACTATACAATGGACTATACAATGGACTGCCAAAAGAATGAACAAATCTGTCTTGGAAGTACAACCAGAATGCTCCTTTGAAGCGACTACGTCTCACATACTTTGGACATGTTATCAGAAGGGATCAGTCCCTGCAGAAGGACATCATGCTTGGTAAACTACAGGGTCAGCGAAAAAAAGGAAGATCGTCAACGAGATGGATTGACACAGTGGCTGCAACAATGGGCTCAAGCATAACAACAATTGTGAGGATGATGCAGGACCAAGTAGTGTTTCGTTCTGTCATACATACGGTTGTTATGAATTAGAATTGACTCGATGGCACCTAACAACAACATCATCTCTGACCACAATAGTTTAAAACTAGAAATCAATAGCAGATGGAAAATTGGCAACTACACAAATATGTGGATATTAAACAACACATTTTCAAATAACCAGTGGGTCAAAGAAGAAATCAGAAAGGAAATCATAATATATTAGAAACAAAAAGGAAAGCATAATATACGGAAACTTACAGGACGCAGTGAAGGCGCTGCTCAGAGGGAGATTTATAGCAGCAAACGCCTATATTAAAAAAGAAGAAAGCTCTCAAATTAACAACCTAACTTTGAAACTTGAGGAACTAGAAAAATAAGAGCAAACAAACACAAAGTTACCAGAAGGAAAAAAATAACAAAGACAAAAGTAGATATAAACGAAATAGAGAATAGAAAAATAATAATCAACAGGTTGTTTGAAAAGATCAGTAAAACCAACAATCTTTAGCTAGACAAAGGAAAAAAGAGACAGAGAAAAAAGATGCGAATATCAGAAATGAAAGTGGAGACATTCCTGCCAACTCTACAGAAATAAAAAGGATTGTAGGATATTACTACGAACAAATCAAATAACCTAGATGAAATGGACAAATTATAAAAACACAAAATCGACATAAATTGTCCCAAGAAGAAACAGAAAATTTCAACAAATCCATAACAAATGAAGAGATTAAACCAATAATTAAAAACCTCCCAACAAAGAAAAGCCCTGGACCAGATGGCTTCACTGGGGAATTATATCAAACATTAAAAGAAGAATTAACACCAATCCTTCTTAAACTATTGCAAAAATTAGAAGAACACTACTTAACTCATTCTACGAGGCCAGTATTACCCTGGAACCAAAGCCAAACAAAGACATTTTACTAAGAAAACTACATACCAATATGCTTTATGTATACAGATGCAAAAACCCTCAACAAACTATGGGCAAACTGCATCCAATAGAATGTTAAAAGTATTATATACTATGATGAGTAGGATTTATCCCAGGAATGTAATGGTGGTTCAACATAAGAAATTCAATCAATGTACCATCACATTAATAGAACAAAGAAGAACCATATGATCATCTCAAATAATGCAGAAAAGGTATTTGACAAAGGCCAACACCCTTTCATGATAAAAATGCTCAACAATCTAGGAATAGAAGGGAAATTCCTCAGCATTTCAAAGAGTACTTATGAAAAACCCGCAGTCAGCATCATACTCAATAGTGAAAGACTCAAAGTTTTCTCCCTAAGATGAGGAACAAGACAGGATACCCGCTTTTACCACTGCTATTCAAAATGTGCTGGAAGTTCTAGCCAGAGCAAATAGGCAAAATAAAGAAAAAAAAAGGTATCCAAATTGGAAAAGAAAAAGCAAAACTATCTCTATTTACAGAAGACATGATCCTATATACAGAAAATCCCAAATAATTTACAAGAAAGCTGCAAGAGTTTATAACTGAATTCAGCAAAGGTGCAAGGTACATGATCAACATGCAAAAATCAGTTGTGTTTCTATATATCAGCAATGAGAAATCTCAAAATGAATTTAAGAAAGCAATTCTTTACAAAAGCATCTAAAAGAATAAAATATCTAGGAATAAATTTAACCAGGGAGGTGTAAGACTTGTTCACTGAAAAATGACAGAAGATTGCTGAAAAAAGAACTAAATAAATAGAAAGACATTCCAAATTCATGGACTGGAAAATGTAAATATTGTTAAGATGACAAGACTACCCAAAGCTATATACAGATTCAATGCAATCCTTATCAAAATTCCCAACAATCTTTTTTGCATAAATGGAAAAGATGATTCTCAAATTTATATGAAATTTAAGAGGCCCAGAATAAGCAAAGCAATCTTGAAAAAGAACAATGTAGTTGGACTCACATGCTCAGATTTCAAAACATACTATAGATAAAGAAATAAAAGGTATCCAAATTAGAAAAGAAAAAGCAAAACTATCTCTGTTTACAGAAGACATGATCCTATATATAGTAATCCAAACAGGCTGGTACTAGTACAGTAAAACCTGTGAAAGCCAGAACCTGTGTAAGGCAGAAACCTGTCTGTCTTAGTTATCTAGTGCTGCTATAACAGAAATACCTCAAGTGGATGGCTTTAACAAACAGAAATTTATTCTCTCACAGTCTAGGAGGCTAGAAGTGTGAATTCAGAGTGCCACCTCTAGGGGAAGTCTTTTTCTCTCTGTTGACTCTGGGGGAAGATCCTTGTCATCAATCTTCCCCTGGTCTAGGAGCTTCTCAGCTCAGGGACCTCGAGTTCAAAGGATGCATTCTGCTCCTGCCACTTCTTTCTTGGTGGTATGAGGTCCCTCTCCTCTCTGCTCTATTCTCGCTTTTGTATCTCAAAAGAGATTGACTCAAAATACAACCTAATCCTGTAAACTGAGTTCTGCCTCATTAACATCATAGAGATTAGGATTTACAACACACAGGATAATTACATCAGACCACAAACTGGAGGACAATCACACAATACTGGGAATCATGGCCTAACCAAGTTGACACACATTTTGGGAGGACACAATTAAATCCATAACACTGTCAGAGGAGGAAAACTCAAACATTTTCCACCAAAACAAACTTGCCAGACCTGGAAACACAAGGCAGTCCTGTCGAGTTCTGGCTCTCACAGGTTTCACTGTATACAGATAGGCATACAGACTAATGGAATAGAATTGAGAGTCTAGACATAAACGTATACATCTATAGTCAACTGATTTTTGACGAGTGCCCAGTCCATGCAATGGAGAAAGAAAAGTCTGTTCAATAAATGGTGCTGGTACAACTGGATATCCACATGCAAAAAAAAATGAAGTTGGACCCATACTTCACACCACATAAAAAAATTAACTCAAAATGGATGACCTGAATATAAGAATTAAAACCACAAAACTCTTAGAAGAAAACGTAGGAGTAATGGTTTGATACCTAGTTTTTGACAATGGATACCGTATGACACCAAAAGCTCAAGCAACAAAAGAAAAAATCGGTAAGCTTGGCTTTCAAAATTAAAAACTTCTGTGCATCAAAGGAATTTATCAAGAAATTGAAGAGGCAACCCACAGAATGGGAGAAAATATTTAGTAACAACATATCTGATAATAGTTTAATACCCAGAATAAAGAATTCCTACAACTCAACAACAAAAAGACAACAACCCGATTAAAAAATGGGCAAAGGACTTGAACAGACATCTTTCCAAAGAAGATATACAAATGGCTAATAAGCATATGAAAAGATGTTCAATGTTACTACTCATTAAAAACCCCATTGCCATCGAGTCGATTCCAACTCATAGTGACCCTACAGGGCAGAGGAGAACTGCCCCATAGGGTTTCCAAGGAGAGGCTGGTGGATTCGAAATGCTGACCTTTGGTTTGCAGCCCAGCTCTTAACCACTGTGCCACCAGAGAAATGTAAATCAGAACCACAATGAGATACCACTTCACATACACCAGGATAGCTAATATCAGAAAAATGAAAAAAATAACAAATGCTGGCGAGGATGTGAAGAAACTGAAATCCTCAACCCTTCATTGCTGGTGAGAATGTAAAGTGGTGCAGCTTGTAGAAAATGGTTCAGCAATTCCTCAAAACATTAAACACAGAATTACTATATGACCCAGCAATTCCATTCCTAGGTATATACCCAAAAGAATTGATATCAGGGACTCAAACAGGTACAAGCTTCATTGCAGCATTATTCACAACAGCCAAAAGGTAGGAACAATCCAATGTCAACCTACAGAATTCACAACAGCCAAAAGGTAGGAACAATCCAATGTCAACCTATAGATGAATATGTAAACAAAACGTGGTATATCAATACAATGGAATATTAGTCAACTATAAAGAGAAATTAAATTCTGATACACTCTATGACATGGATGAACCTTGAAAACATTGCTCAGCAAAATAAGTCTAACACAAAAGGACAAATATTGTGTGGCCCCATTTACATAAATGAAATACTTATAATAGGCAAACGCATAGAAACCAGTGGCTAGAGGAAGGGCGAAATGGAGAGTTAAGGTTTAAGGGGTACAGAGTTTGTGTTTGGGGTGATGAAAAATATTTGAAAATGGATAGTAGTGTGGTTGTACAAAATGGTGTATTCACTTTAAAATGGTAAAGATAGCAAATGTTTTGTGTTACTTATTTTACCACAATTTTAAAAAAGCAAATCATTTTATGTGTTTTTATTTACTATATCTTGGAAATGTCATGATAAAAGAAAAAAGGAAAGGTGTAAAGTCAGGAATACAGCATTAACTGTGTCCACTTCTGTGAAGAGAGAGCTCGGGTCAGGGCACAGAAGGGGAAGGAGACTTGGATTCCTGTTTGTACTTTCCTATATAGCTTAAATTTTGTAATCATATGCAGGAATTACTTCCATTTACATATTTTTAAAGCCAAAAGGGGGTTATTTGGGGAAAAAGATTATAACCCATTTTTGCTCTTCTTCTTTATACTTCTACTATCTTCTCTACTGAAGATAAACTAAAATATTTTACATTATTTTTTTAATAAAATAAACACAAAGTGTGAGATTAGATCCCCTCAGAGCACTAATGTTTTAGAACCTGAATCCACCCTCTAGAACCAGTTCCAGTACTGTCTTCCACTCCCTGCTTGCTGTCTAAAGCAGATCATAGTCTCTTCCCATATCATTCTTTTTTTCTATGTGTGTGTGTGTGTTTTGAGTCAATCTTTTTTTTTTTTTAATTGTACTTTAGATGAAGGTTTACAGAACAAATAATTCTCGTTAAACAGTTAGTACACATATTGTTTTATGACAATGGTTAACAACCCCATGACACATCAACACTGTCCCTTCTCAACCTCGGGTTCTCCACTGACATAAAAATCCTCAACAAAATTCTAGCCAATAGAATTCAGCAATATATCAAAAGAATAATTCACCATGATCAAGTGGGATTTATACCAGGTATTCAGGGATGCTTCTACATTAGAAAAACAAACAATGTAATCAATTCACATTAATAAAACAAAAGACAAGAACCACATGTTCTTATCAATCAATGCAGAAAAGGCATTTGACAAAGTCCAACACCCATTCATGATAAAAACTCTCAACAATATAGGAATAGAAGGGAAATTCCTCAACATAATTAAGGGCATTTATACAAAGTCAACAGCCAACATCATCCGAAATGGAGAGAGTTTGAAAGCATTTCCCTTGAGAACAGGAAGCATACAAGGATGGCCTTTATCACCACTCTTATTCAACATTGTGCTGGAGGTCCTAGCCAGAGCAATTAGGCTAGAAAAAGAAATAAAGGGCATCCAATTTGGTAGGGAAAAAGTCAAAGTATCTCTATTTGCAGACGATATGATCTTATACACTGAAAATCCTAAAGAATCCACAAGAAAACTACTGGAACTAACAAGATTTCAGCAAAGTATCAGGATACAAGAGAAACATACTAAAATCAGTTGGATTCCTTTACACCAACGAAGAGAACTTCCAAGATGAAATCACCAAATCAACAAAATTTACAATAGTGCCCAAGAAGATAAAATACTTAGGAATAAATCTAACCAGAGACATAAAAGACCTATACAATGAAAACTACAAGACACTACCTCAAGAAACCAAAAGAGACCTGCATAAGTGGAAAAACATACCTCGCTCATGGATAGGAAGACTCAACATTGTGAAAATGTCAGTTCTACCCAAAGCGGTCTACAGATACAATGCAATCCCGATCCAAATTCCACCAGTATATTTTAATGAGATGAAGAAACAAATCACCAACTTCATATGGAAAGGGAAGAGGCCCTGGATAAGTAAAGCATAACTGAAGAAGAACAAAGTGGGAGGCCTCACACTACCTGATTTTAGAACCTATTATACCACCACGGTAGTCAAAACAGTCTGGTACTGGTACAACAGATACGTAGACCAATGGAACAGAATTGAGAATCCAGACATAAATTCATCTACCTACAAGCAGCTGATACGTGACAAAGGCCCAAAGTCTGTTAACTGGGAAAAAGACAGCTGCTTTAACAAATGGTGCTGGCATAACTGGATATCCATCTGCAAAAAAATGAAACAAGACCCATACCTCACACCATGCACAAAAACTAACTCAAAATGGATGAAAGACCTAAATATAAAATAAAAAACGATAAAGATCATGGAAGAAAAAATAGGGACAATGCTAGGAGCCCTAATACATGGCATAAACACAATATGAACCATAAGTAACAACGCACAAGCACCACAAGAGAGACTAGATAACTGGGAGCTCCTAAAAATCAAACACTTACGCTCATCAAAAGACTTCACCAAAAGAATAAAAAGACAATCTACAGACTGGGAAAAAATTTTTGGCTACGACAAATCCGATCAGCATCTAGTGTCTAAAATATACAAGATACCTGCAAAACCTCAAGACCAAAAAGACAAATAACCCAATTAAAAAATGGGTAAAGGATATGAACAGGCACTTTGCCAAAGAAGACATTCAGGCAGCTAACAGACACATGAAGAAATGCTCACGATCATTAGCCATTACAGAAATGCAAATAAAAACTATAATGAAGATACCATCTCACCCCAACAAGGCTAGCATTAATCCAAAAAACACAAAATAATAAATGCTGGAGGGGTTGTGGAGAGACTGGAACACTTATACACTGTTGGTGGGAATGTAAAATGGTCCAACCACTTTGGAAACCGATCTGACGCTTCCTTAAAAAGCTAGAAATACAAGTACCATATGATCCAGCTATACCTCTCCTTGGAATGTATCCTAGAGAAATAACAGCCGTCACACAAACAGATATATGCACACCCATGTTCACTGCAGCACTGTTCACAACAGCAAAAAGATGGAAACAACCTAGGTGCCCATCAGCGGACAAATGGATAAACAAATTATGGTATATCCACACAATGGAATACTAGGCAATGATAAAGAACAACGATGAAACCGTGAAACATCTTATAACATGGAGGAATCTGGAGGGTAATTATGCTGAGTGAATTTAGTCCGTCACAGAAGGACAAATATTGTATAAGACCACTACAACAAGAACTCAAGAAAAGGTTTAAATACAGAAGAAAACATTCTTTGATGGTTACGAGGGTGGGGAGGGAGGGTGAGGGTTACTCACTAGATAGTAGACAAGAATTATCTTAGGTGAAGGGAAGTACAGCACACACTATAGGGGAAGTCAGCACAACTGGACTAAACCAAAGCTAAGAAGTTTCCTGAATACAATCAAACACTTTGAGGGACAGAGCAGCAGGGGCGGGGGTCTGGGGATCGATCATGCTTTCAGGGGACATCTAGTTCAACTGACATAACCAAGTTTATTAAGAAAATGTTCTGCATCCAACTTTGGTGAGTGGCGTCTGGGGTCTTAAAAGCTTGCAAGTGGCCATCTAAGATACATCAATTGGTCCCAACCACCTGGAGTAAAAAAAACGAAGAACACCAAAGACACAAGGAAAGTAGTAGCCCAAGAGACAGAAAGGGCCACATAAACCAGAGACTTCATCAGCCTGATACCAGAAGAACTAGATGGTGCCTGGCTACCACCAATGACCACCCTGACAGGGAACATAACAGAGACTCCCTGATAGAGCAGGAGAAAGGTGGGGTGCAGAACTAGTACTAGTAAAAAGACCAGACTTAATGGTCTGACTGACACTGGAGGAACCCTGGAAAGCATGGCCCCCCAACTCTCTGTCAGCCCAGAACTAAAATAATTTCAGAGGCCAACTCTTCAGACAAAGATTGGACTGGACTGTGGGACATAAAATGATACTCGTGAAGAGTGTGCTTCCTAGCTCAAGTAGATACATGAGACTAAATGGGTAGCTTCTGTCCAGAGGTGAGATGAGAAGGCAGAGAGAGTTAGGAGCTGGTTGAATGGACATGAGAAATCAGGAATGGAAAGGAGGAGTGTGCTGTCACAGTATAGGGAGAGCAATTAGGGTCACATAACAATGTACATATACATTTTTGTATGAGAAACTAACTGGAAATATAAACTTTCACTTAAACAACAACAATAAACAAACAAACAAAAAAAAGCTCACACTTGAAATTAATAGCACACAAATTTCTAAAGTATTTTCCCTGATCAACATTTTTTTGGTATGCTGAAGCCCAAATGGTTTTGATTGTCTTATTCTGAATATGTTTCTATTAATTATCTATTATTTCAATTTTAGGAGCATTACCTTGTGGTCTCAAAGTACTAGAGTATGACGACCTCTGAAGTCAAACAGTTGACTCTGGATAATTTACAGATACATTTTATTAAGAGGGTACTTTTGTACATTTTATTTATAATCAAAATTGATGAAGCTTAATGACAGTTTAACAAAATGAAATAAAATCAAGAGACTGCTTAAAAAAAAAAAGACTGTCTTTTCCCCATTTAATGGACTTTGGGCCCTTGTTGAAGATCAGGTAACCATAGGTGGATGGATTTACATCTGGCTTCTCAATTCCGTTCCGTTGGTCAGTGTATCTGTCGTTGTACCAGTACCAGGCTGTTTTCACTACCGTAGCTGTATAGTAGGTTCTGAGGTCAGGTAGTATGAGTCCTGCTACTTTATTCTTCTTCTTCAATAGTGCTTTACTTATTTGGGGCTTCTTCCCTTTCCACATAAGGTTAATGATTAGTTTTTCCATCTCTTCAAAGAATGTTGTTGGTATTTGGATCGGGATTGCATTGTATTCATAAATTGCTTTGGATAGAATTGTCATTTTCACAATAGTCTACCTATCCATGAGTATTCCACATTGTTGATGCCTCCTGTTTCATGAGGGGGTCACCTTCTGGCAGTTACCCAGAATGAAACACCTGGAGTCCCCACCACCAAAGTGTCCACTTCCCTTCCCTTATTCCCTCCCACTCCCAGTCAGTCACCAAGTCTCCTTGCTTCTCTTATCCAAGGTCTCACATCCCTCCCTCCTTGGCCTCACCACCCTTGTTAGGACTGAACTGTATCCCCCAAAAATGTGTGTCAACTTGGCTAGGCCGTGATTCCCAGTACT
This sequence comes from Dugong dugon, assembly GCA_030035585.1. Lineage (NCBI taxonomy): Eukaryota > Metazoa > Chordata > Mammalia > Sirenia > Dugongidae > Dugong > Dugong dugon. The sequence continues at coordinate 26,224,763 of CM057464.1, forward strand.
GTGTGACTGTCCACCATTTTGTCATCTGATGTGATTTTCCTATGTGTTATAAATCCTACCTCTATGATGTTAATGAGGCAGGATTAGAAGCAGTCATGTTAATGAGGCAGGACTCAATCTACAAGATTAGATTGTTTCTTGAGTCAATCTCTTTTGAGATGTAAAAGAGAAGTAAGCAGAGGACAGGGGGACTTCATGCCACCAAGAATGAAGAACCAGGAAGGGAGCACATCCTTGGACCCAAGGTCCCTGTGCCGAGAAGCTCCCAGACCAGGGGAAGATTGATGACAAGGACCTTCCCCCAGAGCCAACCGAGAGAGAAAGCCTTCCCTTGGAACTGGCATTCTGAATTCAGACTTCTGGCTTCTTAGACTGAGAGATAATAAATTTGTTTGTTAAAGCCATCCACTTGTGTGGTATTTCTGTTATAGCAGCACTAGATAACTAAGACACCACCTAAATCCAGAACCTCTGTTCACACACAGCAGTAGCCACTTAACTTATTTCTCTGTCCCATCAAATTAATTTTCCAAAGTCATATCCTTACTGGCTCATTTTCCAGATCAAAATGATCTGTGGCAACGTCTTTCCCAAAAAAATTAAAAACCAAATATTTTCACTGGAATTTTAACAGGGCTCTTCCACAGTATGTTTCCAATCTACCCATGGAAGTCTCCCCTCCCCACTCCAATTCTCTACAATCCCTTATTACAGCCAAGCCAGCCTAATCCCCATGTTTCTAATACCCCTTAGTGGCACCACCTTGCAGTTATTCCCTTACTTTGCCCCCAGTGTTCTCTCTAAACAGAGAAGAGGTCTTCACTGTTTGGGGTCTCTCATCTCCTTTTTCCTCTCAAACTTTACAAACCCTGTAGTGGACCTGAACCCTTCCTTATATTTGGGGAATTCCCCACCTATAAGTCTTGGTGGAAAGTAGAGGCCAGCTCATACTACAGAAGCTACAGAGGCAAGATGCTTGCACGCACACACCATTGCTGCTGTGGCACAGGTGTGTGACCTCCTCAAGAAGGGCTCCAGAGACCCTGAGAGCCTCCTCCCTGGTGCAAGGGCAGGGCTGGCAACACACCATGTGGCAGCACCAGAGATATTCTCACCCTCACCAGAGTGAGAAGGGTCGTTCCTGGTGAAAGAGCCCCTGAGCCTGTCTACCCCGCCTTCCTGGCCATCTTTCCTGTTATACTCAAAGCAGCCACATTTGGATTCTGTTGCTTGTAATCAAGAACCCTGATATGGCCCTCAACCTGGATAAAATACACAAATGTGAAAGAGCCACACAGACCCTCAGGCAAGTCATGGACTTCATACCCTTCCCCTCCTGCCTTTGCTAAGAGTCCCACCCACCCATCCGAATGGGCCTCCAGGAAACATTTATAGACCATCCGACAGGAAATCATTCCTCCTTCCTCTGGACTCCACTGCGCCTTGTTTAGCATTTACTTCTACGCCTCAACAGCTCTCCAGTTCATCTGCTCCTTCTGTAAACCTCAGCACCCTCTGTTCATCTCCTTATCACTTCCCCTCTGAGTTACAGCAACAACCTCCTCATGATCTCCCTACCTCTGGACTTGTCCCTCCAAAGGATTCCTCAAGCTGTCTCCAAGGTATTTATTCTAAAATGCACAGTTGATCACTGTATGACTCTTCAGCTGGAAGTCCTCTTGGGGACTCCATGCAGCTTTCAGTATGAAATCCAGATTCTGCACTTGGCAAATGAGGGCTCTAATGTTGAGTACCCATGGTTGCAGGCTCGGCCCTCTGCTAGCATCCCCCCAGCCGTTGCCCTCATCCAAGGAGGTGACCTCATAATCAGCCATGGCCGCCGTGCAGAAGCACACACCAGTTGTCCAAGTCCCAGCATCCAAATTTGATGTGAAGCAGCCTAATTTTCAAATACTGTCAATGAAATCAAAAAAAAAAAAAAGGAAACACTGGCAACAAACAAAGCACGCCTGAGGGCTGACTACAGCCCACAATGTCCAATCTACAGCTAGTATCACATTTGTAAGCATATTTCCTTTAAACTTGACTGATTGTCCCGTGGGTAGTGCTCAAGTAAATATTTCTTTAATGAATGAATAAATGAATAGACAATATGAATAGGGTGGTAAGGAGAGCAACAGAAACGAGGACACATAAAGCCTAAAACAAGCTTTGCCAGAAATCAAACTCTTGTCCCTTTGTGTGTGGGCAGGTTCCACATGGGGCCAGGGGCCCAGGCACACTGTAATGGAGAGAATGCCAGGGCAAAGTGCTGGGAAAGAGAGAAGTCTGAACTGAGAAGGTAACTCACAAAAAATAATTTGAGTATTCTGCATACATTCTAAATATGTTTAAGTAACGTAAAGAGAGGACAAAGTTATGTCCTACGTTTTCTAGACCAAGAAAGTGAGCTGGAGTTTCAGGAGTTGAAAATAGAAGCAAGTTGCTCCATCCTAGTTCCTGTAGTCAGATTATGACTCTCTCCACACAGAATCAGAAAACATGATCAAGGAAGGCTGAAGGCCTGGCTGTCAGCAGGCAGAGAAAGTCTGAGTTTTTTTTAAGGAAAACTAAGAGTCCACTGATATTTAAACTTCTATACTAGTGAGCCTCAAAATTCAAACTTAAAACTCAAAAAATGTGACCTTCTATTTCCCCGATATTATTGCTGCTGGTAATCCCAGAGTACAGAGAGAAAGAGACAATGAAATGAAATGAAATGATTTTCCAGCAGCGAAATGACTTATAGAGAAGGCCAGGGACGAGATACAGTGTTTATTAGGAATAATGTGGCTGGCTAGCCAGTGGCTGGAGAGTCTGAATTCCAGCCACAGCAAGAACAGAGTAAAGGGGAATCACCACCCCCGTAGGAAGTCAGGTAGGTTAAAAAAAAAAAAAGTCTGTAATGCATCTCGGGAATTTTCTACTACTCTAAAGAATAAGCCTAGAATTCGTCTTAATCATCTTTTGGCACTGGAGACAATCATCCCTTCTCCCTGCCAGGATACTCTTCTCCAGATGTTCACTGGTGCTCCTTGTCATCAGCTCTCCCAGGAATGACACCTCCTGTGGAGGTCCTTCCTGACTACCCAGCTCATGGGTGCCCTCTGTCACATCACCCTGCTTCTTTCCTCATCACAATTACCAGTAGCTAAAATGATTTTACTCACTTGATTGCTTTCTGAGTGACCTTGAAACCGGTGTGTCTGTCTGGGTCGCCACTAAGGGATAATCACTGAGTAAATGGTGAAGAAGCACACACAAAGCAAACGAGATGCTTTCTGACCCTCTGCCAGTCAACAAAGATCCCTGTGTTCTGTCAAAAGACTGTGGATAAATAAGAAAGGCAGAGTCCTTCTGCAGAAAGACTTTGATATCAGAGGAATGACTCTTCCTGGCTGATGGCTCTTCTCATCTCCACCCGTCACACCCACACTTTAGGCTATACCAACACCACCCCATACAGAAATGCAGAAAACCAGATCCCTAGCCACGAACAAGCACTTGAGCAGAAAAGAATGCTGCTTCCGAGGCAGGAAACATTTGAGGTTTATTTCTTAAACATATCTCTTACTACTTTAGGATGCCTAAGAACCCACCCAAATAAATGTGAGATATAAAATTCTCCATCAAGCAGCAGTACAAACTGGTGGGGTGCAGAAAACTTAGTTCTTTCTGGGTCAGAAAGGACTCTCTGGGTTTCAAAGCCAGGGGTGAGAGAAAACTTCAGTGGATTCTCTGAGGATTAAATGTCATAGAGACTTTCTTAATGCCATTTGGCCATGGTTTTTGCCTTTATAAAGGGAAGCATCAGAGAATATTCTATGTGCACTTAGAACCTGGCCTTACACATCTGTGACTCCGATGTGAAATAAAAACATGAAGTTAAAAAGAGGAGAACACATTCTGGGGTGGTACTGAGAGGACAGCCAGGGAGACAGGAACTGCCAACACACTGAGGTGGGTGAGCCGGGTGACAGAGCCAATGCCCAGCCACACACACCCACATCCCACAGAGGAGCTTCTTTATAAGCTTCCTGGTACCAACTGGGTGGCAAGTTCTTCCTATGTTTCAGATTTTACTTCCCACTACAGGATCCAGCACTGAGCCCACTGCCGTAGAGTCGATTCTGACTCATAGTGACCCGACAGAACAGAGCAGAACTGCCTCATAGGGTTTCTAACCAGTGGCTGGTGGATTCGAACTGCTGACCTTTTGGTTAGCAGCCAAATGCTTAACTACTGGGTTTTTACGGGATCCAGCACAGTGCCTTGAAAATACGAGTTCAATGATATCATTTGATGAATGGATGAAGGCATAGATGAGTGAATATACGGACAGCCAAGTCATGTGCTACTCTGCAGAGAAAACAGCACTTAACAGTGCAAACATCTGGCTTGTCAATCCCCTACCACACTAAAACAAGACCTCCTTTGATAACTATCAAGTTCCAGATCACACAGACCTCAGGAGATGCAGAGATTGAGAACCCTCGGCCTGTGGTTCTCAACTGGGGTGATTTTGCCCCCAGGAGGTATACAGCGATGTCTGGAGATATTTTTGGTTGTCACACCTGGGGAAACGGGTACTACTGGCATCTAGTGGGTGGCGGCCAGAGATGCTGCTAAACATCCTACAATGTACAGGACACCCCCCACAACAAACAGTTGTCCAGTCCAAAATGTCAGTAGTGCCAAGACTGAGAATCCCAGCCCTATGCTTGGGGGTGGCATATTCCCCTCCCTCTTTTCCCCATGAACTACTTTCTCAATCACACTCCTTTCACTTCCTAAGGAGGAAAAAGCCATCCTAAAACAGGTGTCAGCCATATGAGAGGCAGATGCCATTACTGTAATCAAGAACTCAAGAACTCTAGTAACAGCATGTTTGCCCTTTACAGTTTGCAAAGTTTCTGCCAATAAATTCTCATTTGCTCTCCCAAGAATCTGAGTAGTAATTGGGGGAGGTATCGTTATACTCCTTTTAGAGCAAATAATGTGTTACGGATTGAATTGTGCCCTCCAAAAACATATGCTGTAAATCCTAACCTCTATGCCTGTGGTTATCATCCCATCTGGGGCCTGTCAGAGCCAAGGGGGTGGGGTCGTCACTCAGATGGATTAGGATCCCAAAGCCAAGGGAGCAGAGTTACCGTCCTAGAGGGCCTGGAAGGTGGAGCTGAAGCCCAGGACCTAGGGGCCTCCACCCAGAATCCAGAGGGTGTGGCAAACAGTCACAGTCTGGATGGTAGGGCCATTGCCTAGATGGTCTCAGAGAACAGAGGATTATTTTCAAGCCTTGAGAGCTGACGTAAATTGTTCTGTTGGGGTTTAGGACTTTCTTGGTGCTTGTTACCCCTTCTTTCCTTCCAATTTCCCCATTTGTAATGGAAATGTCTACCTTGTACCTGTTCCACCATTGTACTCTGGAAATACATAAACAACTTGTAGTTTAGATTTCACAAGTTCAAAGATGAAGAGGAATTTTGCCTGAGGATGGAATATGCCTAAAGTCTCACCGGTATTTGATTTAGATGATTCAGAAAATGAGATTTTAGACTTGGAGTTGATTTAAGACTTTTGGGATGATGTGATGGAGTGAACGTGTTTTACATGTGGCAAGGACATGAATTTTTAGGGACCAAGGGGTGGAATATTATGGATTGAATTGTGTCCCCAAAAAATATGTGTTGTAAATCCTAGCCTCTATGCCTGTGGTTATCACTTCATTTGGGAATGGGCTGTCTTTGCTATGTTATTGGGGCAGGATTAGTGATCAGTGTAGGGCATATCTTCAGTCAATCTCTTTTGAGATACAAAGACATTAAACAAGCAAGATATAAAAAGAGCCAATTAGGCAAGCATACAAGCAAAGATGGGGGAACAGAGATGCCAAACCACATGAAGACTGCCCAGGAGCAGAAGCTCAGAAGAGACAAGGATATTCCTCCAGAGCTGTCAAAGAGAAAAAGCCTTCCCCTAGAACTGGCACCCTGAATTTGGACTTCTAGCCTCCTAAACTGTGAGAAAATAAACTTGCTTGTTAAAGCCACCCATTTGTATTATTTCTCTTACAGGAGCACGAGAGAATTAGGGCATAAGGAGACTACATTGGTAACTACTGAAGGTCTTTTAAACACCTATGAATCCAAGGAAGTAAAGAACATGAAGCTCAGAAACATTAAAGGACTTGCCCACGATCACATCCATGACACAGAAGTGGGTAAAGACATGTCATGTCAGGTTTTCTGGTAGTCCAGCTCCTTCTCTCACTCCAAAAAGAACAACAATGGGCTTCTCACGGGCGAGTGATGCACCCACTGAAGTGTCTACCTCACCTCACCATGAACAAGTGACCCATGAAATGCTGGACAACATCCATGTCCTCCAGACCTAATGCCTCCAGGGCCACCAGACCTCACCACTGGTGCCAGGTGAGCGGAATCAACTTTGGCAACCAATGAGGGGAAGATCTCAGAGCCAGAGGAAACTCACGTCCCTCCCCAGAATGGAACCCTTAGTCCACTGTTAGGTCACTACTTTTGGTGTATAACTAAGGGCAGGCACACAGTGAAGAGGCATTTAGGGCAGCTTTCTCTGGCATAATGATCAGCTAGAGACTAGGTTTTTTTTTTTGGTTGTTGTTGTTTTTAATGGGGTATTGTAGTTATGACTAATAAGATGGCAGGGAGGACAGGAACTGGTTTACAGGCCCTCTCCCAAAAGATTTGGAGGTTCAGATTCTTAAGACATCCTCGAGTCAAACAGGAGTTTGCATCTCATGTGACAGCCTGCTTTCTTTAACCCTAGTCTGCCAGACACTTGCTCAGCCAATCCTCCAGCAGCACAGCACAGTGAAGCCCTGCATCCCACTACAAGCCGGACTCCGGTGCTCATGTCCAGGCTCCGCTATTCACTAGCTGTAGGACCTCGTGCAGGTCATGTGCCCTCTCTGCACCTCATCTGTAAAACAGGGGTGAATATATCAGCACCTACTTTGAAGGGGTGTTGTGAGCATTAGATTTGGTATCCTTTGTCGTAATGTGTTCAGAGTGGGGCCGGGCGTACTGTAAGCTCATTGGTGATGTTAATTTTGGGCCGCTCCAGGTATCTACTGGGGGATTATGCAAGAAAAAACAATGATCATTTTAGTCACCTGCCTTTTCCCTCCTCTTTCTCAATGTCAAATGTGAAGAAAGAGAGGAGGTGGCTTTGCCTGTTTTGCAATGAATCTGGAAGTATGGGGCACTTTTCAGGTGATTTTTCAGGTCTTTGGAATTAACGTGGGATGAATCAGCATCCTGGCTCAAAGGAAAGATTTCCGCTGTCTTTGAAATTGATCTGGACTAGGAACCAAACCCGGAAACCCTGGTGGTGTAGTGGTTAAGTGCTACAGCTGCTAACCAAAAAGTCAGCAGTTTGAATCCACCAGGTGCTCCTTGGAAATTCTATGGGGCAGTTCTACTCCTTCTTATAGGGTCACTATGAGTCAGAATTGACTTGACAGCAACGGGTTTAGAAGCCAAACCCAGTTCTACCACTTCCTATATCAGGACCTTAGTCATGTTACCTAACCTCTATGAGTCTGTTTCCCAACCTGTAAAAAGAAGGCAAGAAAGCTTGACCTCATAGTGCTACAGTGAAGCCTAGATTTTATAAAGTAAGCTTGACCTCACAGGGCTACAATGAAGCCTAGATTTTATAAAGTGCAGGCATATGAGATAGGCTCAAAACATAATAGGGCAGTCACTCTGTTGTGTTCCCTTCTCTATTTCCTCATAATCTTTAATTGGCTGGAATACAGGAGCCCCTTTTGTGTCTAACACTCTGTGTATACCTAACCAAGACAGGTGGTATGTTCTGCCACACAGAAGACTTGGACTTACTGAGAAGATCCACTATGGTGACCATGAAAAATAAATAAAAACTCTTATCCTCAAAGTGGTCAGAATAGAATCTGTACTGTTTAGTTCATAAATTTTCTTTTGCCAGAGATAACACACTTGTGTAAGAATGAGAAGAAATCTCACCCAGTAACCTCAGGGTTTTTGTTCCAAGGTCATTTTTATGTATAATAATTCCACTGATTCTGAAATCAGCTGGTTTTTTTTTTTTCTTCTTTTTACAGACAGAGAAAATATGAAGCCTTGTTCCACGTCGCATAGTAATACATGGAAAAGCTACAGTCAAGGCTCTTAGTTTCACCTACTTGGCCACTAACCTTTTAAGTCTGGGCTTTTCCTTCTGATCTCAGCTTAAACCTGTTTACTCCAGAAGGCACCATGCTAGGACTGGATGCCCCTTTCTGGGATGCTCCCATCACATCTGCCTATTTTATTCTCTGGAGGCTGTACTCCCCATCTTGTGTTTTCTCCCTCCCTTTCTCTCTCTCTCTCTCTCTCTCTCTCACACACACACACACACACACACACACACACACACACACACACGACCTATGCTGTCCAACATGGTAGCCATTAGCTGCAAGTGGTTATTGAGCACTTAAAACGTGGCTAGTCAGAATACAGATATGACTTAAGTATACACACCAAATTTTGAAGACTTAGTACAAAAAAAGGTAAAACATCTAATGAATAATTTCATATTTGATTACATGTTGAAATAATATTTTGAATATGTTGGGTTAAATGAAGTATATTATTAAAATTAATTGCACTAGTTTCTTTTTAGTTTATTAGTGTGGTTACTAGACAATTTTAGATTACACATGTGGCTCACTATATTTCTACTGACCAGCACTGGTCCACATGGAGGAGAACCTTATCACAAGGAGCACAGCACTGGCTCATAGTAACTACATAATCAATATTTGTTGAATCAATGAAGTCTCTAGATTTCTCTGTATGCAAGCTTCTCCATCTCTACACTGGAGACAGTGGCTCTATTTATAATAGAAGATGCTTACAATAATACAATAGTGAAGAAAATTTTATTACTCACTTTGAAAATAAAAAGAATGATGTGAATATTACTGCTTCTGCTGAAAAGCCTGACAATACATGGATCTGTAATCCTAAATATATTCTTTGAATTAGAATATACAAATACAGCAAATGAAATGCTGAAACAATGAACAACTCAAGTGGGGAAAGTTGTAGAAAGAACCAAAGGAAAGCCGAGGTATGTGGACAACCAATAGGAAAGCAAGCTGAGCCCACAAAGTTGTGATGAGCACCTTCACTGCTCTGTTTTAAATATAAAAAGCAGAAGGCATGTGGTGCTGATGGATTCTGGTACAAATGGGGACATAGTGCAAGCATTTATCCAAAGAGAGAAATCGGCTCTTTCTAAACTTGAGCACTGGCCATATTTAAAAAACAAAACAAAAAGAAGGTAGATAAAATCCTGTTCACCAAAAAACCTCAGTGAAGTGCAACAACACACAACAGCTCCTTCATAAACTGGGCCATCTTCAGGACATAATAAATACGATTCAGGCAGGTGAAGAGTGAAGTAGCCTTCGAAGAATTCATCCTCTTGCTTGCTCCCTGGCCTACTGTCTCCCCTTTCCAGCACTCCAGTCGAAAGAACAGACCCCTGCCACCCCACTGCTGAGACAAATCAGAAAAGGAAAGGAAGCCACACTGTCATACCCCAAATAGGACAGCTGGGTGTATGTGGAAGTGTGATGGGTGGAACACAGCGTGGATGTTGACACGCAGAAGGCCATACCCAATTACACGCAGGGCGCTTTCAAACACCTGCAGAGAGGCACTTGTCTTTGTTGCCAGATTTTTAAAGTCTTGTGAGTCCTTCCTTTAACCCAGCACATATCAAACAACAAGTTCCTAACCTCGCAGTTGGTATAAATACATCCCAGGGGGCTCTCAACAGCTGGAACTGACACTTTCGGGTGACAGGATGGACACAGACTGGCCCATAGCCTAGGTGGGCGGGGTGCGGGGACGCTGGATAGCAGAGGGTAGGGCAGAGCAGGGACAGAGAAGAGAGCAACAGAGATTTTCTAGACGGTGTAATCATTACAAGCAGCCGATTAACAGGCTGCCCTTGTAAGCAGAAGCCACTCAACCCACGATAAATAGGTTCTGAATCCGTTCTCTCATCCCCAAGTATTTAAAAAGCGTTCAAGAGGTAGGCCCCTGTCCATTTCTCTGCACACAAGAAAAACGTCTCTGTGTGCACACGGAAAAAACGAAAAAAAAAAAAAAAAAAAACCTGCGGAGAAAGCGAACTCAGAATAGAAGACCCCATCTACGCCGTTTCCCAGTGATGTGGGCGGTGATGCTTCAAGAGGTGAGTTGGGGCGGGGTGGGAGAAAAAGAAGAAACCACATGCTTTCGGAGCTCAGCTTAAGTCTCGGCGGAGAACTGTGTCACCGGCTTGTAAAGGGCACGGCGGGCTTCGCTGGTCCCTAGCTCAAAACGCCTTCCCAGAAGCGCGCGGGGTGTGGGCAGCCCCTCAAAAACCCAACCGAACCTCCTCGAGCCGGGACACGCCCGTCCCCTCTCCTGCTCCCCACGCTCAAAGTCGCGGGGGCCCCAGGCCGACACAAACGGAGGGAGAGGCACGGTACCTTATTCATTCCATTCCCCATGGTACGCCCCGACGCGCAGCGCGCTGAATGCCAGCGACAACGGGCGGGGACTGGCTGCCCCCAGCGTCAACAACAACAACCACACCGCCCGGGCGGCCGGCAGCGGGCCAGGGCGCTCAGCGGACCGCCTGAACTTCCCTCCACGCGGCCGCCTCGGGCGGAGGAGCCGTGCCGGCCCGGAAACGCGCCCGCGCCCCGGCGGCTCCTGGGACTTGTAGTCGAGCCCGCTGTCCCCACCCGGGACTACAGCCCCCGCCAGCCGCCGAGCCCACTCCCGGACCCCGACCCGCGGACTCGCCCTGGAGCCTGCGCGGCTCCTCCCTGGGCAGTCACCGCCCGCCGCGATGCCCGGCGAATCCAGGTGCTGAGCAGGCCGGGGGACGGCCGCTTGCACGGGGTTTCTGAGCCGGACAGATTTAGGCCGGGAGATTCCGGCGGTCAGGCCCCACCCACCAAGACCGGGAAGGCTCCCTGGTCTGAAGGGGGGCGCTGCGTGACTCACCCCCCTGGGCGGCCTGACAGCCCTACTCGATCTCTGACCTCAGACCGCGGCTTCGGACTCCTATATGCCTGTTTAATCAGATCCCACGCTGGTTCTAGTAGGTGCATGGGTACATTGATACAATTGCTTCTGGAAAGCCCCTTCCCTTGATAAGCAAAGTAGTAATGCCTGCATTGTGATTCTGCCTGGAGTGGATCGCTTTCTAACTTGTAGCAGAATTGCTTGGGATTTTCTGCCACCCTTGCTATAGGGTCGCTATGAATCGGAATCGACTGGATGGCAACGGGTTTGGTTTTTTTGTTTACCACCCTTCCTAAACTCTTAAGTTCTCCCGGGGAAGGATCCTTGGGCTAGGGGAATCTCAGTTTCGTTTTTATATCCTCAACAACGCCCACCAGTGCTCTGCACACAGTAGGTGCTAAATAAATTCCTGTGGCTCCCTGGATGCACCATCTCACCTAGACTTGCTCCCACTGCTGACCTCATCCCACCAACTTCTGCCCCATCACTCCAATCACTCCGCTGCGCCTTCCACTCATACTCTGCCCCGGCTCTTGCAGGCTGGCTCCTCTTGTCTTTGAGGTCTCAACCAAATGTCACCTTGTCAAAGAGGCTTTCTGACCACCCAGTCTAAAGTAGATCCTCAGTCACTATCACATTACTCTGTATTATTTTCTTCATAGCAGTTAACAAGATGGGAAACTATCATACTGATTTGTTTATGTCTTACCTGACTCTCACTAGACAGTATACTCCAGAGAAGAAGGACCTTCTTTATCTTATTCACGACTATAGCCACTGTGGCCTTGCACAAAATCGGAGTGTGATCAATATTTGTTGAATAAATTAGTGAATTCCTATGGGTTGAGAAAGCAGCAGTGATGTTCTGAGGAAGGTTGGCATTGTGGAAGCAGGTTGTGGCCACATATGCGTCATCTCTCTCCTTGTACACCATGTCTTCTGGGCAACAAAAGGTCTCAGAACCCCACATGTAGGAAGTCCTGCTCAGTGCACCCCTCCACTGTCTCCTGTAGACAGAGTGGGGCCCAGACCAGACAGCACCCTTCTTGCCCCTTGCTTCAGGAATTTTCCTGCCTTACCACCTTCACTTTCCCTTCTCCCTCCCACCTCCAAGTCACCTGGAGAGCCAACCCTTGTCCTCCACTGCCTGCCTGCTTACAGACTAGCCTCTGCTTCTAACTCTCAGAGGAATCTTGGACAAGATGGTCAACTTTCCTGAGTCAGTTTTTCCTCTCTTAAAGGAGCATGCTGAACTGTGAATTTGTTAAGGTCTTATCCAGCAATCAGTGAACTATTATTTTCCTCTACTCTTCTTGTGCCATTATTACTTCCAGTAGAGAGACACAGCCGGTTTGTTAGTTGGTAAAAACAAGTTGCTGTCGAGTCATCTCTAACTCCTGGTGACCCCAGGTGTTTAAGAGTAGAGCTGTGCTCCATAGGGTTTTCAATTGCTGATTTTATGGAAGTAGATCACCAGGCCTTTCCTCCAAGTTGCCTATAGGTAGATTTGAACCGCCAACCTTTCAATTAGCAGCTGAGCCTGTTAACCATCTGTACCACCCAGAGACTCCTCATTTGTTGGTCCAAAAACCAAAACCAAACCAGTTGCTCTCAAGTCAACTCTGACTCATAGCAACTCTATATGACAGAGTAGAACTACCCCATAGGGTTTCCAAGGCTGTGATCTTTATGGAAGCAGACTGCCACATCTTTCTCCCGCAGAGCAGCTGGTGGGTTGGAACCATTGACCTTTTGGTTAGCAGCCAAGCACTTAACCACTGCATAACCAGGGCTCCTTACTTGCCAGTAAGTGACAGATCTATGCCCAGTTTTTTTCTTCTGCATTCATCTGGGACGTTTATTCATGTTCTTTTTTATGAACTTATTTCTCCAGTTCAGGTCATCTGCTTGATGATCCTGCGTAGGCCCAGAACCGGCCATAGTGATCTCTTAACAGTCTAAGCCAGGACTCTGCCTGCATGCAGTGTAGCCCTAGAAAGTCCACATGCCCAGAGCTCACTGAAGATTCTGAAATTTCCCTTTGGGGTTAAATGGCTAAAGGGAGACCATTAACACAGAAGTCAGAAGAGTCAGACTTTTTTTTATTTACTTGGGAGGAGGGTTGTCTATAAGAGACTGTTCCCCTGCACTCCCCTCCACCCTACCCTAGAGCCTAGCCCACCTCTCTCCATCATAACACAATAATGATCAGTTTATCATGTCTCACAATTTATGACCAAGGAAAAGGACAGGAGGAAGGCAGAACCCACTGGGTAACATATCTGCCTTTCTCTCTTCATTTTTGTAGCACTGCCTATGGGATTTCAGGTACAGTCCTCATGCAGACAGACAACCTGCTGATTTCCAGGCTCCCACCTGTCTTCCTTCTTTTATTCCCTGTATCTCCTGACTGGAAAGAAGGGAGAGAATGGAGGAGTGAAACACTTAGAACTGGCATACTTCCCATCCAAAGCAGATGTATTTACTCATTTGTGTTCTCAATAAAATTTTTCTTCTCTTTTTTCCCGTACAAAAATTTATACATACATTGTTATGTGACTCTAATTGCTCTCCCCATACTGTGACAGCAAACTCCTCCTTTCCACCCCTGATTCCCCATGTCCATTCAACCAGCTTCTAACCCTGTCTGCCTTCCCATCTCACCTCTGGACAGAAGCTGCCCGTTTAGTCTCTTGTACCTACTTGAGCTAAGAGGCACACTCCTCATGAGTATCACTTTATGTCTCACAGTGCAGTCCAATCCCTGTCTGAAGAGTTGGCCTTGGAAGTTTTTTAGTTCTGGGCTGATAGAGAATCCAGGGGCCATGCTTCCCGGGTTACCTCCAGTCTCAGTCAGACAATTAAGTCTGGTCTTCTTACTAGAATTTGAGTTCTGCACCCCAGCTTTCTTCTGCTCCATCTGGGACTCTCTGTTGTGTTCCCTATCTGGGCGGTCATTGGTGGTAGCTGGGCACCATCTAGTTCTGGTCTCAGGCTGATAAAGTCTCTGGTTTATGTGGCCCTTTCTGCCTCTTGGGCTACTACTTTCCTTGTGTCTTTGGTGTTCTTCATTCTCCTTTACTCCAGGCGGTTGGGACTAATTGATGCATCTTAGATGGCCACTTGCAAGCTTTTAAGGCCCCAGATGGCACTCACCAAAGTAGAATGCAGAACACTTTCTTAATAAGCTTTGTTATGCCAATTGACCTAGATGTCCCCTGAAAGCATGGTCCCCAGACCCCTATCCCTGCTACTCTGTCCCTTGAAGTGTTTGATTGTATTCAGGAAACTTCTTAGCTTTGGTTTAGTCCAGTTGTGCTGACTTCCCCTGTATTGAGCACAGTCCTTCCCTTCACCTAAGATAATTCTCGTCTACTATCTAGTGAGTAAATAACCCTCCCCCTCCCTCCCCACCCTCGTAACCATTAAAGAATGTTTGCTTCTGTGTTTAAACCTTTTCTTGAGTTCTTATAATATTTGCCCTTCTGTGACTGACTAAATTCACTTAGCGTAATGCCCTCCAGCTTCCTCCAGGTTATGTTTCACCACTTCATCGTTTTCTTTATCGTTACATAGTATTCCATTGTGTGAATATACCATAATTTGTTTATCCAGTCGTCCACTGATGGGCACCTAGGTTGTTTCCATCTTTTTGCTATTGTGAATAGTGCTGCAATGAACATGGGTGTACATATATCTATTCATGTGATGGTTCTTATTCCTCTAGGATATATTCCAAGGAGCTGGATAGCTGGATTGCATGGTACTTGTATTTCTAGCTTTTCAAGGAAGCGCCAAATTGATTTCCAAAGTGGTTGTACCATTTTACATTCCCACCAACAGTGTATAAGTGTTCCGGTCTCTCCACAACTCAATAAAATTTTTAAGGAATCAGAAGCCTAGTGGAATTCCACTTCATTTAATAAGTTTACTTCCACTTTCCTTGTCAATTTCCTCACACTCAGCACAGCCAATCCCACAAGTTTTGTCAAGAACTCCCAGCCAACTAAAGCTTTCCTGTGTGCCCAGTGAGGACTGGTCTGCAAATTTTGTAGGCCAGCAGGGCTAAAGATAACAGCATACTTAGCAACAACTTTGAATATTAAGGTGAGGGTGCATAAAAAGCTCAACCATTAGAGTCAGCCAAATCATTAAGCATGTTAGTGGTAATTTCAGAGAATTCAGAATGATGTAATCTTCCTTTGTATTTGAAACATAGTGTAATTCAGGGTTTTTCCACCTCAGCACTATGGATATTTTGGGCTGGATTATTATTTGCTGTGTGGGCTGTCCTTTGAATTGTAGGATGCTTAGCAGAATCCCAAGCCTCTACCCACTAGATGTCAGTAGCCCCTCCACCCAAGTCATGACAATTAAAAATGGCTCCAGCCCTTGTATGACTGAAAGTAAATTAGAACCTAATGACTTGTAGAAAGAAAGTGGGGTGGAGTCTAGAATGACCGAAGCAAAAGCATAAAACATTTTCTCCATTTCGCCAGTATTGTCCAGAGAGAGAGTTCCCAGATCTACTGACTGAGTTCTGGAGCTATGCAAAGCAACCTGACCATAAGGAAGGGCCCAATAGTTTATCACAGCTTGGGGACCTCAGCCTTTAAGGCCACCAACTTCAAGCCTTCCCAGCTGCCTTCTGATCATGAACTTGGTTTCCTTCTTTCATTTATGAGATTTGAGGGTTCAAGTCTCAGAGCAGTGGTATTGGAGAATGTGGGGTCAGAAAGAAGAGCAGAAGTAAGGGGCAACCAGTATGTGAGAAGGGCAGAGAGACAGGGTTGCAGAGTTGGGAGGAGGGATTATGGAGAAAAGCTGGCAGGCATGTAGTTGGGAGTCAGAAAGTCTGTCAGCATGTGGAGTTCCTGGAAGGTTGGCAGATGCAAGGCCAGTCTCAGAAATTGAGTTATCAGGCAGATTATAGAGAATAAAAAGAACTCTAGTTCCTGAAACTCGGGTGGAAGGTGACACTATTGTAAACCTACAGGTCACAGCAGGAACGTCTGTGTATTGTCAGTACTACTAGTTTTCAAATTTCAAGCTTCATGAGGGTAGGGACCAGATGTTATCAATCTTAGCATCCAACCTTGCACCTAAAATAGTTCCTAGTAGGTGGGGAAACACAGCTGTTTGTTAAGGGGAGAAACACAATTGGGAGGGTATTGCATTGTGCAGGCGTGAAGTTCACAAACAATTCATCCTTCTGAGTGCCAGATACTCTATCAACACTGCATCTACCTGCCCTTCCTTCTCAGAACGATGTAGGTTCCATATGGAAGGCTCTAGGTCCTAATGTCCTTCGTTTCTGAAACTGATCTCTACAACAGAGAGAGACCCCCCCTCCTCGTGGGCCCTCCCACCCAGCATGCTTACACACTGCTGTGATCATGGAGTCCAACACTTCCTGTCACGCGGCCCTGCCATTGTGTTACTCTGGGAGCTTTAGTTAAGAAACCATTCCTGATGTTGCATGCCCATTTTACAGGATGGCTGCAGTTATTTTCATTATCTGGAATGGTTCGACCTTACCCACATACTTCCCTCCCTGTGGCAAGGAAGGTCCACCTGAGACAACAAGCAAGGTCCTTACAAACCTTTCCTCGTTGATGACCCTAGACCAGAAAAACTAACCAAATCTGAACCACAAAAAGTCCTCTTAGACCCAGCAGAACTATCATGTTTTCCTCTGTTTCTGGAAGGACTGGCATCAGATACAGCCTGGGCCTTGCTTTCTAACCCTTCTCATCTGGGCACCGAGGGCACAAGGGAGACACACTCAGGGAACTTCAGCAGAGGCTTCCTGTGTAGCATGTCCGCCCACAGCCTCCCAGCCCCTCAATACCCTGGGGGAAAGTGGGGGGCCCAGAGTGCCCCTGTCCAGGGCGTTCCTTGTTGGCATTGCCACTTCTGCTTCTTCAAATGCCTGCAGAGGCTGGGCCGGCCCAGAGCTAAGAGCAAGGGAAGCTCTGTTCTTCAAATCGCCCCACCTGGCAAGGGCAGCCGTCCTCAGAGAACCCTTTGCTATGGGTTCCTTGAGAGCTTTTCCCAGTGAGGAGTTTGGGTTTTTTGTTTGTTTATTTTTCATCTTTTATGTGAAATAGAAATTGAACTGGATCTGAAGATACTAAAAAATATCTAAGTAGGGGCTAGAGGGAGAAGGGGCTTTCCTGAGAGGATGGAATGTCCCAAGAGCAATTTCATGTACCGTTAGAGGGGAAGTCCATTTCATATGACATAACATTGTCATTATTTAACACTGTCTGTTGGGTTTTGCCTTTGTTAATGTTTATCATTGTTTTAATTAGTCATTGATCATTAAAACCCTGTGATTGTGAGAAAATCCTCATACATGAAGTGCTGCTCAGGTGAGACACCAGGACACAGGTCTGTCTCCTTTAGTGCCCACAACAGGACAGCGGTCCCACAGTAGTCCCTCTGGCACAGGGGCCCCCAGTTTGACCTCAGTACTACGTGCCACTCAGCCTGCAGGTGGGGTTTACCTGTACTTGTACTATCTCTGTGACACCTGTGTGCCCCTTCTATACTCAGATCCCCTGCAAACAATGATGAAAAGAAGAGCAACATCTGAAAAGAGGTCCAAGAGATTGCAGTGCAAGGCACTTCAAGTTCATACAAAGTTAAGAAGTATTTCTCTTTCACCTCTCATATATCCTACCCCTAAAAAATGGAAAGAAAGTCTGAAGTTGAGCTTGCTGTTTCACCAAGGCATATCTTGCATCACGGAACAGACTAGAGCAATGTCTCAATCTAAAAACACTTACATCTGACTTGATAATGACATTAGTTTCTCCCTTACTCTGCTCCAAAAATACAGAATAGTACTTATTTTAAATTTTAGTAAATTAAAGTGCGCATGGGGGTGATTTTTCCTAGCTGAAAGCATAATTTATTTCAAAGATGATATGAAATCTCTACCACTAGAGACCAAAAAGTTTGTAATTTCTAAATGAGGGTTCCCCCTCCTGTTTGGTAAGGTTGGGTCAGACAGTGTACAGACAGGCAAGTACAGTAGGTGGGTAGAAGTATAGTTAGATCACTGATTTGTGAGATAGTATGATAGGTAGGTATCTTTATTCACCGCAGTGTTTTTAAAAATATGTTCAAGTTAACACAAACTTTTGCTTTTAAAATCTGACTATTTTTGTTCCAGTCATGACACACCAGGCAAACAAGGCAGGAAGCTCTCTACCTTGTGGTTAGTTTTCAAGCCATATCCTGAAGCTTCTTTTTGGTATAAAGGTGAAGCTTCTTTTCTGCCTTGAATAATAGCAATTCTAGAACTTCAGAGTAAGTATAAGTGTTGATTTCTATTGCTAGAATTACATATCTGATTATCACAGGGCTGCAGAAGTAAAACATGGGATCAAATGGTCTTAGAATTAGAGCATGCTCTAATCTAGTTATTCTAGTTGTCAGGTAAGTGTAATGGTTTCACAGAGTTAAGTAAATAATCTCTTAGCCCCTCTTTACCTGTTTCCTTACTGAGATATATTGCATTATTTTATTTTGCATTAGTGACTTTCTGTTCTTTTTTTTCATTCTGATAAAAATATGTATAACAAAACATTTGACGTTTCAACATTTCTTACATGTACAATTTAGTGACGTTAATTACTTTCACTGTGTTTTACAACCATCATCCTCTCAGGTTTTATTGTTTATTTTACGGGCCTGTCTATGGTTTGGCTGAAAGGTGGTCTCCAGGAATAGCTTCAGCTCCAGGTCAGAAGGGTGTCTTAGGATCATTGTCTTAGGTGTTCCTCCAGTCTCTGTCAGACCAGTAAGCTTGGTCTTTTTTTGTAAGTTTGATTTTTGGTTCTACATTTTTCTCCCACTGTGTCCAGGATCCTCTGTTGTGATCCCAGCTAGAGCAGTTGGTAGTGGTAGCTGGGCACCACCTTGTTCTTCTGTCTTGGGGTCATGTAGGCTGTGGTTCATATGGTCCATTAGTCCTTTGGATTAATTGCTCCCTTGAGTCTTTAGTTTTCTTTACTCTCCTTTGCTCTGTATGAAAAGGGACCAATAGTTGTGTCATAGATGGCCACTCACAGGCTTTTAAGACCTCAGACGCTACTCACCAAAGTAGAATGCAGAACTTTGTCTTTATGAACTATGTTGTACCAATTAACGGAGATGTCCCATGTGTCTATGGTCCTTTGCCTTTAAGCCTAGGAACTTCATCCAGCAAGGTGTTGGTTATGTCTAAGAAGTTGCCCTGACTGTGGCCCTTGTGTTCTCTATTGTCTATGTTAATATATAAGCAGCACCTACAGAAATATACACCACCAAACCTATAGCTGCAGGGTATTCCCTTACACCCCTACACCTGCCCACACCTCTTGGCATATCTATCTACCAATGTATCCATTCATAAATTAGTGTTTGTTAATACTATTGTTGCAGGATTGTCTATGCTATAGTAATTACTGATGCTGCCCTTTTTTCTTGCATTTCTCTCTGTCCTCCCATGGCTTGGTCATGTTTTGCTGACTTCCCCCATATTGTGTACTGCCTTTCCCTTCACCAATAATAACATGTGTCATCTGTCTATTTGGTAATTTTCCCTCCCTCCTCCTCCCAACCCTGGTAACCACTGAAGAAAGTTTTTTTCTTCTTTTTTTCTGTGTTTCTTTTTTTGTTTCTTTATAATAGTGGTCTCATACAATATTTGTCCCTTTTGTAATTGATTTATTTCACTCAGCATAATGTCCTCCAAATTCATCTATGTTGTGAGATGATTCGAGAATTTGTCATTCTTTATCATTACATAGAATTCCATTGTGTTTATGTACCACAGTTTGTTAATCCATTCACCTGTTGATGGGCACTTAGGTTGTTTCTATCTTTTTGCTGTCGTGAATAATGCTGCAATGAACACGGGTGTGCATATGTCAATTTGTATGACAACTCATTTCTTTAGGGTATATACCTAGGAGTGGGATTGGATCATATGGTGTTTCTGGAAACCCTAGTGGCATAGTGGTTAAGAACTGTGGCTGCTAGCAAAAAGGGCAGCAGTTTGAATCCACCAGGCACTCCTTGGAAACCCTATGGGGCAATTCTACTCTGTCACTATGAGATGGAATAGACTTCACAGCAACAGGTTTTTGTGGTGCTTCTATTTCTAGCTTTTTAAGGAAGTGCCATACTGTTTTCCATAGTGGTTGTACCATTTTACATTCCCAGCACCAGTGTATAAGAGTTTCAGTCCCCCCACGACCTCTTCAACATTTGTTATTTTCTGTTTTATTTAATTTTTTTATTAGTGCCAGTAATGTCTGGGTAAGATGGTATCTCCCTGCAGTTTTGATTAACATCTCACTAATGTCTAATGATCAAGAGCATTTCTTCATGTGTTTGTTAGCTACCTGAATGTCTTTAGTGAAGTGTCTGTTCATATCCTTTGCCCATTTTTTAAATTGGGTTGTTTGTCTCTTTGTTGTTGAAGTGTTGAAGTTTTCTATAAATTTCAGAGGTCTAATGACCCTTGTTGGATATGTCATAGCCACACATTTTTTTCCCCAGTCTGTAGGTTCTCTTTTTCTTCTTTTGGAGAAGTCTTTTGATAAGCATAAGTGTTTTTTTTTTTTTTTTTTTTTTTTTAGGAAGTCCCATTTATCTAGTTCATCTTCTGCTGTTTATGCATTTTTAGTTATGTTCGGTAGTCTCTTTATGACATGTATTAGGGCCCCTAGCGT
Source organism: Dugong dugon (assembly GCA_030035585.1). Classification (NCBI taxonomy): domain Eukaryota; kingdom Metazoa; phylum Chordata; class Mammalia; order Sirenia; family Dugongidae; genus Dugong; species Dugong dugon. The sequence goes on from CM057464.1 coordinate 26,245,590, forward strand.
TGTCACTATTTTTTCTTTCGTAGTCTTTATAGTTTTAGGTTTTATATCTAGGTATTTGATCCATTTTGAGTTAGTTTTTGTGTATAGTGTGTGGTATGGGTCCTGGTTCATTTTTTTTTTACAAATAGACATCTGATTTTGCCAGCACCATTTATTAAAGAGACTGTCTTTTTCCCATTTAATGGACTTTGGCCATTTGTCAAAGATCAGCCGTACATAGATGGATGGATTTACATCTTGGTTTTCAATTCTGTTCCATTGGTCTATGTGTCTGTCATTGTACTGGTACCAGGTTGTTTTGACTACCTCATCTGTATAGTAGTGTCGTGGATTGAATTATGTACCCCCCAAAATATGTGTACCAATTTGGCTGGGCCATGATTCCCAGTATTGTGTGGTTGCCCTCCATTTTGTGATTGTAATTTTATGTTAAAGAGGATTAGGGTGGGATTGTAACACCCTTACTAAGGTCACCCTTACTGATCCAATGTAAAGGGAGTTTCCCTGGGGTCTGGCCCTGCACCACCTTTTATCTTACAAGAGATAAAATGAAAGGGAAGGCCAGCAGAGAGAGGGGGACTCATACCACCAAGAAAGCAATACCAGGAGCAGAGCATGTCCTTTGGACCCGGGGTTCCTGCACGGAGAAGCTCCTAGTCCAGGGGAAGATTGATGACAAGGACTTTCCCACAGAACCAACAGAGAGAGAAAGCCTTCCCTTGGAGCTGACACCCTGAATTTGGACTTCTAGCCTACTAGACTGAGAAAATAAATTTCTCTTTGTTAAAGCCATCTCCTTGTGGTTTTCTGTTACAGTAGCACTATATGACTAAGACACGTAGGTTCTGAGATCAGTTAGTGTGAGGCCTCCTACTTTGTTCTTTAATAATGCTTTACCTATCCGGAGCTTCTTTCTTTTCCATGTAAAGGTGGTGATTAATTTTCCGTGTCATTAAATGCTATTTGAATTTGGATCAGGATTGCATTATATCTGTAGATCACTTTGGGTACTATTGACTTTTTCACAATGTTGAACCTTCCTATCCATGAGCATGGTATATTTTTCCATTTGTGTAGATCACTTTTGGTTTCTTGCAGTAGTGTTTTATAGGGTTTTGTTTTGTGTGTGTATGTATAGGTCTTTTACATCCCTGATTAGATTTATTCCTAAGTATTTTATCTTTTTAGGGGCTATTGTAAATGGTATTGTTTTCTTGATATCCTTTTTGAAGTTCTGTTTGTGTAGAGGAATCCAACTGATTTTTGTATGTGGATCTTGTATCCTCCTACTTTGCTGAATCCCTGTATTAGTTCCAGTAGCTTTCTTGTGGAAACTTCGGGGTTTTCTGTGTATAGGATCATATCATCTGCGAATAGGAATAATTTAACTTCTTCTTTACCATTGGGATGCCCTTTATTTCTTTTTCTTGCCTTATTGCTCTAACTAGGACTTCCAGCAGCATGTTGAATAAGTGGTAATAAAGAGCATCCTTACCTGGTTCCCATTCTCAAGAGGAATGCTTTCAGTCTCTCTCCATTGACAATAATGTTGACTGTTGGTTTTGTATAACTGCCCTTTATTATGGTGAAGAATACCCTTCTATTCCTATTTGCCTGAGAGTTTTTATCAGGACTTTATCAAATGCCTATTCAGCATTGATTGAGATGATTATGTGATTCTTTTGTTTTATTTATGTGTGGATTATGTTGATTGATTTTCTAATGTTGAGCCATCTTTGCATACCATTTGGTTGTGATGTATTATTTTTTTGATATGCTGTTGAATACTATCGGCTAGAATTTTGTTGAGAATTTCTGTGTCTGTATTAATGAGGTATACTGGTCTGTAATTTTCTTTTTTTGTGGTGTCTTTGCCTGGCTTTGTAGCAGGGTTATGTTGACTTCATAAAATGAATTCGGGACTATTCCTTCCTTTTGTATACTCTGAAATAGTTTGAGTAATATTGGTGTGAGCTCTTCTGTGAATGTTTGGTAGAATTCTTCAGTGAAGCCATCTGGGCCAGGGATTTTTTTGGGGGGATTTTTTTTTATTACCTCTTTAATCTCTTCTTTTGTTATGGGTCTGTTCAGTTTTTCTACCTCAGTTTGTATTAGTTTAGGTGGGTAGTGTGTTTCTAGAAATTTGTCCATTTTCTCTAGGTTTTCAAATTTGTTGGAGTAACAGTTTTTCATAGTACTGTGTTATGAGAAGATGCTTTGTATTATCTTAATGTTTTGGATTTTGTTGAGGGTTGCTTTTTGGCCTAAGATGTGTTCTATTCTGGAGAATGTTCCATGTGCTTTGGAAAAGAGTGTATACTTTGCTGCTGTTGGGTGGCGTGTTCAGTATATGTTTATGCAGTCAACATAGTTGCTTGTGGCAATTAGATCTTTTGTATTTTTTCTGAGTTTCTAGATGTTCTGTCCTTTATCGACAGTGATGTGTTGAAGTCTCCTACTATTATTGTGGAATTGTCAATTTCTCCTTTTAGTGCTGTTAGAGTTTGTTTTATGTATTTTGTAGCCATGTCATTGAGTGCATAGTTATTTATTATGGTTGTGCCATCATGGAGGATTGTCCCTTTAATAATTATTTAATGTCCTTCTTTGTCTTTTATGGTGGATTTTGCCTTACAGCCTACTTTACCTGAGATTAGTATTGCCATTCCTGCTCTTTTTTCGTTGCTGTTTGCTTGATACATTTTTCCATCCTTTGATTTTTAATATATTTATATCTTTGTGTCTAAGGTGTGACTCTTGTAGACAGCATATTTATGGGTCCTTTTTTTTTTTTATCTGTTCTGTCACTCTCTGTCCCTTTATGGGTACATTTAAATCATTTGCATTCAGTGTAATTATTGATAGATGTGAGTTTATTGCTATCCTTTTGTAGTACTTTTTTTTTTGTCGTACTGATGTTTTCTTTGTTCCTCTTACTCGCCTGTGCTGAGTTCCTTTTGCTTATGGAATTTCTTTTTGTTTCTTTTGTTATTGTAGATTTTGTATTTACTGAGACTTTATGTTTTTCTTTTTTCTTTTGATGAGTATTTTTATTAACTTTCTTTGCAGTTACCTTGAAATTTATCCTTATCTTCCTAAGTTTTAACCAGTCTTTTATTACTTGATATCACCTTGACTTCCTCTCCGTTTGAAAGTTCTATACCTACACTGTGTATTTCTCTTTTTATTGTTCTAACGTTGTTGTCATTGATAGATTGACATCCCTAGTTCCCTGTTTTAAGTATTTTAGTTTTGTCTTATCCTTAAGAGTTCATTACCTATGTCAGTATCTGGCTGATACTGGCCTGTGTCCTAGATTCAGGTTGTTGTCTGCTGTTGGTTCTCTAACCAAAAGACTCCCTTTAATAATTCTTGTAAATTTGGTTTGGTTTTTACATAGTCCCTTAATTTCTATTTATCTGGAAATGTACTAATTTTGCCATCACATTTGAGTGAGAGTTTTACAGGATATATTATTCTTGGCAATTTTTTTTCTTTCAAGATTTTATGTTGTCATCCCATTGCCTTCTTGCCTGCATGGTTTCTGCCAAGTAATCAGAGCTTAATCTTATCGTTTCATCTTTATAAGTGACTTTTCTCAAGCTGTTCTCATGATTCTTTCTTTGGCCTTGATTTTGGTGAACGTGATTATGATGTGTCTTAGTGACTTTCTTTTGGGGTCTATCCTATATGGGGTTCATTGATCTTCTTGGATAGTCAGCTTTTCATTTTTCATGATATTAGGGAAGTTTCTGTAAGCAAATGTTCAGTGATCCTCTCTGTGTTTTCCAGTTTCTTCCCTTTTTCTGGTACTCTGATCACACACAAATTTTTGCTCTTGATTGTATCCTACATAATTCTTAGTTTTTCTTCATTTTTTCCTGATTTTTCCTCAAGCAAAGTGACATCCATGTGTTTGTCTTCAATTTTGCTGATTCTGTCTTCCATTGTTTCAGATTTGCTCCTAAAACCTATTGCATTGTCCACTTCTTTAAATTGTGTTGCTTATCTTTTGGATTTCTAATTGTTGTTTTTGTATGGTTTCTAACTATTTATTTTGACACTTCATTCTTGTCTTATTTTCCTGAATTCTTTTATTGCTTTGTCTGTGTTTTTCTTGATTGGCTATGTTTTAGTTGTTTTTTTCTGTCTTTTCCATGGTTTTGTCTGCATTTTCCTTGATCTCTTTCCTAATCTCTTGGAAAGCCCTGAATATTAGACTTTTGAATTCCCTATCAGGTAGTACCAGTGCCTTTTCTTCTGCCAGAAGGTCATCTGGTGCTTTATTTTGGTCATTTACTGGAGCCAGCTTGTCCTGTTTTTTTATATGTTTTGATATTGCCCGCTGTCTCCAAGACATTCAAGTATTATTTTCTTTATGTATTGGTTGTATGTTTGTTTGTTTTGTTCTGCTTTTTTGTTTGGTTATGTCTGGGCGGGCAGGCCAGGCATGCTTTGTTGTTTACTTGTCTCTGGGCACGATAGTTCTCACCACCTTGTCCAGGTGTTCAAGGCCAGTCGTTTAGCTGTAGTGCAGTAGGACAGGTTCAGCACGGAGGAAGGGACGGAAATGGGTCATTTGTGTTGTGAACTGGCCCGGGGTTGGGGTCTGGAGCAGGGCCTGTGGCAGGGTGGACCAGTTCCCTTTGGGGCATTGGAGCATGGTGAGGCAGGACCCAAGCTGGCAGGGAAGGTCTAGGCATCTTGGCCAGTACCCCTCGGGGCCACAGAGTGCGGTGATGTGGGGCCCAAGTCAATGGGGAGGGGTCTGGTTGTCCGAGCCTGTTCTCCTCTGGGTCCCAGAGCATGGCAACATGGGGGCCAAGCCAACAGGATGAGGTCGGGGTGTCCGGGCCAGTTGCCTTTGGGGTTGCAGAGTACAGTGACACTTCACCCATCTCATTTCTTATATGGGTTATTTGCTTCCTCCCCTCTTTTGTTTTACCAATTTGGCCGATGTTGTGTCGATTTTGTTGATCCTTCCAAAGAATCAACTTCTGGTCTTGTTGATTCTTTCTATTGTTTTTCTGTTCTCTATTTCTTTTATTTCTGCTCTACCAAACCAGAAAACCAAACCTGTTTCCATTGAGTTGATTCCGACTCATAGTGACCGCATAGGACAGAGTAGAACTGCCCTGTAGAGTTTCCAAGGAGTGGCTGGTAGATTCGAACTGCCAACCTTTTGGTTAGCAGCCGAGCTTTTAACCACTGCGCCACCATTATTATTTCCTTTCTTCTGGTGACTGTGGGCTTCTTTTGCTGCTTTGTTTCTATTTGTTCAAGTTGAAGGGCTAATGTTTTTGTTTTGGCCCTCTCTTCTTTTTTGATGTGTGCATTTATTCCTATAAATTAATCTCTCAGCACTGCTTTTGCAGTGTCCCCAAGATTTTGGTAAGATGTATTTTCATTCTCACTTGATTCTAGGATTTTTTTAATTCCATTTTTGATTTCTTCTATTTACCAGTGGTTTTTAAGCAAGGTGTTATTCAGTTTCCATGTATTTGATTTTTTCTTTCCCTTGCTATTCCTGTTATAGATGTCTACTTTTATGGCACTGTGATCAGAGAAATGATTTGTTTTATTTCAGTGTTTTGATTTTGTTAATGTTTGTTTTGTGGCCTAAAATGTGGTCTATGATGGAGAATGTTCCGTATGTAATCCATAAGAATGTATACTTTGGTGCTGTTGGGTGGCGTGTTCTGTATATATCTATGAGGTCAAGTTGGTTGATTGTGGTCTTTAGATCTTCTGTACCTTTGTTGATTTTCTTTCTAGATATTCCTTCCTTTACTAACGGTAGTCTGTTAAAGTCTCCTACTATTATTGTGGAACTGTCTATTTCTCTTTTCAATGCTGTTAGTTTGTTTTATGTATTTCAGAGCCCTGTCATTGGGTGCATATATATTTATTATGGTTATATCCTCTTGGTGGCTTGACCCTTTAATCATTATATAATGCCATTCTTTATCTTTTATGGTGGATTTTGCCTTAAGGTCTATTTTATTTGAGATTAATATTGCCACTCTTGCTCTTTTTTGGTTATTGTTTGCTTGATATATTTTTCTCATCCTTTGAGTTTTAGTTTGTTTATGTCTTTGTGTCTAAGATGTGTCTCTTGTAGACAGAATACTGCTAAGTAGTGTTTTTAATCTATTCTGCCACTCTCTGTCTCTTTATTGATGCATTTAAGCCATTTACATTGATTATTGATAGGTATGAGTTTACTGCTGTCATTTGTTGTACTTTTTTGTGGTGTTGACAATCTCTTTGTTCAGCTTAAATTTTCTTTGTTGAGTTATTTTTGTATGTGGATTTTCTTTTCATTTCATTCATTGTTGTTGTTTTTTGTTTAGCAAGTCTTTATGTTTTTTTTCCCCATGTGCTCGTCAGTTTTTTGTACTGTGATGGCTTGAGTGTTGCTGTGTTGCTGGAAGCTATGCCACTAGAATTTCAAATATTAGCAGGGTCACCCAGGGTGAACATGTTTCAGTGGAGCTTCCAAACTAAGATAAACTAGGAAAAAGGGCCTGCTAGTCTACCTCTGAAAAAAATTGGCCAGTGAAAACCTTATGAATAGCAGGAGAACATTGTCTGATACAATGCTGGAAGATGAGCCCCTCAGGTTGGAAGGCACTTACAATACAACTTGTTTGGATTCTGGGTGGGGGCTCTGTGTAGAGACTCTGCCGGTAACTTGGCTGTAGGTATCAGCCCAGTGTACTCACTGACATGTAATCTTGTGGGACAAATTGTAGCCTGTTTTCGTTGGGATGTTTTGTTGAATAAAAATTGAATGAATTCTGATTTTGGCTTATTCAATTTTATAAAACCCAGACTAATATATGAAATATATGGTACCTATTTTTACTAGGCATGTAAAATCTTTTATGTAAATGCTCTTGATTAAGAATTCTTCTGCTGGGCAATATGGCGCTATAGTCAGAAGCACCACGGTGCCCCTCCGCAGCAAAGATCAGAAAAACTAAGTCAAACAGAGTCACACGTCAATCCTGAAACCCTAACCATCAAATGAAGAGATAAAGAAGTCAGCCAAGCACCAAATGGAATAAGAAACTGACCAAGAACAGAGCACAAGGAGAGAGACATGCAGAGGTCCCCTATCAGCTACCGCAGCACGAATCCGCCATCTTGGACTCCTATCAGAGATCAGCGAACAGGAGGTATGAGAAAGCAGCTTCACAGAGCTTCCAGCAGGAGACAGAACAACCAGTAACCCATGATATAGGCTTTCCTACCCCCGACCATTCTTCACCCCCATTTACCCTCCTCTGCTTCCTGCAGCCACAGGCTATTGGCCAGGAAGCACAAGCTTCCCCCCAGTGCCACTTAGATTCCACCCTCCCACACTGGCCAGCTCCCTGAGTGCCATTTGTTGGCTGCTGGTGTTGTTTTTTACTGCTTCTTTAGATTTCTTCCTTACCTCTCACCACCTACCCCTCCTTTCTCTCAAATACTTGGCTCCGTGCGCCATCTTTGCTTCTTCCTGAAAGGCTGTGAAACACTGCTCAACTGTGAAACTGCTTCCCGGTCCGTGCCGCCATGCTGGTGGGACCCCCAGGCCTTTTTGTTTGTTTGCTCTGATTTGTTCTGTTTTGATTTGTTTGTTTGTTTTCTTTTTCTTTTCTGGGCTTGGAAGCCCCTTCTAGCTGAGCATTACCACGTGGCTGGAAAGCGAGTCCCTTATTCTGTGCAGATGCACGGGGACATCCCTGGAGGCATTTTTTTTTTCTTGTTTTTGTTTTTTCATTTCTTTGTTTAGGTTTCTTCTCTCTCTTATTCACTTTTTGTCTTTCTTTATTTCCAGTTTCTTAATTTATTCATTTTTATCTTTTACCTTTTTTCTTTTCATTTTTGTTTTTCCCCATTTCTCAGTCTCTCATCTCTCCACTCCAATAGCAAGCTCCCTTAGCACTCTTTTTTGTTTGTGTGTGTGTCTTTGGCTCCTGTTCCTCTCCTCTCTCTCATCTTTCCCATACCCATCTTAGCTCCACACATCGCAATCTACCCCTCCTTCCTGACTAACTGCACCATGTGCTGAACATCACACTCCCAAGCAACAGAGGCACGGCCTACTGGAACCAGCCCTGCACTGATTCCCGGTCCACACTGTCAGCCCTGGTACGTGCCACAAAAAACCTATCCCAGCAACCCCCCTTCAGCTGGACCTGCCCTGCTGTACCATACCTGAGTGACAGACCCTGCCCATTGGTGAAGGAGGTGAAGAGTAAGTATCATGCTCACAGACGAGCAAACAACAAAGAACGCACAGCCCGCCTGCTCAGACATAACCAAACAAAACAAAAAAGCAGGACAAAACAAACAAATCTTCAATCAATAAATGAGGAAAATAAACACTGAATGCCCCAAAGACAGCAGACAATATCAAAACATTTCCAAAAACAAGACAGGATGGCTCCAGTAGGTGTCCAAAATAAAACACCAGATGACCATCCAGTAGAAGAAAAGGCACTAGACCTAACTGATAGGGAGTTCAAATGTCTAATATTCAGAATTATCCAAGAGTTGAAGCAAAAAACAAACAAAAATGAGGAAAAAATAGACAACTTCATGGAAAAGGCATACAAATTCATGGAAAATACAGACAAAAAAATGGAAGAATTCAAGAAAATAATACAGGAACGAAATGCTAAAATAAATTCACAACTAGAAATCATACAAACACAACAATTAGAAATCCAAAAGATAAACAACAAGATTTCAGAAATGGACAGTGTCATAGAAGGGCTGAGGAGCAGGTTTGAAACAATGGAAGATAGGATCAGCAAAATTGAAGATAAACACCTGGATACAACTCTGTTTGAGGAAAAATCAGAAAAAAGAACGAAGAAAAATGAAGAGACCCTGAGAATTATGTGGGATACAATCAAAAGCAAAAATCATCGAGTGATCAGAGTTCCAGAACAGGGGAAGAAAACAGAAAACACAGAGAGGATCATTGAAGAATTGCTGACAGAAAACTTCCCCAATATCATGAAAGATGAAAAGCTGACCAGGCAAGAAGCTCAACGAACCCCATATAGGATAGACCCCAAAAGAAAATCACCAAGGCATATCATAATCACACTTACTAAAACCAAAGACAAAGAATCCTGAGAGCAGCTTGAGAAAAACAAAAAATCACATACAGAGGAGAAATAATAACACTGAGCTCGGATTATTTGGCAGAAACCATGCAGGCAAAAAGGCAGTGGGATGACATATATAAAATCTTGAAAGAAAAAAATTGACAGCCAAGAATAATATATCCTGCAAAACTCTCATTCAGATATGATGGTGAAATTAGGTCATTTCCAGATAAACAGAAATTAATGGACTATGTAAAAACCAAACCAAACTTACAAGACTTATTAAAGGAAGTCCTTCTATCTGAGAACAAACAATATCAGACCACAGGCTGCCTATAGGACACGGGATTGTACAGCCAGATACCAACCTAGGAAATGAACTCTTAAGGACTATGCAAAACCAAAAGAATTACAAAAGTGAGCCAGAGAGGTTAACCTGCAAATGACAACAGCATCAGAACAATAAAAGAGGGAATAAACAGTGTAGGTATAGAACCTTCTAATGGAGAGGAAGTCAAGCTATACCAAGTAATAATAGACTGGTAGAAATCTAGGAAGATAAGGGTAAATTTCAAGGTAACCACAAAGAAAGTTAACAAACCTACTCATCAGAATATAGAAGAAAAACATAAAGTCTCAGTAAAAACAAAACCTACAAAAACAAGAGAAATGAAAAAAGAACCCACAAACCAAAGGAACTCAGCACAGGAGAGTAAGAGGAACAAAGAAATCATCAGCACCACAAAAAAAAAAAAAGCACTACAAAATGCAATCCCACTACTAGGAATATATCCTAGAGAAATAAGAGCCATCACACTAATAGACATATCCACACTCACATTCATTGAAGCACTGTTCACAATAGCAAAAAGATAGAAAAAACCTAGATGCCCATCAATGGATGAATGGATAAACAAACTATCTACATACACACAATGGTGTATTATACGAAGATAAAGAACAATGATGAATCTGGGAAGCATCTTACAACACGGATGAATCTGGAGGGCATTATGCTGAGTGAAATAAGTCAATCACAAAAGGACAAATAGTGTATGAGACCACTATTATAAAAACTCACAAAAAGGTTTACACACAGAAAGAAACAATCTTAGATGATTACTAGGGAGGGGAGTGGTGGGGAGGGAAAAACACTAAATAGACAATAGATAAGTGGTATCTTTGGTGAAGAGTAAGACAGTACCCAACACTGGGGAAATCAGTACATCTTGACCAAGGCAAGGTCATGGAAGCCTCATAGACACACCCAAACTCCCTGAGGGACCAAATTACTGGGCTGAGGGTTGGGGACCATGGTCTTGGTGGACATCTAGCTCAACTGGCATAACATAGTTTATAAAGAGAATGTTCTGTAGCCTACTACATCTATGCTACTGGTGAGTAGCATCTGGGATCTTAAAAGCTTGTGAGCAGCCATCTAAGATATGCCACTGGTCCCATTCCAGCTGGAGCAAGGAAAAATGAAGAGAACCAAAGACAACAAGTGAAAGATTAGTCAAAAGGAAATGGACCACAACTACCACAGCCTCCACCAGACTGAGTGCAGGACAACTAAATGTTGCGCAGCTACCACCACCAACTGCTCTGACAGGGATCACAATAGAGGGTCCTGGACAGATCTGGAGAAAAATGTAGAACAATATTCTAACTCACGAAGAAAGACCAGACTTACTGATCTGTCAGAGACTGGAGAAACCCCAAGAGTATGACCCCTGGACACCCTTTTAACTCAATACTGAAATCACTCATGAGGTTCACCTCTCAGCCAAAGATTAGACAGCCCCATAAAACAAAATGAGACTAAAGACTGAGAATGAGAGAGTATTGACATGTTGTGGGGTTGATAACCAATGTCACAAAACAGTATGTGTATTAATTGTTTAATGAGAAAGTCTAAGAAATTATCTCAGGCCAGAAGAGACAAGTAAATGTAACGATGATATCCTGGATGAGATCCTGGAACAGAGAAAGGACATTAGTTGAAAAACTAGTAAAATCAAAATAAAATGTGAAGTTTAGTTCATAGTAATGCACCAGTGTTGACTTCTTAGTTTTGACAGCTACACCCCAGTAATGTGAAATGCTAACAGTAAGGGAAACTGGGTGAGGGCAATATGGTATCTCTCTGTACTGTCTTAGTAACTTCTCTGTAAATCTAAACCTACTCTAAAATTAAAAACTTCTTTAAAAATATTATCCACCTTATATTGGTATTTAGGCAGACTAATACAAACAAACAAGGAAAAATAGTGCTCACTTCAGCAGCACATACACAAAAATTGGAACGATACAGAAAAGATTAGCATGGCCCCTGTGTAAAGATGACATGCAAATTCATGAAGCGTTCCATGTTTTTTTTAAAAGAAAAATTTTTTAAAAAGGAGTAAAGACAAAAATATTAATTACTGTAGTGACCAAGATCAACCTTTGTTCATTAAAGTGATTTCTCATGGGACTGTAACTCTCAGCTATGGGTGTTACTGGCCTAAGTACTTACAGTTTTATAGTTTACATCTGAAATCTTAGTGTTCCAGACATGATAGATGAAATTCCCTAAAAACAATCATTAGCAGGTTGGGGCAACAGAGGCCTGGTGAACTTTTCTGGAGGTCTCAGAGATACAAATTACATTGATGGCTTCTTCTTGCTGGGAAGAGAAGCCTTAGAAGGAAGGAAACAGAAGGATTTACCTAAGGACAGAGGGTGAGTGGATGAGCTCCACTATCAGAAATAAGAGTTGAGAGCAACAAGTCCTCAAAGTTCCCAGTTGTCTTCTTGGAAGTCTCCCTGAAATGTCATTAACTTCCCTTACCTCCAGCAAGGTTAGATCCCTACTCTTCACTTCCAAAGCACCCTCCACATCCATTACTGCAGCTGTGATTATCTAGTTAATATTTCTTTTCCCAACCAAACTATAAGCTCTGTAAGGGCTATCACCCTGCCTATACCCCATCCCTAGCCCCCCAATCTACCCTGGCCTGATGACTCACACTCAGTAAACATTTTGTATTTGTTTCTGATTAGTTTCTGCTGTAACTAATTACCATAAACTTAGTGGCTTAAAACAATACAAATTTATTATCTTACAGCTCTGGAGGTCAGAACTCCAAAATGAGTTAGCAGGGTTGCATTCCTTTTGGAGGCTGCAGCAGAGAATTTGTTCCCTTGTTTTTTTCCAGCTTTTAGAGGCTGCCTGCATTTCTTGGTTGGTGGCCCCTTCCTCCATCTTCAAAGCAAGCAGCATAGCATCTTTAAATTCCCCTCTCTCTCTGACCCTTCTGCCTCTCTTATAAGGACACTTGTGATTACACTGGGCCTGCCCAGATAACTCAGGATAACCTCTCCATCTCAAGATCCTTAACTTAATCACATCTGTGAAGTCCTTTTGCTACATATGTTAACATAGTCACAGGTTCTGGGGATTAGGATGTGGAATCTTTGGGGGCATTATTCTATCTACCACACAAGTGTTGACTGAATGTTGAATGAAGGCAGGGCTTCAAACTGGTTCAAACCAGTTCAGTCATGCCTGACAAAGTGAAACCAGAAAAGACTCAAATTTTATAAATTTGGGTCATCCAGAACAATAATCGGAACAGGAAAAATTATGTGTCGAAGCCCTGGAATGGGAGACTAAAAAGAGGCGTAGTGAGCTCTTTCAGGAGCCAGATGCATGAGATTGAATTATTTCCAGGACAAAGTGTCACAGTGGCTGCCATCTTTGAGCAGGGCACCACTGTTTCTGACTCTATGCAAAATCTAACGAGCAAGAGATTTGATTGCTATGCAACACGTATGCTGCCCTTGTTTTCTAAGAGGGGGATTAAGTTTCTGTCAGGGCTTTGACCTGTAATTTTTCCCATTCCAGTTATGGTTCTTGTTCACCCAAATTTTAAAGATTTGAGTCTGTTGCAGTGTCACTTCCTTGGCCCTGAATGAAAGTCAAGAACTACAAGCTGAGAAGTTTCACTTTTTTTTTTTTTTTTAATACACTCTCAGGACTTTGTAGATTTTGTAACTTCCCTACATATTTTATTTGTTGTAATATCATCTATTTTTCCCTGTAATCATTTGCTTTATTGTAATTGATGATGAAACCCTTAAAAAGATAGGAGACCTGAGTGTTCCACTTTAGAAAATCAAATGACAAAAGTACTTACTGAGCCCTACAATTTCCCAGGCCCTGGCCAAGTGAGTTAGATGCTTTGTCTCACTCGGTCCTCACAAACCCTGGGAAGTGAATACAATTGTTATGTCCTCATTTTGCGGATGAGGAAACCAGGTTTTACAGGTTTAATAAATCTCCCAAGTTCATACCCTCTAGTCACTGACAGTAGAGCTAGTTTTCAAAACTAGTTCTGACAGAGTCCAGAGCAGAAGTACTTTCCCATGGAGCAACCCCTGCCTGACAAGGAAGGGGTTATTCAGAAACCCCAGTGTTAGGCCTCAGATGAGCTTTGGAGCTAATAGTCCCAAGGGATGGAATGAATGGTGTCTGGCAACCAATGGAGAGAAAAGAAGAAAGAGCCCTCTGGCCTGAGCATAGGAAAAAATAAGAACCAGTTGGGCAAGGCTGGTATGGGAGGAGGGGGAAACTTATCTGAGCCTTGGAAGGGGTATAGGAACTGACCTGCCCTGCTATCGAATTTTTTATACATACTCATCCGTTTGTTTTGATCATCTTTAAATTCTCTGAGCAGTGTTTTGTTTTTGTTTTAAAAAAAGAACAGTTTTATTGAGAGATAACGCACATACCATGCAATTTACCCATTTAAAGTGAACAATTCAATAGTTTTTAGTATATTCACAAAGTTGTGTAACCATCACCATAACTGATTTTAGAACATTTTCATTACCTTAAAAAGATACTCATTAGCAGTCACTCTCCATTCTGCTCCCACCACCCCTGTTGTTGCTGTTAACTGCCATCCAATCACCCCCAAGTAATGGCAACCCCATGCACAACAGGATTGGACTGTTGTGATCCACAGGGTTTTCACTGGGTGATTTTCAGAAGCAGATCACCAGACCTTTCTTCCTATTTCATCTTAGTCTGAAAGTTCCACTGAAACCTGTTCAGCATCATACCAACACGCAAGCCTCCACTGACAAATGACTGGGGGCTGTGCATGAGGTCCATTGGCCGGAATCAAACTCAGGTCTCCTGCAGGGAAGGCAAGAATTCTACCACTGAACCACCACTGGCTTCATCCACCAGCGCTAGGCAGTCACTAATCTACCTTCTGTCTCTATGGATTGGCCTATTTTGAACATTTCATATAAATCTAATCATATAATATATGGTCTTTGTGACTGGCTTTATCAATGTTTTCAAGGTTTATCCATGTTGTAGCATGTATCATAACTTCATTCCTTTTTATTGATGAATAATATTCCATTGTACAGCTATACCACTTGTTTTTAATTCATTCATCTATTGATAGGCACTTGGGTTGTTTCCACATTTTGACTATTATGAATAATGATACTGTGAACATTCATGTACAAGTTTTGTGTGGACACGTTTTTATTTCTCTAGAGTATATAAGTAGGAGTGGAATTTCTGGGTTATGTGGTAATTTCACGTTTAACACTTTGAAGAACTGCCAAACTATTTTCCATAGAGGCTGCTTCATTTTACAGTCCCACCAGCAATGGATGAAGGTTTCAGTGTCTGTACATCTTAGCCAACATCTTGTTATTATCTGTCTTTTTGATTATTGCCATCCGAGTGGGTGCAAAGTGGTATCTCATTGTGGTTTTAATTTGCATCTCCTTAGTGGCTAATGATGTTGGACATCTTTTATGTGCTTATTGGTCACAATATGTGCTTATTGTGCTCTGGTGGCACAACAATTAAGTGCTCAGCTGCTAACCAAAAGGTTAGCAGTACAAACTCACCCAGTGAGTCTGCAGGAGAAAGACCTGGCAATCTCTCTTTCAGTCTAGAAAACTCTTTTTTTCCTACTCTACTCAGAGTTCTACTCTGTCCCATGGAGTCGCTATGAGTCAAAATAGACTTGACAGCATCTAACAACCTAATAACAATTGGCCATTTATATACGTTCTTTGCAGAAATGTCTATTCAGATCTTTTGTCCATTTCTTAGTTGGAATGTTTATCTTTTTATTATTGAGTTGTAAAAAGTTCTTTATATATTTAGATATAAGTCCCTTATCAGGGAAAGTATTTGCAAATACTTTCTCTCATTCTGTGGACCATCTTTTCACTGTCAATTGGATTTTAGAGGAATTCTTTTTTTTTAAAATTTTTTTATTGTACTTCAGATGAAGGTTTACAGAACAAATATTTTCTCATTAAACAGTCAGTACACATATTGTTTTATGACATTGGTTAAGAACCCCATGACATGTCAACACTCTCCCACCTCGACCTTGAGGAACTTTTTTTGGTGAAAATATACATAGCCAAAGTTACACCATTTCGAAAGTTTCTACATGTACAATTCAGTGACATCAGTTACATTCTTCCAGCTGTGCTGCTATTCTCACTATCCTTTTCCAGATTATTCCATCACCATTATCTTCTACTCACTGTCCCCTAGGCTTCCCATCAAACCTTTTGAGTTGCTGTTGTCAATCTGATCTCATATAGATAATTCTTTTTTTTTTTTTTTTTGGTACCTTAGATGAAGGTTTGCAGAACAAATAGCTTCTCATTAAACAGCACACATATTGCCCTATGACAATGGTTAACAACCCCATGACATGTCAACACTGTCCCTTCTCAACCAACCCACCAGCTTTCCTGTCCCCTCCTGCCTTCTAGTCCTTGTCCCTGGACTGCTGTGCCTCATTAGTCCTGTTCTGTTTTATGAGGCTGTTCAATCCCCAGCTGAACAGTGAACTTCGGGAGGGGCTTCATCACTGAGCTAAAAGAGTGTCCGGGACCCATACTCTTGGGGTTTCTCCAGTCTCTCAGGCCAGTAAATCTGGTCTTTTTTTTTGTGTGTGTGTGAGTTAGAATTATGTTCTATGTCCTTTTCCAGCTCTGTCCAGGACCCTCTATTGTGATCCCTGTCAGAGCAGTCAGTGGTGGTAGCCGGGCACCATCTAGCTGTACTGTACTCAGTCTGGTGGAGGCCATGGTAGCTGTGGTCCATTAGTCCTTTGGACTAATCTTTTCCTTGTATCTTGTTCTCATCGTTCTCCCTTGCTCCCAAAGGGTGAGACCAGTGGAGTATCTTAGATGGCTGCTCACAGCCTTTTAAGACCCCAGACGCTACTCAGCAAGGTAGAATGTAGAACATTGTCTTTATAAACTGTGTTATGCCAATTGAGCTAGATATTCCCTGAGACCATGGTACCTACAGCCCTCCGCCCAGCAATTCAATCCCTCAGGGAGTTTGGAAGTGTCTATGGAACTTCCATGACCTTTTCTTGTATGAGTTGTGCTGGCTTCCCCAGTAATGTGTACTGTCTTACACTTCACCAAAGTTACCACTTATCTACTTAGTTCCCCCCCATCCCTCCCATCCCTTGTAACCAACAAAGATTGTTTCTTTTTGTGTGTAAACTTTTACATGAGTTTTTACAGTAGAGGTCTCATACAATATTTGTTCTTTTGTGATTGATTTATTTCACTCAGCATAACGTCTTCCAGTTTCAACCATGTTATGAGATGCATCACAGATTCATCATTGTTCTTTATCTTTGTATAATACACCATTGTGTGTATGTACCATAGTTTGTTTATCCATTCATTTGTTGATGGGCACTTAGGTTGTTTCCGTATTTTTGCTGTTGTGAATAATGCTGCAGTGAACATGGGTGTACATATGTCTATTCGTGTGACAGCTCTTATTTCTGTAGGATATATTCCTAGTTGTGGGATTGCTATATCGTATGCTATATCTATTTCTAGCTTTTCTAAGGAAGCATCACATCGCTTTCCAAAATGGTTGTACCATTTTACATTCCCACCAACAGTGCATAGGATTTCAAAACTCCCCACAGCCTTCCAACATTTGTTATTTTCTTTCTTTCTTTTTTTTTTTTTTTTTTGATTTGTGCCAGTAATGTCAGGGTGAGATGGTATCTCATTGTAGCTTTGATTTGCATTTCTCTAATGGCTAGTGATATTGAGCATTTCCTCATGTGTCTGTTAGCTGCCTGAATGTCTTCTTTGATGAAGTGTCTATTCATATCCTTTGCCCATTTTTTACTTGGATTATTTGTCTTTTTCTTGTACAGGTGTTGGATTTTCCTATAGATTTTAGAGATGAGAACTTTGTTGGATTTGTTATAGCCAATTTTTTTCCCCCAGTGTGTAGGTTCTCTTTTTACTTTTTTGATGAAGTCTTTTGATGAGCCTAAGTGTTCAAGTTTTAGAAGATCCCAGTTATCTAGTTTATCTTCCGGTGTTTGTGTATTGTTATGGTTTGTATGCTATTTATGCCATATATTAGGACCTCTAGCTTTGACCCTATTTTTTGTTCTATGATCTTTATAGTTTTTGGTTTTATATTTAGGTCTTTGATCCATTTTGAATTAGTTTTTGTGGATGGTGTGAGGTGTGGGTCCTGTTTCATTTTTTTTACAGATGGACATCCAGTTTTGCTGGTGCCATTTGTTGAAAAGACTGTCTTTTCCCCTTTTAATGGACTTTGGGCCTTTGTCAAAGATCAGGTGACCGTAGGTGGATGGATTTACATCTGGCTTCTTGATTATGTTCCATGAGTCAATGTGTTTATTGTTGTACTAGTACCAGGCTGTTTTGACCACCATAGCTCTATAGTAGGTTCTGAGGTCATAGAAGTGTGAGTTTTCCTACTTTATTCTTCTTCTTCAATAGTACTTTACTTTTCCAGGGTCTCTTCCCTTTCCATATAAAGTTAATGAAGTAGTTTTTCCATGTCTTTGAAGAATGCTGTTGGTATTTAGATCGGGATTGAATTGTGTTTGTAGATTGCTTTGGGTAGGATTGACATTTTCACAATGTTGAATCTACCTATCCAGAAGCATGGTATGTTTTTCCATTTATGTAGGTATTTTTTTTTTCTTACAGCAGTGTTTTGTAGTTTTCTTTGTATAGGTCTTTGTCATGGATTGAATTATGTCCCCCCAAAAATGTGTGTATCAGTTTGCCTGGGCCATGATTCCCAGTATTGTGTGGTTGTCCTCCATTTTGTGATTGCAATTTTACGTTAAAGAGGATGAGGGTGGGATTGTAACACCATTACTAAGGTCACATCCCTGATCCAATGTAAAGACAGTTTCCCTGGGGTGTGGCCTTTACAACCTTTTATCTTACAAGAGATGAAAGGGAAGCAAGCAGAGAGTGGGGGACCTCATGCCACCAAGAAAGCAGTGCCAGGAGCAGAGCGCATCCTTTGGAACCGGGATTCCTGTGCAGAGACACTCCTAGTCCAGGGGAAGATTGATGAGAAGGCCAACAGAGAGAGAAAGCCTCCTCTCGGAGCTGACACCCTGCATTTGGACTTTTAGCCTACTTTACCATGAAGAAATAAATTTCTTTTTGTTAAAGCCATCCACTTGTGGTATTTCTGGTATAGCAGTACTAGATAACTAAGACAGTCTTTTACGTCACTGGTTAAATTTATTCCTAAGTATTTTAATTTTTTAGGGGATATTATAAACGATATTGCTTTCCTGATTTCCTTTCCATAGTTCTGTTTATTGGTGTATAGGAATCCAACTGATTTTTGTATGTTTACCTTGTATCCTGCTACTCTGGTGAATCTATTAGTTCCAGTAGTTTTCTCGTGGAGTCCTTTGAGTTTTCACATCATCCGCAAATAGGGATAGTTTTACTTCTTCTTTACCAATTTGGATGCCCTTTTCTTGCCTTATTGCTCTAGCTAGTACTTCCAGCACAATGTTAAATAGGAGTGGTGATAAAGGGCATCCTTGTCTTTTTACTGTTCTCAGGGGGAGTATTTCCAGCCTCTCTCCATTAAGAATAATGTTGGCCATTGGTTTTGTATAGATGTCCTTTATTATGTTGAGGAATTTCCCTTCTATACCTATTTTATTGAGAGTTTTTATCAGGAATGGATGTTAGACTTTATCAAATGCCTCTTCGGTGTTGATTGAGATGATCATGTGATTCTTTTCTATGTTCCTCTTACTCTTATGTTCTGAATTCCTTTTGTTTATGGATTTTTTTTCTGTTTCTTTCATTTTTGTGGATTTTGTACGTGCTGAGAGTTTGTTTTTCTTTTTTATTTTGATGAGTAGGTTTGTTAACTTTCTTTGCAGTTACCTTGAAATCTACCCCTGTCTTCCTAAGTTTAAACCAGTCTTTTATTACTTGATATCACCTTGACTTTCTCTGCATTTGAAAGTTCTATACCTACACCATTTATTCACTCTTTTATTGTTCTGATGTTGTTGTCATTTACAGATTGACCTCTCTGGTTCCCTGTTGTAAATTTTTTAGTTTTGTTTCATCCTTGAGAGTTCATTATCTAGGTTGGTATCTGGCTGATGCTGTCTTATGTCCTAGATTCAGGTTGTTGTCTGATGTTGTTGGTTCTCTAACTGAAAAACTCCCTGTAAGTTTGGTTTGGTTTTTACATATTCCTTTAATTTCTGTTTATTTGGAAATGTCCTTATTTCACCATCATATTTGAGTGAGAGTTTTTTCAGAATATATTATTTTTGGTTGGCAGTTTTTTCTTTCAAGATTTTATATATGTCATCCCATTGCTTTCTTGCCTGCATGGTTTCTGCCAAGTAATCAGAGCTGTCTTATTGTTTACCCTTTGGATGTAACTTTTTGTTTTTTCTCAAGCTGCTCTCAGGATTCTTTCTTTGTCTTTGCTTTTAGAGAGAGTGATTATGATATGTCTTGGTGATTTTCTTTGGGCGGAATATCCTATATAGGGTTTGTTGAGCTTCTTGGATGGTTGGCTTTTCATCTTTTATAATATTAGGGAAGTTTTCAAAGTCAGCAAATCTTCAGTGATCCTCTCTGTGTTTTCCATTTTATTCCCCTCTTCTGGAACTCTGATCACACACAAATTTTTGCTTTTGATTGTGTCCCACATCATTATCAGGGTTTCTTCATTCTTTTCTCTGATTTTTCCTCTAAGTGGTATCCAAGAATTTGTCTTCTAGTGTACTGATTCTGTCTCCCATTGTTTCAGATTTGCTCTTAAAACCTTCTATTGCACTGTCCATTTCTGAAATCTTGTTTTTATCTTTTGGATTTCTAATTACTGTTTTTGTATGGTTTCTAATTTTTTGTTTATCTTGACATTTTGTTCCTGTATAATTTTCCTGAATTCTTCATTTGCTATGTCTGTGTTTTCCTTGATTTTGTCTGTATTTTCCATGATTTTGTCTTTGTTTCCTTATTTTTATCTGCATTTTCCTTCATCTGTGGATATTAGAGTTTTAAATTTCCTATCAGGTAGTTTCAGTGCCTTTTCTTCTACCAGAAGGTCATCTGGTGTTTTATTTTGGTCACTTTCTGGAGCCATCCTTTCCTGGTTTTTTGTATGCTTTAATATCATCTTCTGTGTCTGGGACATTCAGTAATTCTTTTTTTCATTTACTGATTGTGGATTTGATTGTTCTGTCCCACTTTTTTCTTTTATCTGGTTATGTCTGAGCAGGTGGGTTGGGGATGTTTTGTTGCTTGCTCACCTGTGGGCATGATACTTCTCTCTATCTTATCCTCGTGGGCAGAGCTGGTCACTCAGCTATGGTGCAGCAGGGTGGGTCCATCAGGGCTGGAGGGGCATGGATGTGTCATTTGTGGCATGAACTGGGGCCAATGGGGCATGCCTGGGGAACAGTGCATGGCGAGGTCCAGGGGACCATGTCGGTGCTGCTTGGGGGCATGATGCTCAGCACACAGTGCAGTTAGGCAGGAGGGAAAAGAGAGGATGTGATGTGCGGAGCTAAGTGTATTGTTAAATGAATAAAGAGAAAGAAAAGCAAAAAAAGAAAAGAAAAAATGAAGTAAAAAAGTAAATAAAATGGCAGTGCAGTAGGAGTCATCAGGTAGGGGCAGGGCAGACCTGGTGAGGCCATGTGCTGGTGGCTCTCTAGCTGAGTGGTGTTGCTTGGCCTGTTGAGAAGGGATGTGGGTGGTACATGGGTCTAGGCAGGCAGGAGAAAGGAAAGAAAATAGAGAGAAGAAACCAACAAGCCAACCATCAAAAATAAATACATAAAAAACTAAAAAATAAAAACAACAATAAAGGAAAAATATATATAGTGGTGGGGGATCCAGCCATTGGAGGTGAGGTGGAAAAGGGGTGGCTATGAGCTGATATCTCTCTCACCAGGTGGCATGGTACAGCCCATCAGGAAGGGGCAGAGGCAGTGCAGGGCCTAGGTGTAGGGAGAAGGAAAAGGGAGAAGGGTATAGATAAAGAAATATGAAAAGTGTGGCTCTACGGGAGCCAACCTGTGGGTGTGGTGCAGACCCAGGGAGACCATGTGCCAGAGGATCTCCAGCCGAGCAGTACAGCACAGCCCACCAAGAAGGGGGAGATCAGCACAAGGGGCTAGGTGGGTGGGAGAATGGAAAGGAAGGAAGGGAGAGAGCAGAAACAGTAATAACAACAACAAAAGAAAAAAAGCAAAAAATAAAATGGCTCTGAAGGAGCCAGTCGGTGATGATGGCAAAGACCCAGGGAGACACATGCAGTGACTTTCCAGCTGAGTGATGCAGCACGACCCCTTGAGAAGAGGTGGAGGGGATGCACAGGGATGGGTGGGTGGGAAAAAGGAAAGGAAGGAAAGGGGAGAGAGAGAACGAATGGAAAAAATGAAAATAAACAAAAAACAAAGCAAACAAACCAAAAAATCATAGCCCGTCAGGAAGAGGAGGGAATGGTATCTGGGGCTAGCTAGGTGGGAGAAAGGAAAAGAAGGAAGTGAGAGACACAGAAGCAACAAAGAGCCAAAAAAGCAATGTCAAAAAACAAACAAACAAAAAATAGCACTGAAGGGGCTGGCCGGTGGGGGCAGCATGGACCTGTGTGGCAGCAAGCTGGTGTCTGTCTCTCCGGCTGAGTGACCATGGTCCATTGGAAAGCGGCGGAGACCTTGTACAGAGAAGGGTGGAGGGTGGGAAAGCATGTAGCCCTGGTTACTGGGTGCTCTGTCTCCTGTTGGGAGCTGTGATGTTGCCTTCCCGTACTTCCTATCTGCGTTCTTCATGGCTGTAGTCCAAGATGGTGAATCCATGCCACATCAGCTGGTAGGGGACCTCCACTCCATAACTCTCCTCGCTCTCTGTTCGCTGTCAGTTTCTTATTCCATTTGGTGCTTGATAGAGTTTTTATTCTTTCATTGGATGCTTAAGTTTCCAGGATTGACATTTGTATCTGTTTTACTTAGTTTTTCAGGTCTTTGCTGCAGAGGGACAGCATGGTATTCCTGTCTATAGCTCCATGTTGTCTTCACCTCCTGTCTAATGTTTTTCTCATGGTTAGACTGGAGTTCTGGATTTTTGGGAGGAAGACCACAGCAGGGAAATGTCCCTCTCATCATATCATATTAGGGGTACATGTTTTCAACACGACTTATCACTGATAATGTCAACTTTGATCACCTGGCTGAGGTAGTGTTTACTAGGTTTCTACATTATAAAGATACTGCCCCCTCTCCATACTCAACTCTTTGGTAGCATGTCATCAAGCAAAGTCTGTACTCAAGAGGGGCAAGTAGAGGGGAGGATTAAGCTAAACCTTGTGGAGGGCAAATTATCTACATATATTATTAGTCTATTCATTCATTCATCTATTCATTCAGCTATTTATATCAGTATAAAACCCAAAAATCAAACCAGTTGCCATCAAGTCGATTCCGACTCATAGCGACCCTACAGGACAAAGTACAACTGCCCTGTAGGATTTCCAAGGAGTGGCTGGTGGAATTGAACTGCCAACCTTTCGGTTAGCAACCAAACACTTAACCACTGTGCCACCAGAGGCTCATGGATGTTTTACACTTTGGGTTATAATCCAACACTATGTTATTTATTTTCTTGCTCAGGTTATTCCAGTTTTAGCCATGGGGGCTCTTTGAGGTTGACTCCTGTGTCCCTTGGCATGTCCCAATCTTTTTTTTTTTTTTTGAGCACTTCCTGACTTGGTGACACTGCAAGATATTCCAGGTTCATCTTGTATTTTCCCTGCCCTAGCCTGGAATCAGCCATTTCTCCTAGGAGCTCAAGATAGATATTAGAGAGTAGTATTTGAAACCAAGATCTGGGCACTGGGGTATACTCATTGCTGCTGGGGTCACACTGCTTCTAGGCCTCTCAGTGGACAGGGCAGGGGCATATATGCATGTATACTAACTCATGCATCTACACATATCTATAATTATTTCTGTATCTATCTGTATCTATATTAAGCTAAAGATGCATTCATACTGATGTCTCTGACTGTAATCCAGTACCATTGATCAGTTTCATCAATGTTTTACATTTAATTTCAGAGAGCCCTAAAACTTAACTCCATGGACCTCTCCTTTTAATCAAAACCTTCCAGCGCCTCCCCCATTGCCTACAGAATCAAATACCAATTCTCAACTTGAAAATCTAATTTTAAAAGTTTATTTTTTACAAGTTTTATTGACACAGGTATAATAGACATATAATACACTGCACGTAAGGAGTGTACAGTTTGGTAAATTTTGGCATATGTTTCCACCTGTGACACCATCAAAATATATCAATTATTCCCCCAAAGGTTCCTCAGGGCCCTTTTTGTGATCCCTTCCTCCTGCCCTTCTCTGCCCACCTTCCATCCTCAAGCAATCACTAAAGTTTAGTTTGCATTTTTGAGATTTTATATAAATGAAATGTAGTTTTACACTCGTCTATTTACTTTCACTCAGAATAGTTATTTTGAGATTCATCCATGTTGTAGTGTGTTATCAGTAATTAATTCCTTTTATTGCTTTTTATTGTATCTATTGAATAAAATTTATTCAATTGTATAGATATACTACAATTTGTTCATTCCCTTGTTGATGGACATTTGGGTTATATCTAGTTTATGGCTATTACACATAAAGCTGCTACGAATATTGTGTACAAGTCTTTGTATGGACATATGCTTTTCATGAATCTTGGGTAAATAACTAGGAGTTGAATGGCTGTATCATATAGCAGGTGAATGTTTGACTATGTTTAACTTACATTCATACTAGCAGTGTATGAGAGTTCCATATCCTCACCAACACTTGGTTTGATAAGTCTGTATAATTGTAGACATTCTAGCAGGTGTAAGGTAGTATCTCACTCCCTAATGATTAGTGATGTTGAACATCTTTTCTTGTGCTTATTTGCCATCTGTGTATCTTCTTTGTTGAAATAGACATTTAAATAATGTACAAATAGCTCATTTTAATGGGGTTATGTTTTCTTATTATTGGATTTTAATAGTTCTTTATCTATTCTGGACACGAGTCCTTTATCAGATAAGTGATTTACAAATATCTTTTCCCAGATGGGTGAATGTCACAATAGGAAATCTGAGAAAGTGGCATTCAGATGTCTAGCTCAGCAGATAAATTATTGGCCCCGTGTGTGTGTGTGTGTGTGTGTGTGTGTGTGTGTGTGTGTGTGTGTGTGTGTGTGTGTAGGGGGGTCTCACAGCAGAGTATAACGGGGCTCCATTCTTCAGTCATGAAGGAACTGAGGATACCAAACATGTTTTCCAGGCAGTGACTCAAAGATGTACCAAGTAAAGATCTGGCCACTGAAATGAGGGCAGAGAGTGTCTTGGTCACTGAAAGCCCATTTACTAAGCTGGAGCAGAAAAAGTGGAACAAAGAGGAAGATAGACTTGGTGGCAAATCTATATACTTTAATGACCTAGAAATCCCTAGACACCTCCTCTGCTAAGGACAGGTTTGGTCCCAAATATGAGACACAGCTGCATTCTCAGGTGGGCTTCAGTTAGATAGCCCCATGGTGAGTGGAAATCTGTCTGAACCAGGAGAATGTCAAGTTTTTACAGTTAGGTCACATTCGAAAACCCATTGTTGAGTTGATTCGGACTCATAGCCACCCTATAGGACAGAGTAGAACTGCCCCATAGGGTTTTCAGGGCTGTAATCTCTATGGAAGCAGATTGCCATGTCTTTCTCCCATGGAGCAGCTGGTGGGTTCAAACTGCCAACTTTTTGGTTAGCAGCCGATTGCCTAACCACTGTGTCACTAGGGCTCTTTTTACGTCACGTTATCCATTGCCATCAAGTTGATTCTGACTCATAGTAATCCTATAGGACAGGGTAGAACTGCCCCACAGAGTTTCCAAGGAGCATCTGGTGATTCAAACTGCTGACCTTTTGGTGAACAGCCGAGCTCTTAACCACTGTGCCACCAAGGTCACATTAAAACTAGTTAAATAGATGGATTTGTCAATATATAGTTTGGGACAACTGGAGAGTCATCTGGGAAGATAAATAAATATGGATTTCTACCTCACACTTTGCACCATCATATACTTCTAGTGAAATTTATTTGTTGTTGGTTGCCATCAAGTTGATTCAGACTCATGGCAACACCATGCACGCAGAGTAGAACTGCTCCATAGGATTTTCAAGGCTGTGATCTTTCAGAAGCAGATTGCCAGGGCTGTCTTCCAGGGCATCTCTGGCTGCATTTGAACCACCAGCCTTTTGGCTAATAATTAAGCACATAACCATTTGTATCACCCAACGACCCTTGAATTTATTTAATAGCACATAGAATAAAAAAAAATAAACCGCAAAAGAACTAAAAGAAGCTAAGGGAAAAGAAAAAGCTTTTTCACAACAATCTTTGAGTGAAGAATCCCTGGCTAACTATGATAACAAAAAACAGAAAATACTGAGAATTCAGATACATGAAAATCAAACATTTCTGCATGGTAAAAGCCACCATAAGAGAAGTCAAAGGACAAATTTCACACTAGTAAATTAGTATTTGCAGATCCTGTTGAAACAAAGGACTTATTCCCCATATTCTGCCATTTTAAGATAAAATTAAATCTATATATAATTTATAATCTATATATTATATAATTATATCTTACATATTTTATATATAATTTTAATTTTATCTTTGTAGTACAATTTTATGTATATATGTATACATATATAGTAATTTTAAAAGAGTCTTGGTGGCACAATGGTTAAAGCACTTAGCTGCTAACTGAAAGGTTGGTGGTTCGAATTCATCAGCTGCTCCATAGGAGAAAGATGTGGCAATCTTCTTCCAGAAAGATTACAGCCTTAGAAACCCTATGGGGCAGTTCTACTCTGTTCTATAGGGTGACTATGAGTCAGAATTGACTTGACAGCAATGGGTTTGGGTTTTTTGTTTTATTATAATTTTATCTTAAAATATTTTAAGATAATATAAAATAAGTTTGAAAGATAATTTTATCTTAAAATAGCAGAAAAATGAAGAAATGGTATTGTGGTGAAATGAGTTCCTTTGTGTGGTCTTTTGCTCTTGGATTTTGCAAAAACAACTAGGGATTTCTAAGTTCTTGGCTACCCTTAAGGGTTTGTTACTTTTTTTCCATCTGGTTAGGGCACCCCCTTGTAATTAACAAGGTAACTGACAAGAAATCTCAGCCAATAATTAATAAGGAGCCTGCAGACTGGCTATAATGTGGAGGCTCAGAGAGGGCTTTCTGGTTGAGGAGCTGGGAGGGATGGCACATACTTCGGGACACAGAAGCCTTGCACTGAAAACCCTCCCAGAATCAGTTGAGAGCTGTCTCCAGCAAAGCTGTGCCAGTTAAGAGTTGAATGGGCCAAGAGCAGAGTAGAGTAAAGCTGACAACTGCAACTGATGAAAAGCTGAGTAGCTAAAGGACAGAGGTGAGAGGAATACTTTTTGTTTTATACTGTTTTGTACCTTTTGAAATTTGAATTAAGTGAATCTATTATTTTTTAAAATTGAACAGAAATTGATCAAAGTTAAATTGCTGAAATAGAGGAATACCTTCTGTGCAGTAAAGGATAAACACAGCATATCTGGGTTGTCCAAACTGCACATTCCAAATAAAGTTTTGACTTTTGCCTAGCTCCTAGAAGATAAACTCTAAACCTATGGAATATCATGCCTAATAAGACTATCTTTGCTTACCTCAGGCCTTGGCCACACCAGATAGTTTATGTTAACAGTGTTGTTTATTGTGGGCTTTAGGCCACATGGTAAGAGCTTAACTTCTGGATGGGCTGGAGACTGAGTAACTAAGGTGAGCCATGCAGGCAGTCAGCCATGCCTGTATAACCAACTCCCAATGAAACCTTGGACACCAAGGCTCAGGTGAACTTGTGTTGGCACACATCATTTCTGGGAAAATTAAGCACTGTTCATAAGACCCTACTGGAAGAAGACAACTAGAATCTTGTGCCTAATCTCTCCTGGACTCTACCCAGTGTGCCTGTTTCTGTTCCTAATTTTCATCTGCATCCTTTTCCTGTAATAAACTGTAAACTTGAACATAACAGCTTTACTGAGTTCTGTGAATCCTTCTAATGAATCCATGAACCTAAGGGGGGTCTTGGGACCTCCCACAACACCTTTAATTCTTTATTTTTCAACTGTTGTGTCTTAATACTAAAATTCAGGGGTGTAATTTAAATCCATAGTTTATGTGTTTCTGATCCAGTTACAATGCATTGTTCTATATGTGAACTCCCACCAGAACTCTTGTTTTTTACCTTCCTCTCTCTCTCACACACATATTAAATAAAACATGCCAAAAAAATTAGTTGGCAGCTGTTTCCAAAGGAACCTTGATTAGTGACTCACTGACAATCAGGAGAATGGTATCAAATAGCATTTAATCTATAGTTGGCACACAGACATATAGTGATCATTTATTGTCTCCTATCTGTAGAAAACAGAATACTTAGAATACATTAGATGACAGAGTAATGAATTTTCTGATAGGCTGAAATTATAGCCTTAAACCAACAAGATGAAGCAGAAGAGGTATATAAGGAAAGTTCTGCATTTAAATTAAAAAAAATAAACAAGATATGACTAGAAAAGAACTCAATTAACGGCACTGATGGAAATAGGAACTAGAGGATTTTAGATGACAAAAACTCTGAGCGAATCAATAATCTAATAAAACAACAGCAAAAAAAATGAACATAAACCAAAGTGGAACTAATAGAAGTGTATTGCTCACATAAAGAGAAGAAATGCAGCAACTTCCGGGCAACATGGCGCTATAGACAGAAGCACCGTGCTGTCCCTCCAGAGCAAAGATCTGAAAAACTAAGTCAGAGTCACACATCAATCCTGAAACCTAAGCATCAAATTAAGAGATAAAGAACTCAGCCAAGCACCAAATGGAATAAGAAACAGACAGAGAACAGAGAGCGAGGAGAGATACATGCGGAGGTCCCCTATCAGCTACCACAGCATGGATCCACCATCTTGGACTCCTATCAGAGATCAGCAAATGGGGTTTCAGAGAGCAGCTTCACGGAGCTTCCAGCAGGAGACACAATAACTGGTAACCAACGATATATACTTTCCCACCTCCCACCCTTCTTCACCCCCACTTGGCCTCCTCTGCTTCCTGTGGCCACAGTCTCTTGGCTGGGAAACACTGGCTTCACCCTGGTGTTGCTTGGATTCCACCCGCCCGCACTGGACGGCTCCCCGAGTGCCATTTGTTGGCTGCCGGTGTTGTTTTTTTCTGCTTCATTAGATTTGTTCCTTACCTCTCACCATCTCCCCCTCCTTTCTCTCAAATACCTTGCTCCGTGTGCCATCTTTGCTTCTCCCTGGAAGTCTGCAAAACACCACTCGACTGTGAAACTGCTTCCTGGCCCTTGCCACCACACTGGTGGGACCTCCGGGGCTTTTGTTTGTTTGTTCTTATTTGTTCTGCTTTGATTTTCTTTTCTCAGCTTTGGAGCGCTTTCTAGCTGGGCAGTACTGTGTGGCTTGGGAGCTACTCCCTTACTCTGTGCAGACGCACAGTGACATCCCTGGGGGTATTTCTTTTTTCTTGTTTTTTTGATTTTTTGAGGGTTTTTTGTTTCGTTGTTTTCTTCTCTCCCTTTTTCCCTTTTTGTCTTTCTTCATTTGCAGTTTCTCGATTTATTCATATTTTTCTTTTACCCTTTTTCTTTTTTTTATTTTTGTGTATCTCCATTTCTCAGTCTCTCATCTTTCCACAACAATAGCAACCTCCCTTAGCACTCTTTTTTGTTTGTGTGTGTGTCTTTGGCTCCTGTTCCTCTCTCCTCTGTCTCCTCTTTCCCATACCCATCTTAGCTCCACACATCACCATCTACCCCCTCCTTCCTGCCTATCTGAACCGTGTGCTGTTCATTACACTCCCAAGCAGCACAGGCATGGCCTCCCAGAACCTGTGCCACACTGATTCCCAGTCCGCCCTGTCAGCCCTAGTACAGGCCACAAACAACCAATCCCAGTAACTCCCCTTCAGCTGGACCTGCCCTGCGGTACCATACCTGAGTGACTGACCCTGTCTATTGGAGAATGAGGTGAAAAGTATTGGGCTCACAGATGAGCAAACAACAAAAAGCTCATAGCTCACCTGCTCAGACATAAGCAAATAAAACAAAAAAGCAGGACAAAATAAACAAATCTACAATCAATAAACAAGGAAAATAACTACTGAATGCCCCAAAGACAACAGACAATATCAAAACATATACAAAAACAGGACAGGATTGTTCCAGTAGCTGTCCAAATTAAAACACCAGATGACTTTCCAGAAGAAGAAAAGGTGCTAGAACTACCTGATAGGAAATTCAAATCTCTAATATTCAGAATTATCCAAGAGTTAAAGCAAAAAGCAGACAAAAATGAGGAAAAAATAGACAAATTCATGGAAAAGGCAGACAAATTCATGGAAAATACAGAGAAAAAAATGGAAGAATTCAAGAAAATAATACAGGAACAAAATGCTAAGATAAATTCACAATGAGAAATCTTACAAAAACACAGTTAGAAATCCAAAAGATAAACAACAAGATTTCAGAAATGGACAGCGTCATAGAAGGGCTGAGCAGCAGGTTTGAAATGACGGGTTACCAGATCAGCGAAATTGAAGACAAACACGTGGATAAAACTCTGAGGGAAAATCAGAAAAAAGAGCAAAGAAAAATGAAGAAACCCTGAGAATTATGTGAGATACAATCAAAAGCAAAAATCTGTGAGTGATTGGAGTTCCAGAACGGGGAGAAAACAGAAAACACAGAGAGAATCATTAAATGATTGCTGACAGAAAACTTCCCCAATATCATGAAAGATGAAAAGCTGACCATCCAAGAAGATCAATAAACCCCACATAGGATAGACCCCAAAAGAAAATCACCAAGGCATATCATAATCACACTTGCTAAAACCAAAGACAAAGAATCCTGAGAGCAGCTTGAGAAAAACAAAAAGTCACATACAGAGGAGAAATAATAACACTGAGCTTGGATTTTTTGGCAGAAACCATGCAGGCAAGAAGACAATAGGATGGCACATAGAAAACCTTGTGTCACTCTCCGTTTCTTTATTGGTGCATTGAGTCCATTTACATTCAGTTAATTATTGATAGATGTGAGTTTATTGCTGTCATTTTTTAGTGCTTTTTTTTTTTTTGTGGTGCTGACGTTTTCTTTGTTCTTCTTACTCTCCTGTGCTGAATTCCTTTTGTTTGTGGATTTTTTTTTCATTTCTTTTGTTTCTGTAGGTTTTGTTTTTGCTGAGACTTTATGTTTTTCCTCTTTATTTTTATGTTTGTTAACTTTCTTCGTGGTTACTGTGAATTTTACCCTTATGGTTCTAAGTTCAAAGCAGTCTATTATGACTTGGTATTGCCTTGCCTTCCTCTCCATTAGAAGGTTCTTTACCTACAGCCTTTATTCCCTCTTTTATTGTTCTGATGTTGTTGTCATTTACAGATTAACTGCTATGATTCCCTGTTGTATTTCTTTCGGTTTTGGATAGTCCTTGAAAGTTCATTTCCTAGACTGGTAGCTGGGTGGTACAATCCTGCGTCCTAGGTTCAGCCTGTGAGCCGAAGTTTGTTCTCAGATCAAAGAACCTCCTTTAATAATTCTTGTAAGTTTGGTTTGGTTTTTACATATTCCATTAATTTCTGTTTATGTGGAAAAGTCCTAATTTCACCATCATATTTGAACGAGAGTTTTGCAGGATATATTATTCTTGGATGGCAATTATTTTCTTTCAAGGTTTTATAAATGTCATCCCATTGCCTTCTTGCCTGCATGGTTTCTGCTGAATAATCTGAGCTTAGTCTTATTGTTTCTCCTCTGTATGTGACTTCTTGTTTTTCACGAGCTGCTCTCAGGATTCTTTGTTCGTCTTTGGTTTTGGTGAGTGTGATTATGATATGCCTTGGTGATTTTCTTTTGGAGTCTCTCCTATATGGGGTTCATTGAGCTTCTTGTATGGCCAGGTTTTCATGTTTCATGATATTGGGGAAGTTTTCTGCCAGCAGTTCTTCAATGATCCTGTGTCTTCTGTTTTCTCCCCCTATTCTGGAACTCCAATCATTCACAGATTTTTCCTTTTGATTGTTTCCCACATAACTCTCAGGGTCTCTTCGTTTTTCTTTGTTCTTTTTTCCAAATTTCCCTCTAACAGAGTTGTATCCAAGTGTTTGTCTTCAACTCCACTGATCCCGTCTTCCACCGTTACAAATCTGCTCCTCAGCCCTTCTATGACACTGTCCATTTCTGAAATCTTGTTGTTTATCTTTTGGATTTCTAATTGTTGTTTTTGTATAATTTCTAGTCATGAATTTATTTTGGCATTTTGTTCCTGCATTATTTTCCTGAATTCTTCCATTTTTTGTCTCTATTTTCCATGAATTTGTCTGCCTTTTCCATGAATTTGGATATTTTTTCCTCATTTTTGTCTTTTTTGCTTCAACTCTTGGATAATTCTGAGTATGAGAGATTTGAATTCCCTTTCAGGTAGTTCTAGTGCCTTTTCTTCCACTGGGAAGTCATCTGGTGTTTTATTTTGGATGCCTACAGGAAACGTCCTGTCCTGTTTTTGTAAACGTTTTGATATTGTCTGCTGTCTTCAGGGCATTCAGTAATTATTTTTATTGTTTATTTATTGTAGATTTGTTTTTTTCATCCTTTTTTTTTATTTGGCTATGTCTGAGCAGGTGGGCTATGTTCGTTGTTGTTTGCTCATCTGTGGGCATGATACTTTTCACCTCCTTCTCCAATCAGCAGGATCAGTCTCTCAGATATATGGTACAGCAGGGCACGTCTAGCTGAAGAGGAATTGCTGGGATGGGTTGTTTGTGGCACTTACTACAGCCACCAGGGCAGGTCGGTAATCAGTGCAGGGCAGGTTCTGGTAGGCCATGCCTGTTGTGCTTGGTGGTGTGATGTTAAGTGCACAGTGCAGGTAGGCAGGATGGAGGGGGGAGATTGTGATGTGTGGAGCTAAGATGGGTATGGGAGAGAGGAGAGAGGAACAGGAGCCAAAAACATGCAAACAAACAAAAAAGAGTGCTAGGGGAGCTTGCCATTGGAGTGGCAATGAAATGGAGAAAAACAAAAAGGGGAAGAAGAAGAAAAAAGAAAAGAACGAATAAATAAAAACTAGAAGAAAAAAAAAGAAGAGCAAAGCCCCCAGAGATCCCACCAGTGCAGCTACGAGGTCTGGGGAAGTTGTTCCCAGGTGTTGAAGTACACCCTGGCTAGAAGGCATAGAGATATTCAGCACCAGGTATTCAGGGAACAGGAAAAGAAGGAAGGTATGGAGAGACAAGAAACTGAGTAATGAAGAAAGACAAAAGGAAAAAGAGGGAAAAGAAAAGAAAACAAATTAAAAAAAAAAGAACAAGAAAAGCCCCCCCAAAAAAAACCAGAAAAAAAAACCCCCACAAAAAAAGAAATGCTCTCAGGGATCCCTCTGCACATCTGCGCAAGCTGAGGGGGTAGGTCCCAAGCTGCACAGCACTGCCCAGCCAGAACGGGCTCCCTACTCAAGAAAAGAAAAATAAAACAAACAAACAATTCAAAGTGAACAAACAAAAGCCCCTGGACCCCACCGGCATGGCAGCATGGATGGGGAAGCAGTTCCACATTCGAGTGGAGCTCCCCAGCCCCTCAGGAAAAAGCAAAAGTATTTTTTTGAGCCAGGTATTTGAGCGTAAGTAGGGGGAGGTGGCGATAGGTAAGGAAGAAATCAAAAGAAGCAGAAAAAAGCAACACCAGCAGCCAACAAATGGCACTCAGGGAGTTGGCCAGTGTGGGCAGGTGGAACCCAAGCAGCTGGTGCTTCCCAGCCAAGAGACTATGGCTGTGGAAAGCAGAGGAGGCCGAGTGGTGGTGAAGAGGGGTGGGGAGTGGGAAAGCATATATCGCCAGTTACCAGTTGTTCTGTCTCCTGCTGGAAGCTCCGTGAAGCTGCTTTCTCGTACCCCCCATTTGCTGGTCTCTGATAGGAGTCCAAAATGGCGGATCCGTGCTGCGTTAACTGATAGGGGACCTCTGCATGAATCTCTCCTCTCTCTCTGTTCTCTGTCAGTTTCTCACTCCATTTGGTGCTTGGCTGAGTTCTTTATCTCTTCATTTGATGTTTTAGGGTTTCAGGATTGCTGTTTTCTCTGTTTGGCTTAGTTTTTCAGATCTTTGCTGTGGAGAGACGGTGTGGTGCTTCTGCCTAAAGTGCCATGTTGCTGGAAGTCTATTTCTAGCTTTTTAAGGAAGCGCCAAATCAATTTCCAAAGTGGTTGTACCATTTTACATTCCCACCAACAGTGTATAAGTGTTCCAGTCTCTCCACAATGTCTCCAGCATTTATTATTTTGTGTTTTTTTTTGGATTAATGCTAGCCTTGTTGGGGTGAGATGATATCTTATTGTAGTTTTGATCTGCATTTCTCTAAAGGCTAATGATCTTCAGCATTTCTTCATGTGCCTGTTAGCAGCCTGAATATCTTCTTTGATGAAGTGCCTATTCATGTCCTTTGCCCATTTTTTATCTGGGTTATTTGTCCTTTTGTTCTTGAGGTTTTGCAGTATCTTGTATATTTTAGAGTAGACGCTGATTGGATTTATCATAGCCAAAAATTTTTTCCCAGTCTGTAGGTTGTCTTTTTACTCTTTTGGTAAAGTCTTTTGATGAGCATAACTGTTTGATTTTTAGGAGCTCCCAGTTATCTAGTCTCTCTTGTGGTGCTTGTGTGTTGTTACTTATGGTTCTTATTGTGTTTATGCCATGCATTAGGGCTCCTAGTGTTGTCCCTATTTTTTCTTCCATGATTTTTATGGTTTTCGATTTTATATTTAAGTCTTTGATCCATTTTGAGTTAGTTTTGGTGCATGGTGTGAGGTATGCGTCTTGCTTCAGTTTTTTGCAGATGGATATCCAGTTATGCCAGCACCATTTGTTAAAGACTGTCTTTTCCCCAATTAACGGACTTTGGGCCTTTGTCACGTATCAGCTGCTCTTAGGTGGATGAATTTATGTCTGGATTCTCAATTCTGTTCCATTGGTCTACATATCTGTTGTTGTACCAGGACCAGACTGTTTTGACTACCGTGGTGGTATAATAGGTTCTAAAATCAGGTACTGTGAGGCGTCACACTTTGTTCTTCTTCTTGCGTAATACTTTACTTATCCAGGGCCTCTTCCCTTTCCATATGAAGTTGGTGATTTGTTTCTTCATCTCTTTAAAAAATGCTGCTGGAATTTGGGTCTGGATTGCATTGTATCTGTAAATTGCTTTGGGTAGAGTTGACATTTTCACAATGTTGAGTCTTCCTATTCATGAGCAATTTGTTTTTCCACCTTTGCAGGTCTCTTTTGGTTTCTTGTGGTAGTGTCATGTAGTTTTCATTGTATAGGTCTTTTATGCCTCTGGTTAGATTTGTTCTTAAGTATTTTATCTTCTTGGGGCCTATTGTAAATGGTATTGATTCAGTGATTTCCTCTTGGAAGTTCTCTTTGTTGGTGTAGAGGAATCCAACTTATTTTGGTATGTTTGTATTGTATCCTGATACTCTACTGAAATCTTCTGTTAGTTCCAGTAGTTTTCTTGTGGATTCTTTGGGATTTTCTGTGTATAAGATCATATCATATGCAAATAGAGATACTTTTCCTTCTTCGCTACCAATCTGGATGCTCTTTATTTCTTTTCCTAGCCTAATTGTTCTGGGTAGGACCTCCAGCACAATGTTGAATGAGAGTGGTGATCAAGGGCATCCTTGTCTGGTTCCTGTTCTCAAGGGGAATGTTTTCAAACTCTCTCCATTTAGGATGATTTTGGCTGTTGGCTTTATATAAATTCCCATAATTATTTTGAGGAATTTCCTTTCTGTTCCTATATTGTTGAGGGTTTTTATCATGAATGGGTGTTGGACTTTGTCAGATGCCTTTTCTGCATCGATGGATAAGATCATGTGGTTCTTGTCTTTTGTTTTATTAATGTGATGGATTACATTGATGGTTTTTCTAATGTAGAAGCATCCCTGCATACCTGGTATAAATCCCACTTGATCATGGTGAATTATTTTTTTGATATGTTGCTGAATTCTGTTGGCTAGAATTTTGTTGAGGATTTTTGTGTCAATGTTCATGAGGGATATTGGTCTCTAATTTTCTTCTTCTTTTTTTTTTTTTTGCAGTGTCTTTACCTGGGTTTGGTATCAGGGTTATTCTGGCTGGCTTCATAGAATGGGTTTGGGAGTATTCCATCCTTTTCTATGCTCTAAAATACCTGTAGTAGTAGTGATGTTAACTCTTCTCTGAAAGTTTGGTAAAATTCTCCAGTGAAACTGTCCAGAGGTCAGGGTTTTTTTTTTTTTTTTTTTTTTGGTTGGGAGTATTTAATTACTTTTTCAATCTCTTCTTTTGTTATGGATTTATTTAGTTGTTCTACCTCTGTTTGTGTTAGTTTATGTTGGTAGTGAGTTTTTAGAATTTTACCCATTTCCTCTAGGTTTCCAAACTGGTTACAGTACAATTTTTCATACTATTCTGTTATGATTCTTTTAATTTCAGTTGGGTCTGTTGTGATATCACCTATCTCATTTCTTATAGGGGTCATTTGCTTCCTCTCCTGTTTTTCTTTTGTCAGTTTGGCCAGTGGTTTATCAATTTTGTTGATCTTTTCAAAGAAACAGCTTTTGGTGTTGTTAATTAACACTCTCAATTGTTTTTCTATTCTCTATTTCTTTTAATTCTGCTCTAATTCTTATTATTTCCTTTCTTCTGGTGCCTGAGGGCTTCTTTTGCTGCTCTCTTTCTACTTGTTCCAGTTGTATGGTTAATGTTTTGATTATGGCCCTTTCTTGTTTTTGGATGTGTGCATTTATTGCTACTAACTGTCCTCTGAGCACTGCTTTTGCTGTGTCCCAAAGGTTCTGGTAGAATGTGCTTTCATTTTCGTTTGATTCTATGAATTTCTTTATTCCATCCCTAATTTCTTCTATAACCCAGTAGTTTTTGAGCAAGGTGTTGTTCAGTTTCCATGTGTTTACTTTTTTTTCCTTGCGTTTTCTGTTGCTGATTTCCACTTTTATGACTTTATGGTCAGAAATGATGCTTTGTAATATTTCAGTGCTTTGGATTTTGTTAAGTCTTGCTTTATGGCCTAATTGTGGTCTATTCTGGAGAATGTTCCATATGCCCAAATAGGCTGCTCGTATGAGCTTGTTTGATTACTGACACCTTTGAAGCTCTAATGTCCTGTCACCAGCTGGTTAGATCTGTTACTAGGTATGTGAGCTCAGGAGTCTGCCCACTCCTCCTCTATGGATTCAGCTCAGATGCCCAGGTAGATGGCCACCAAGTGTGTGGTGCAGGCTCTCACCTATAGTCCTAGACAGGTATGGGTGATTGGTGTAGGCACAGGCATCTTGCTGCCACAGGGGGACACACTCTGAGCAAGGCCAGGTGGCTGACGGCCACCCCTGAGTGTCCAGTTGGAAGGTGTGTCTCTGTTGCCTAGAGCACATCGGAGGGTAGGTTTTGGAGCCGGACTATGAGCACCTAATGCTGTTGGCTGTAAGGACTGAGGGTCACTTCTTATTCATGGGACCCTATTGCAGGTGGCTAAGTGGGGTGTGTGGAGCCATCAGTCCTCAGGCCCCTGATGTGGGTAGGTGAAGACCCTGCTTAATGGGCAGAGCACCGTCAAATGTCAGAACCTGCCACTTCGCAGCTGAAACAGTTGAAGTTAGACTTCCAGTATATACTCTGTTGTACTGCGGTAATGTGGGCCTACGCTGTTGAAATGGGCCCACACAAGTCTTTGTGGGGGAAGGCACTCAAAGACCTTGGATCCCTTATGCCTGTGCCTAGGCAAAGGAGTTGTGCCTACCCTGGGTTCCTGGCTTAGGGGAGCCAGCAGTTTATTTTTTCCCATTTGTTAATTTGTTCACTCTCCAAGGCAGGGAGAATGTCTCCGGGCATGTGACAGATCCTACTTCTGGCCCAGGGGACTCGGCAATTGCAGTGCAGTGCAGAGCAGGGAGCAGGGAGGTAAATGGGAGAGAGGTTTTTCCCTAAGGGGGGTGATTTTGTTCCGCACAGTAGGCCGTACGCAAATACTTATCTTTTGAAGATCCAGGGTTGCTTCTCACTGGTTCTGGGTGGCCGTGTAGACTCTCTGGTGCTGGGTCTCTCTCAGTGCGGAAAATGCACCTGCTGAAGACTGCTGCTTGCCTGCCTTACTGCTCTCTGCCAAGCTGATCAGGCCTGAAGGGATCAGGCTCTCGCCAGGTCAGGTTGGCAACTCCTCGCTGCTTCTGAATCTCTCCCTCCCCCTGCCACTCAGTCTGGTTCCTCAACTCTGCCTTTGATGTTCAGGTCTCTCAGATTGCCATATATTATTGATTCACCTTTTTTTGGGTCTTTGTTGTAAGAGGGTCCACTGGAAGCGTCTGACTACTCCATCATCTTGGCCCTGCCTCCAGCAATACCATTTACAATAGCCCCTAAAAAATAAAATCCTTAGGAATATATCTAACCAGGGATGTAAAACACCGATACAAAGAAAACTACAAAACACTGCTTCAAGAAACCCAAAGGGATCTACATAAATGGAAAAACATAGCATGCTCATGGATAGGTATACTCAACATAGTGAAAATGACAATTCTACCCAAAGCAATTTACAAATATAATGCAATCTCAATCCAAATACCAACAAAATTGTTTAAAGAGTTGGAAAAACTAATCATTAACTTTATATCAAAAGGGAAGAAGCCCCAGATAAGTAAAGCTGTATTGAAAAAGAAGAATAAAATAGGAGGACTCACGCTACCTGACCTCAGAAGCTAGTATACAGCTACGGTAGTCAGAACAGCCTGGTACTGGTACAACAACAGACATATTGACCAATGGAACAGAATTGAAAACCTAGATGTGAATCCATTCACCTACAATCACCTGATCTTTGTCAAGGGCCCAAAGTCCATCAAATGGCCAAAAGACAGTCTTTTTAACAAATGGTGCTGGTAAAACTGGATGTCCATCAGGAAAAAAATGAAACAGGACCCATACCTCACACCATACACAAAAACTAATTCAAAATGGATCAAAGACCTGGAGATAAAGCCCAAAACTATAAATTTCATAGAAGAAAAAATAGGATCAATTCTAGAGGCCCTAATGCATGGCATTAACAGGATACAAACCATAACCAACAACACACAAACCACAGAAAATAAGCTAGATTACTGGGATCTTCTAAAAACTAAACACTTACGCTCATCAAAAGGCTTCACCAAAAGAATAAAAAGAGAACCTACTGACTGGGAAAAATTTTTGGACATTACAAGTCAGACAAAGGTCTAATCTCTAAAATCTACAAGAAAATCCAACACCTCTACAACGAAAATACAATCCAATTAAAAAAATGGGCAAAGGAAATGAATGGACACTTCACCGAAGAAGACATTCAGGCGGCCAACAGACACATGAGGAAATGCTCGCAATCACTAGCCATTAATGAAATGCAGATTAAAACCACAATGAGATACCATCTTACCCTGGCATTATTGGCATGAATCAAAAACACTGGAAATAACAAATGTTGGAGAGGCTGTGGGGAGATCGGAACTGTTATGCACTGCTAGTGGGAAAGCAAAATGATACAACCATTTTGGAAAATGATATGGCGCTTCCTTAGAAATAGAAATACCATACGATCAATCCAGCAATCCCACTCCTAGGAGTATATTCTAGAGAAATAAGAGCCGTCACACAAGTAGATATATGCACACCCATATTCATTGCAGCACTGTTCACAATAGCAAAAAGATGGAAACAACCTAGAATGGATAAACAGACTATGGTACATACACACAATGGAATACTATGCAACGAGAAAGAACAATGATGAATCTGTGAAGCAACTCATAACATGGATGAAACTGGAGGACTTTATGCTGAGTGAAATAAGTCAGTCACAAAAGGAGAAATATTGCATGAGACCTCTACTGTCAAAACTCGTGTAAAAGTTAACACACAAAAAGAAACAATCTTTGTTGGTTACGAGGGGTGGAGGGGGGACGAAGTAGAGAATAGATAAGTGGTAACTTTGGTGAAGGGTAAGACAGTACACAATACTGGGGAAGCTGGCACAACTTGTACAAGGAAAGATCATGGAAGCTCCATAGGCACATCCAAACTCCCAGAGGGACTGAATTACTGGGTGGAGGGCTGTGGGGACCATGGTCTTGGGGAACATCTAGCTCAATTGGCATAACACAGTTTATAAAGACAATGTTCTACATTCTTCCTTGGTGAGTGGCATCTGGGGTCTTAAAACCCTGTGAGCAGCCATCTAAGATACTCCACTGGTCTTACTCCTTCAGGAGCAAGGGGGAATAAAGAGAACAGGATCCAAAGGACTAATGGACCACAGCTACCAAGGCCTCCACCAGACTGAGTCCAGTACAGCTAGACTGCTCTGACCGGGATCACAACAGAGGGTCCTGGACAGAGCTAGAGAAAAATGTAGAACAAAATTCTAACTCACAAAAAAGACCAGATTTACTGGCCTTACAGACTGGAGAAACCCCGAGAATATGGCCCCCAGACGCCCTTTTAGCTCAGTGGTTAAGTCACTCCCGAGGTTAACCATTCAGCCGGGGATTGGACAGCCCCATGAAACAAAACGTGACTAATGAGGCACACCAGTCCAGAGACAAGGACTAGAAGGCAGGAGGGGACAGGAAAGCTGGTGATAGGGAATGCAAGGTTGAGTAAGGACAGTGTTGACATGTCGTGGGGTTGTTAACCATTGTCATAGGGCAATATTTGTACTAACTGTTTAATGAGAAGCTATTTGTTCCGTAAACCTTCATCTAAGGTACAAAAAAAAAAAAAAGAATTATCTATGTGAAATCAGATTGACAACAGCAACTCAAAAGCTTTGATGGGAAGCCTAGGGGGCAGTGAGCTGAAGATAATGGTGATGGAATAATTTGGAAAAGGATAGTGAGAATAGCAGCACAACTGGAAGAATGTAATGAATGTCACTGAATTGTACATGTAGGAATGTTTGAAATGGTGTAACTTTGGCTATGTATGTTTTCACCCCCCCCCCCCAAAAAAAAGAAGTTCCTCTAAGGTCGAGAAGGAAGAGTGTTGGCATGTCATGGGGTTGTTAACCAATGCCATAAAACAGTATGTGTATTGACTGTGTAATGAGAAACTATATGTTCTGTAAACCTTCATCTAAAGTACAATAAAATTTTTTTTTTTTTTTAAAGTGAAGAAATGCCATATAGTCCACTGTACCCTGACCAATTTCATCAGGAGATGCCTTTATGTTCCCAGTCCAATTTTTAGGATGCCAGTCCTTCCCAATTAATGTAACACCAGATACCTTGCAATGCTGGGAATTCAGTTTGTGTTTTAATTCAGCCACTTGTAGGATTTAGTTTACATGAATCTCAGCTCTGCAAGGTATTGGAGATAAGACTTTCTTTCAGGGAAGACATAAAAACATTCAGGTCATTTATGTGGCACTTGGAATTTGAAGCCCTGAGCTCATCCTTTTCTTTCTCCCTTTGTCCAGTGCAATTAGGAGCAACCAGCAAATCTCATTATATTCGTTAGTTTGACTAAAATGTTCTAAGGTATCAGATATGTGGCCACCCAGGTCTTGCCTCTTCTAAGTATTTAACAGTAGCCAATGGTGATATTTTGCGTATCACTACTGCTACATCCTGTCATTAGTGATTTTAAATCTAATCAGATTAGATAACTAATTCCAGAAACCCCAGAAACAGTTTAGAAAACTCATCCTTAGGATTTTGTTCCTGTTTAGTTCTAAAATCTGTATTAGTTTCCTAGGGCTGCCCTACCAAATTACCACAAAGTGGGTGGCTTAAAACAATAGAAATGTATTCTCTCACAGTTCTGGAGATGAGAAATCTGAAATCAAGGAGTTGGCAGTGCCATGCTGTCTCTGAAAAGCTCTAGTGAAGATCCTTCCTTGCCCCTTCAGCTTCTGGTAGCCTCAAGAGTTCCCTGACTGTGGCAGCATAACTCCAGTCTCTGCCTCTGTCTTTTCATGTCTGCCTTACCTCTGCATCACTCTCTGTCTCCTCTCTTTTATAAGGACACCACTCATCTTGGATTAGGGCCCACCCTACTTCAGTGTGACCTCATGTTAACTTAATTTGTATCTGCAACAACCCTATTTTCAACCAAGGTTACATTCACAGATAACAAGGGTTAGGACTTGAACATGCCTTTTTGGGGGACACAGATCAACCCATAATAGACAGTGGTTGCAGGTAGTGGCTGCAGGCCATTCTAGTGAAGCAGGCCATATGGTGGAAAGTGTCTAGAAGCAGTAGCTTCTCCTCACTCCAGCCGGTCCTTTACTTGGGAGAATAAAGACCTGGGGTTACCAGAGCCTCCAGTTTTTAAAGAGTAGCTAGAAATCTGGATTACTATATGAAATCTGCCAACTTTTAAATGTTGGCAACTATTTTAAAAATTAAAGCCTTGTGTAGAATGAAGGAAATGCCCAACAAGGGTCAATCTGAAACCTATTCTGAGTTTAAGTATCTGAAGGGCTGTCATGCTTGAGTGTGCATAGGCTGGTTCTAGGTTAATCCAGGGACAAAACTGAAAGCAATGGGTTGAAGTGACATGGAGGTAGATTTTAATCACAATATAGAAGAGATTTCTAACAATTACATTGGGCCAACAACAGGATAGACTTCATGGAGTAACATGTATGTGCTCACTGGACAGCTCCAGCCAGAGTGTGGATGGCCATCTCATCCATGTTGCTAGTGAGACTGAACTTGATGGTGTCTAGGACTCCTCCCACATTGGGTCTGTGAGTCTACATGCATACACCATGTTGCAATCTAATAACAATGTCTCTTTTTTTGATTATTAAATGAATAAACTGTTGTTTATTGAGAACAGTGATGGTGAAAGGGCCCTGCAGGCAGTGGAGGATGTAGGCTCCATGAACCAGGTGTCACTGGACATAGATCAGAAAAGTGACTTGGATAAAGATTAAGTTTGAAATATTTTCCTCTCAAACTTGTTTTCTTTTTTTTAAGGCAAGATTTCACTAGTGCGTTTTGGCTACTTGGTTAAAACAAAACAGAGGAGTGAGTTTATTTTTTGCCATTAATAGGGAATTGTTTTGTTGTTATAATACACTTCCTGTGATTTAATAAGCTTTAAAATAAAGTGTCCATTTCACAGTCTGAGTGGTCAGTACATCAGCTGTGTGTGTCTGTGTGGTATCTGTGAATTGTCACTCATGCCTTCCTACAATAATGGTCCCAATGGCCCCTTGTCTCAAGAAGTATCACCAAACTAGCTGCAGTGTGTCTTATTAATGCACTGGTTTATGGGAGGCAATGCACAGGCAAATGCACAGAAGCAAAATTATCTCCAGAGATTGATCGCTTGCTCACCACTGCCTCCTCCCACTAGAATGTCAACTCTGTGAGAGCAAGAACTTGTTTTGCTCACTCCTCCATACCTAGCACCTGAACAGGCACAGAGTAAGCATTCAAGAAATACTTATTTAATGAATTCTAACACTTATTTG
Source organism: Dugong dugon (assembly GCA_030035585.1). Lineage (NCBI taxonomy): Eukaryota > Metazoa > Chordata > Mammalia > Sirenia > Dugongidae > Dugong > Dugong dugon. The sequence continues at coordinate 26,288,747 of CM057464.1, forward strand.
ATCTAAATTCTCCTGCCTTCAACTTCTTAACTAGCAATTTTGACCTAGAGAGAAGCAACATGGAAAAAAACCCTCAAATCAAAAGAGGCACCAATGTATACAGCAGCAAAAAAGAAGGGAAGAGGAGGGGGAAACCTCTCATGCTCACAGAGGGACATGGGGTCTCCAGCCCTATTCATCTCAGTTGATGCCATGGGGGCTGGCCTGGGATTGGAGCTGGGCTCCTCGGCTCTTCCATGAGGCCATAGTGGTGATGGCCAACTTGTTGAGGATGTAGGACTTAAACACATGCATATTCTTTCCAAAGTATTATTAAAAACTTTTGCTGTTCTCTCAAGTTTTGGTGTCCTGTGGGCAAAGCTCCATTGGGCAAAGCCCAGTTGCAGTTTTGGCCAACATTAGTATTCTCAGTGACTGTATTGGGTGGTCAGTCAAAGGCAGGCATTGTCTCCCTCTCTCTGCCTTGGCCCATGAAACGGGAACTGCTGATCTTTCAGAAAGGAGCCCTGGTTGTACAGTGGTTAAAGCACTTGGCTGCTAACTGAAAGGTCAGTAGTTCTAAACCCACCAGCCACTCTGTGGGAGAAAGATACAGCAGTCTGCTTCCGTAAAGATTTACAGCCTTGGAAATCCTATAGGGCAGTTCTACTATCTCTTACAGGGTCAATATGAGTCAGAATCATTTCAATAGCAGTGGGTTTTTTTGTTTGTTTGTTTTGACCTTTCAAAAATATTGGAAAAAGTATTTTCCATCTCCTCTTTACCTCCTCCCCAAGAATGACTGATTCTGCATGGGGTCAGGCTCAATGTGTAAAGACCACTGCTGTCCTCTCTTCTTAGTTCTCTCGCTCTCATCTTTTTTTTTTTTTTTTTTTTTTTTTAAAAGCCTGGCCACAGGATGCACCTGTCCTCCTCCCCTCCATGGGGTAAACCCAAGAGCCAGGTGCTGCCCTTGCAAGGGAAGACCTACAGCTGTCTTGCCTGGGGGAGGGTGGTGGTTAAGTTCAGCTGAAGACCATTTCGACCTAGGGTCCAAGCCAAGTTTTTAATCCATCTTTTTTGGTAATAAAGCCAATATGCTGATCCATATCTGGCTTCTGTATCTGTTTCTCAACTAATTCACAAATTCATGTGATAAATTAGCATTCTCAAACCCAGCCATAACAATGGGTTTGATTGTCCACAAAAATGAAAAAAAAATTGAAGGTTGACAAATAAAGATTAGACAATACTTTCATATACAAATTCTGCAGGGCTTCAGCTGAAATCAGGGTTTGCAGGTAGCTTTTGTCTGTTCTTGTCCTGAAGGCCAGTGTGCCTGTGGGAGTCGAATAATTTGCATTCCTTGTTCCCACCCGGGTGATAACCAAGGAAGAACTAGGACAGATGAGTTGGCAGATAGGGGCAAATGAACAATAAACACTTTTATTCTAATAAAGGCACAGCTTATATCTGCAGGCAAGGGCAGGCTTCCTCTTGTAGGATGTTTTTCTCTGTAAGACCTACAGAGTGGAGTAGCAGATGGGAATGTGGACTTTCTACCAGCATCTTCCCAAGAAAGACTGCAGATTCCTGTCTCTCCTTCCAAACACAACCGATGAGGAGTGAGTGAACAGGCAGAAAGCAACCAAGAGTGTTACATGGATAGAGGATAGATGTCCCTTCACATGGAAGGGAATAGCAGGAAGGGGAGTAAGCATGCCTCCTTTCAAAAACAAAGATGGAGCAGAGGAGTGGTGCGAGTCAAATCCTGCACTGGTTGTCTTCAGGGACCGAATCAGTGCTGGCCAAGGGCCAGCTGACTCAGAGCCATCAATGAGCAAGCAGAAAGCTCTTTTTAGACTGCTTGATGGCTGCCTCACCTTGCCTCCTCATGGAGGTATAACTCACATACGGTAAAGTGCGCACACTTACAGGTACAGCATTTTTATGTATGTATACCCTGGTGGCGTAGTGGTTAAGTGCTACAACTGCTAATCAAAAGATCGGCAGGTCAAATCCACCAGGCGCTCCTTGGAAAAATCTATGGGGTAGTTCTACTCTGTCCTATAGGGTTGCTATGAGTTGGAATCAACTTGACAGCAACGGGTTTGGTTTTTATACACTTATATAGCCACCACCAGACTGAGACAGAACATTTTCTGGACTGCTTTTAAAAGACTTTGTCACATCTGCTGTCCTGAGGAATGGCTTAAAGGTCCTTTCCAGCACCAAGTATTCAAGCCCACAGATGTATTTTTTTCATATTTGTATTTTGAAAGTAAAAATTCATTTTTACCCTATCAACACTCAGTTCTATCATAAAATTTTCTTTTCATAAAAACCAGAAGACCAAATCCATTACCATCGAGTCAATTCCAATTGATAGTGACCTTACAGGACAAAGTAGAACTGCCCCATAGGGTTTCCAAGGAGTGGCTGGTGGATTCGAACTGCCCACATTTTGGTCATACTGACATTTAATTTACAAATGGAATTTTTAAATTGTGTCTAGTTTATCAATGTTAGCAATACTTTCTAATTTTTAAGTATTAAAAGATTCCACTTATAAAGAGATACTATTTTTCCAGGGAAGTGAATATCTGTCTGAAGCTCTGATTTCCTCTTAAAGAGAAATTGGAAGTTATCTTACCCTGTCCCCACCCATAGTGACAGCATCCAAATTAGAATTACCTCATCACAGGAGATTTGTCATGATCAGTCAACCAAAGACAGAGAAAGATGAAATAAATGTTCAAAGGGAAACCACATCTCCAGGAAGTATTTTTTTTCTAGAACTCTTTCAGTGTTTTTGAGGAAAATGTATTGACTATGTAAATGGGCATATTGTCCTTTAATAACATATATGGAATTTTCATGCTGGAAAATTTCTTAGGAACTTATTTCCCCAAGCAATTTTAGATCTAAGTTAGATTTTTAGATTATTTATTTACAAAGTTAAAATTAAAAAGTAAAATTGTCAAATATTCCTTACCTTAAAAAAGCCCTATAAGATGAGATAGATGAAATCTAGGGAAAAGATATCTCTGTTACAAACTATATATAATTAGATATAAATTATAATTTAATATTAAATTAATAAGTAATGTATAAATATATAATATATAAGTATTTATATAAATACATATAATAAATATAATTTAACATAAAATATCAAAGCTCTGTGTGTTCCTATACTGACTAACTTGCTGATGGTGTAAATATCAATTTGTTATTACCCTTAGGGCATCCACACCCGCACTCCAGCAGGTCTCACACTTGCGCACCCAAGCTTCAACATGGCAGCTGTTAGCATAGGCCTGGGAGAATGAAAGTTTTAGCACAAATCTGGTCCAATTATCATCATAGTGGAAGTAATTTAGATGGTCCTGAGCAAATAACTTGATGTAAAAACACAAAACTCAACTATGGTGTGTCCAGATCAGAGCCAGATTTCTGTTTACCACATAAATAATAAACTGTCAATGGTTCTAAAGTGTGAATTTGCTCTTGGCTTTTCTCTTAATGACAACACAGACTTTAGGTGTTATATAAACATAATAGCAATTTAGAATTGAGATTCACCAGAATCCTGTGCTGGAGTCAGGCAACCAGAGTTCTAGATCCAACTCTTCCCCTGGCTAACAGTGAGTAGTTGAGCCAGCCACACCCTTTAGTTTCCTCTTTTACAAAATTAGGGCCAAGAACTAGGTGATCGATTAGGCTCGCCTGAGTTCTAAAGTGCTGTGATTCTGTATCAGAAGATTTCTTTGCACTTTAAGGTCTTGGATACAAGAAAGCAAACTGCCAATGGGCCTCTCTGCCAGACTTGGGCCTTCCTCACTGGTGCTGGCACTTTCAGAGGGAACTGAGAAACTCTAAGACAGACCTCTAATTCACTGAAAACTCAAAAAAGGTTTTATTCCATTGCCACTTCCTCCTTGTTAATGTCTATCAGAAAATCCATAATAATTCCAGGAGTCACAACTAATTTCAACCCTGTCACAGTATTAGTGACACATGGTATCCATATCAAGTCTCCCAGATTTCTGGGAACCTGTATTTCAAACGTGTGTGGCTTGTTCTCTTCAACTAATATTCTTTTAGTTTCTTTATAAAACCAAAACTGGGGTTCATTTGGTGAACCTCTCCCTACCATTTCACTTTTAGTTGATTACAGTCATTACTGTGCTCCCTCAGAAGGCATGCATTGCATTTCTACTCTGTTGAGCAAGCAAGAAACAAGCAAGCCAGCATCAGTCATTGCACCTGTCACAGTAGGATGCCTTTTCTAGGGACTGTTTCCTCATTCCATTCTCATGGAAGCTACATATTTGTATGGCCATATTTGTATGATGGAACTTCTCTAACCTCTACTCCCTGGCCACAGTGAACACAGTGAAATCCACTTGGGTCAGGGGTGGGGGGTTGCTGACACAAAACTGGCTGATCACATTTCTCCCGAAGGAATTCAGAATTGAGACTGAGAGATAAAGACTTGTTTTTCTCCATATAAACCTTTGGACTTATGAAAGCTATTTTCTATCAAGTGGCAGGTACTGTAGAAGTGAAGCATGAAGCAGGCTTACAGTGAGAACTGGAGCTAGAAAGAGAAAGAGATGACTTTCTGGGTTCCCTCCACACTGAGGGTAATGTCTCTAGTCTCTTACTAGGTCCAATTGTATCCCTACTTATGACTTTTTATGGATTGAATTGTGTCCCCAAAAATATGTATTGTAAATCCTAACCCTGTTCCTGTGTATGTACTCTCATTTGGGAACAAAGTTTTTGTTGTTATGTTGATGAGGCCACATCAGTATAGGGTATATTGTAAGCCAATCACTTTAGAGATATAAAAGGAGCAGATGGGCATAGAAGCAAGTAAGTACAAATGAGGGAAGTTAGATGCCATCCCACATGAAAGTTGCTAAGGAACTCAGGAACAGAAGCAGAAAAGAGACAAGGTTCCTCCAGAACCAACAGAGAGTCAAAGCCTTCCCCTAGAGCTAGTGCCCTGAATTTGGACTTCTAGCCTCCTAAACTGTGAGAACATAAATTTCTATTTTTTAAAGCCACCCACTTGTGGTATTTCTGTTATAACAGCACTAAGAAACTAAGACATGACTTTTATGAAATATACTATGCCCTGTGTTCTCACAGTAAATATCCCTTTTTGCTTAAGTTATCCCTAGTGCGCTTCTGTTGCTTGCTATCAAAAGAATCTTAACATGCTCCTAAGTGGATTTCATCTTAGTAAGAGAGATCAAAACATACATTTTACAATATTTCAAAGAGTGGTAGGACTCTGAGTTCCAGGTCCAGGAACCATAAGTATCTTATTCATCTCTGTGTCCCCAGTATGTTGACTCTATGAGTAAATGAGTGAAGGGAGAGTGGTGGCACCTTGAGCAAGTGACTTAGTTGCTCTGTTCCCCCATATTCCTCATCTGAAAGAGCTCTGAGAAATTATTTGGTTTAAGTCTTTATTCTACAGAAGAGGAATCTGGGCCCAGAGAGGTAAAAACCATTTGCCCAAGGTCACACAGCTAGTTAGCAGAACTGAAACTAAAATCCACGTCTCTAAGCTCTAAATGCGGAATCCTGTGATACTCCCTTCCTCCTGAACCAACTTCCATTGACCTCAATGGATAATACAGTCAATAAGCCCCCACAGTCTGTCTCCCTTCTTTAAAACTTCCTCAATATGGACTCATAATTCAGCTATCATATAGAAAATTCTTAAACAGGAAACTCAGGGTGTCAGTCATCACCGGGCTTGGCTAGTCACAGACACTATTCAACAAGTAGAGGAGGAACCACTCAAAGCTGGAGCATGAAGACCCAGCATGAGGTAACAAAGAAAGCCCACATAGCACTTACTGGTTTACTGTCCAGTGAGATGGAATTTTTCACTGCCCTCGTCTGTCATGAATAAGTAGAGAATTGATCACCCCGACATTGATGAGCAAAGCATTCTCTCACATATGTGAAGGGCATAACTGAGTGAAACCTAGGAAGGACTTAAAAATAAAATGAAATAAATCAACCTACTAATCAAAAGAGACAAAGAGAAAAATCTGTATTGACAAGGGAATTGTAAACACAGGATTTAGGATGGTAGTTACCTCTGGTTCGGTGGGGAGATGCAGAGATATAGGATGGGAGAGGCCCAGAAAACTAGATTTAATTATTGTCAAAGTCCTAGATTTTGTATTGGTGTTGATGAGTGGTGGATTCATGGGTGTTTTTTACATTATTAAAAATAAATTAATGAGTAAATTAATAAAAGAAGGCCATGAATGGACTAACAATAAGAGGGTGTCATAAACCAAGGATTATGCATAATCCAATTCTGATTATCCATGAATGAAAAAGGGGAAAAGGAAGAGTAGTTATGGTGTCAAAGTCATGCCCTTACTATTGCTCTCAAACTAGAAAATAAACATTTCATGATATTCCAAATATTTTTGGTTGTTGTTATGATTTTACCTGTCATGTTAGTTACTTTGTCACTGTCAGGTAGAAAATGAAAGTCTCTTTAATCCCTTTAACACCTGAGTTAAGCTATGCCTGCTGATGCATGATAATATTTGAGTACTTTATAAAGTACTTTAATAGATGCAATAATACCTGGACTACCATTCTAGAATAAGATGCTCTGTAATAAATTTGGGCTTATGATATCACACTGACATGCTAAAACTTGCTTTTGTTTCAGTTATGAAATAACTAAGGAGATGTCTTTTATGGCCCTTCAATGTTTTTTTTTAAATGGACAAAAAGGTGTGCTTCTAAAATTTTTTGAAACAAGGTTCAAGAAGTAAGCAAAGCTAAGAAGGAAAACAAGAACTGGCTGATTAAGAAACTTGGAAGTGAGTTCTGAATAGCCACAAAGCTGCCTCGTTAATGTTTTATGTTGTAGTATTAGTTGACTGCCTGCCACTTGACAGAATGAGAACTCATGTTTCATCATCCACTCTAGAAATCACATAAGGCAAATCTGGTAAACGTTAATATTTGGGGATCTAGGTGAATGAAGCGGAGCCCTGGTAACATAGTGGTTAAGAGCTCAGCTGCTAACCAAAATGTCAGCAGTTCAAATCCACCAACCACTCCCTGGAAACCCTATGGGGCAGTTCTACTCTGTCCTATAGGATTGTTGTGAGTTGGAATTGACTCAACGGCCGTGGGTGAGGTGAAGGAAATGTGGGACTTCTTTGTACTATTACTGAAAATTTTCTGTAAGTCTGAAATTATTTCAAAATAAATAAGGCAAAAGGAGCAAGACTGGCAATCAATTTGAAAGGCTCGTCCAAAGACTTACATCAGTAAGCAAGTATTGTTTTTATAACAATAAAAGAGCGGTAGCTTTTAAGAGAATGTAGGAGAAATTATAGTTATTGTTGAGTTGATTCCGACTCATGGCAACACTTTTTGTTACGGAGTATAACTGCTCCATAGGGTTTTCTTGGCTGTAGTCTTTACAGACAGAAGCAGACTGCCAGAACTTTTCTTCCATGGTGCTGCTTGGTGGGTTCAAATCGCCAATCTTTTGGTTACTAGCTGAGCACAAACCATTTGTGCCACCCAGGAACCTGGAGAAATTATAGAATTGAACTTAAGTGATTTTTCTAAGGTTACAGAGAGAGTTAATTGCAAAGCCTAAAGCCAGAGTCCAGGTAATGGAGAGACTGCTAGTTGTCCTTTAATAAATTTAACCCCATAGTTATGGAATGGTGAGGGGCATTTAGAGTGAGTTCAGATGCAGTGAAATCCTTCAGTGGGCAATTATTAAATAACTTCTATGCAATCAAATCTCTGTGACAGAATAAAGAGAAGCCAGATTCATCCTATAGAAATAAAATTTCCTGATACATAAAATACTCAGTACATGAGTAGATGAGGTAGACTTGGAGGGAATATTCGACCTGCAGAAAAAGCTGTTGAGTCCCTCAAAAGAACAAGGTACTGTCTGTGGTCCTTGGAAAACTCAAATCCTGAGGTGGGACAACACTAGGAAAATGCTAACTTTGCCTAAATGGTTTTTCTCACTGCAGTTTGAGCATGAGTTTAAGGGTTATTTTTGGTTTGTTTTTTGTTTTTAAAACTACATTAGGGGAAAAATAACTCATCTTCTAATAACAATGGAATTGGGGTGGTCTCTGTCTCAGGGATGAAATGGTGTTTGATCTCCTATCTTTACTCAATCACTCTGGAATTAACAAGAGAATTGTAACTTTTTTTTTTTTTTAACCCAGCTTTTTTGTGGAAGTGGTTCTTCATCAATATACGCGAAATTTGATTCCAAAAGAGGAAACTTCAGTTAGCTTTCAGGGAAGAAATAGCGTTTCTCTGCCTCTAAATAGGAAGGAAATGTAGAAGTTTATGTTCTCAATTCTGCTGAAATATGAATCATCACACCTTTGCTTGCAGTTACTCACTGTAAGGGCTTTGAGATGCCTACACGTGCTATGCCCATTAGTGGAATTTGATACGTCCACTTTTCATCCATGTGACCGAGCAAAAATGGACTCAAATCTTACTGAAGCAGTGTCTCTCACCCTCTTTCATGTTTCTCTATATGTGGGGAGTTTTAAGAAGGAGCATAAGCAGCTATATTAGTATAATAAAAAACACATGATTCTGTCAATATGTGCAGAAAAAGCATTTGAAAAAATTCAACACACTTTCATAGTAAAAACATTCAGCAAAGGACACCATCAAGAAGGTGAAAAGACTGTCCACAGAATGAGAGAAAAGATTTGCAAATCATACGTCTAATAAGAGACTGGTATCTAGAATATATAAACAATTTTTACAGCTCAATAATAAAAGGCCAAATAACTTTTTTTTTTTTTTTTAATGGGCAAAGGATCTGAATAGAAGTCTCCAATGAAGATATGTAAATGGACTATATGCACTTTAAATGATGCTCAGAATCATTAGTCATATTTGTTATTGTTGTTGGGTGCTATCATGGATTGAATTGTGTCCCCCAAAAATGTGTCAACTTGGCTAGGTCACAATTCCCAGGATTGTGTGATTGTCCACCATTTTGTCATCTGATGTGATTTTCCTATGTGTTGTAAATCCTACCTCTATGATGTTAATGAGGCAGGACTCAATCTATAAGAGTAGGCTGTGTCTTAAGTCTCTTTTGAGATATAAAAGACAGAAGTGAGCAGAGAGAAAGGGGGACCTCATACCACCAGGAAAGTAGTGCCAGTAGCAGAGCACATCCTTTGGACCCAGGGTCCCTGCATTGAGAAGCTCCTAGACCAGGTGAAGACTGATGACAAGGACCTTCCCCCAGAGCCAACAGAGAGAGAAAGCCTTCCCCTGGAGCTGGCACTCTTAATTTAAACTGTTAGCCTCCTAGATTGTGAGAGAATAAATTTCTGTTTGTTAAAGCCATCCACTTGTGGTATTTCTGTTATAGCAGCACTAGATAACTATGACAGAATTTGGTACCAGAAGTGAGATGCTGCTCTAATAGATACCTAAAATGTGAAAGCAGTTTTGAAACTGTGAATGGATAGAAGCTGGAAGAGTTTTAATGTGCCTAATAGTAAAAGCCTAGATTGTCTTGAAGAGACTTTTGGTGGCATTATGGACATCAAAGGCAATTATGGTGAGGACTTAGAAGGAAGTGAGAACTGTTACACTGGAGACAGCACAGACTGTGAGAAGCTGTAGCAGAGAAATGGCAGCAGCAGAACCAGGAGAACAGCTTGAGACAAGACCACGTGTGAGGATTTTTGTTTTCTTTATGTTGAGGTGTAATCCGTACTGAAGGGTGTATTCTCTGATGTTCATCAGTAAGTGCTTCAGGTACTCTTCACTTTCAGCAAGCAAGATTGTGTCATCTGTGTATTGCAGATTGCTAATGAGTCTTCCTCCAATCCTGATGTCACATTCTTCTTCATATAGTCAGCTTCTCAGATTATTTGTTCAGTGTACAGATTGAATAAGTATGTTGAAAGAATACAAACATGACACACATATTTCCTGATTTTAAACCACATAGTATCCCCTTGCTCTGTTTGAACGACTGCCTTTTGATCTATGTACAGGTTCTGCATGAGCACAATTAGTGTTCTGGAATTCTCATTCTTCACAATGTTATCCATAATTTGTTATGATCCGGACAGTTGAATGCCTTTGCATAGTCAATAAAACACAGGTAAACATCTTTCTGGTATTCTCTTCCTTCTGCCAAGATCCATCTGATGTTAGCAGTGATATCCCTTGTTCCACATCCTTCATTCCACAATTTTTTATCTCAGTTGGATCTGTTGTAATGTCTCCAATTTCATTTCTTATTTTGGTTATTGGCATTTTTCTCATTTTTAACTTTGTCAGTCTAGCCAGTGATTTGTCTATTTTATTGATCCTTTCAAAGAACTAACTTCTGTTCTTGTTGATTCTTTCTATTGTTTTTATAATTTCTATTTCATTTATATTTGCTCTTATCATTATTATTTTCTTTCTTCTGGTACATTTGTGCTTCTTTTGCTCTTCCTTTTGTATTTGTTTAAGTTGTTGGTTTAAGTTATTAATTTTGGATCTTTCTTCTTTTTTTAAATGTAGCCATTGATTGCTATAAATTTCCCTGTGAACACTGCTTTTGCTGTGTCCCAAAGTTTTTGATATATTGAGTTTTCATTTTGGTTCAAGTCTAAGTATTTCTTTCTTTTTTTAAATTGTGCTTTAAGTGAAAGTTTATAGCTCAAGTTAATTTCTCACACAAAAATTTGTATACTTATTGTTATGTGATACTAGTTGCCATCCCTGTAATGTGACAGCACATTTCCCCTTTCCACCTCAGGTTTCCCTTGTTCATCCAACCAGCTCCTGTCCTTTCCTGCCTTCTCATCCTGCCTCTGGACAGGAGCTGCCCATTTGGTCTCATGTATCTGCTTGAACTAAAAAGCACACTCTTCATAAGTATTATTTTATGTTTTATAGTCCAGTCTAATCTTTATCTGAAGAGTTGGCTCTGGGAATGGTTTTAGTTCTGGGTTAACAGAGCGTCTGGGGGCCATGGCTTCAGGGGTTCCTCCAGTCTCAGTCAGACCATTAAGTCTGGTGCTTTTATGTGAATCTGAGTCCTTCTCCACACTTTTTCTAAGTATTTCTTAATTTCACTTTTGAGTTTTTCTATGATCCAATAGTATTTTAGTAGTGTCTTATTTAGTTTCCACATATTTTTTTTTCCTTTTTTCTTCTTATTGATTTCTAGCTTCATGGTAAGAGAAGATGCTTTATATGATTTCAGTTTTTTAAAATTCATTGAGATTTACTCTGTGACCTGAGATGTGGTCTAGTCTAGAGAATGTTACATGTGCATTGGAGAAGAATGTGTATTGTGCTGCTGTTGGGTAGAGTGTTTTCTATATGTCTGTTAGGTCCAGTTGGTTAATAGTGTCATTCTGGCCTTCTATATTGTTATTTTCTTTCTAATTATTCTAGCCATCATTAAAAGTAGTGTATTGAAATCTCTTACTATTATTGCAGATCTATTTTTCACTTTCATTCTGTTATCATTTGCTTTATAAATTTTGGGGTCCAGGCATTGGGTGAAGAGCCCTGGTGGGCACAGTGTTTAAGTGCTTGGTTGTTAACCAAAAGGTTGACAATTCAAACCCACCAGCCAGTCCATGGGAGAAAGATGTGGCAGTCTACTTCCATAAAGATCTTGGAAACCCTGTGGGGAAGTTCTACTCTGTTCATAGGATTGCTATGAGTCAGAACTGATTCCACAGCCGTGGATTTTTTTAATGGGCATTGGGTGCATAAATATTTATAATTGTTATGTCTTCTTGGTGAATTGTCCCTTTTATAATTATATAATGTCCTTCTTTGTAACTTATAATGTATTTTGACTTAGTCTATTTTTTCATATATTAATATTGGCACTCCTGCTCTCTTTTGGTTAGCGTTTGGTTGGTATCTTTTTTTCCACCCTTTGATTTTTAACCTCTTTATGTCTTTGTGCCTAAGGTGTGTCTCTTGTAGATAATATACTTATGGGTCATGTTTTTTATCCTTTCTGCCACTCCCTGTCTCTTGAATGGTGCATTTAATCCATTTACATTCAATGCAATTATAATAAGGATAAATTTATTGCAAACTATTTTGTTATGCTTTTTTGGTGGGTTAATTGTTTCTTTGTTCTTTACCTTCTGTGCTGAATTATTTTTGTGTCTGAGTTTCCTTTGGTTTGTTATTTTTATTTTTGTGTTTACTGAGTTTTTTTGTTTTTCTTCTTCTATGTTTTGGTGCATAGATTTATTAACTTTATTTGTGGTTACTGTAAGGCTTACATTTAAAACAGTCTGCTATATCTTGAAATTGCCTTAACTTCCTCCTCATTGGAAGTTCTATAACTACACCAGTCATCCTCCCTTTTGTTTTGATGTTGTCATCGATTACAACTTTGTATCTCAGATTCCATGTAATCATTTTTTAACTTTATTTTACTGTTGTGGTGTCTTCACCTGGCTTGGAATCAGGATGATGCTGTCATGTGTTTTTACCTCAGTTTGTGGTCTGTTGTTGTTGGTTTTCTATCTGAAGCACTCCCTTTAATACTTCTTGGAGGGCTGGTCTGGTAGTTATAAATTCCCTTAATTTCTGTTTATCTGAGAAGGTCCTAATTTCTCCCTCATTTTTGAAATGATAGTTTTGTTGGATATAAAGTTCTTGGTTGTCAGTTCTTTTCTTTCAGGGTTTTGTCATCCCATTTGATTCTTGCCTGCCTAGTTTCTGATAAGAAGTCAGAGCTTAATCTTATTGTGACCCATTTGTAGGTGATATTTTGCTTTTCATGTGCCACTCTCAAAATTTTTTCTTTATCTTTGGATCTGGGAAGTTTGATTATGATATGTCTTGGCAAATTTCTCTTGAGGTCTATCTTATATGGAGTTTGTTGAGCTTCTTGGATGAAAATCTTCTCATTTTTCATGATATTTGGGAAGTCTTATGCCATTAATTCTTCAAGATTAAGATTCTTTCTGTACATTTATTTTTCCCTTCTTCTTCTGGGATTCCTAATATGCATATATTATTCCTCTTGATGGTGTCCCACATAACCATTAGGCTTTCCTCATTTTTCTTCCATCTTTTTTCTGTTTGTTCCTCATAATAAGTAATATCAAAATTTTGTCCTCTCTTTTGTTGATTCTTCCTTCCATTGTTTCAATTTTACTTTTGTGTTCCTTCCACTGAGTTATTTATTTCTGGTATTTTGTTGTTAAGCTTCTGAATTTCTAGTTCCTGTTTCCTTAAGGATTCTATTTCTTCGTCATTTTGTTCTTGTATTGTTTTCCTGAATTCTTCTAGTCTTTTTTTTTTTTCTGTATCTTCTTTGATCTCTTTAAGGAGACTTAATACTTGCTTTTTGAAATCTTTTCCTGCTAGTTCTATTATCTGTTTTTCCTCAAAGACCTTTTCTATCCTTTTATTTTGTTTGTTTGCTTAAGCCATTTTTCCTGTTTTTTTATATGATTTGTACTTGACAGCTGTCTTTGAAGTATCAAGGTTTTATTTATTTTTTTATTTATATATATGTTTTTTGATCATGTTTGTTTGTCTTCTTTTTTTGCATTGCTTTTTTTTTTTTTTTTTGATTTATCCAGAGCTTAGCTTCTCTTTTTCTCTGGATTGATTCCTTTTCTTCGTATTTTTAAAATTGTTTTGTATTATTGGTCTACGTATGACTTTGGTGCTTTCAGTTGGCTGGGTGTGCTTTCCTCTCACTGGTGAGTCTTGTGAGCAGCACGTATTATGGGGACCTATATTGTTAGGCGTGTTTGGCTTCCCTTAAAGTGTTGCATGGTGGTGTGAGAGCAAGTCTCTTCCCTGATGTGAGTCACCAGTTGTCAGATGGTGAGGATCCTTACACAGCTCATGAGGGATAATGTGGTCTCTCCATGTTGGCACAAGCAGTTAGTGTGGCCCCTTGAGAGCAGGATGGATTATGGGGTGGCGGCAGGTGGGTGGAGTGCAGAAGACTATGCAGTGGGAGAGGGGCCAGTAGGTAGGGCACTGAGGCCCCCTTGGCCAGGGAGGGGCTGGTGGTCAGGGTGCTAAGGCTCACACTGCCTGGGAGGGTCCAGTGGGTGGGGCACCAGGCCTGGGTTGCTGGAGAGGGTCCTGTGGATGGATGGGGAGGCCTACTTGGCCAGGGAGGGGCTAGTGGGCTGAGTGCAGTGGCTCACTTGACCTGAGAGAGGCTGGTGGGTGCAGGGCAGAGGTCCACGTATATTACGGAAAGGATGAAGTGGAGCCAGTGCTGGTTTATGCAGATGGCCTGTGCCTCAGGGAGGTGAGGGAGAAGAAACGGTCTACATGCATTTGCACAGCTGGTCTGTGCCTCCTGGAAGGGAGGGTGGCAAAGTGGAGCCTGTGCAAGTTTGTACGGATGTCTTTCACCTCCAGGAGGGGCAGAGGGTGGAGCCAATTCTGTGCGTGTTTTCATGGAAGGTCCATGCAGAAGAGAGGTGTGAACTGGAACCTACATGAAAAGGAGGGGAGGGGGGTTTGCACGGGGCTGGTGGGAGGATACTGAACTGAGCGGAATCCATTGCCATTGAGTCAATTCTGGCTCATAGCAACTCTATAGGACAGAATAGAACTGCCCCACAGGGTTTCCAAGGAGCAGCTGGTAGATTTGAACTGCTGATTGTTTTGGCTAGCAGCTAAGCTCTTAACCACTGCACCACCAGGAGGGTACTTCTAGTTATTTCTCTTCAGGTTGATTATTCAATGGACGATGGTGTCCAAATGAACAGGCCCTACTGCTGACAAGCAGTCTATGCACTAATTGCTAACTTCCTCCTTTCTCTGCAGGTGCCAGAGGGACTGGGGCTCACGCCCACCCTTCTGTACTTCTCCTTTGCTCCTCTGCAAATGTGCACTTTCCGTCTCTTCTGTTTCCTACCCTCAGGCTGCAACAGTTCAGTCAGCCTCACTTTGCTCAAAGCTATGTCACTCTCATGCATCACCCTCTTGGGGGTGCCCAGTCCCAGGACATGCCCTGCCCACCTAATCATTTCTTTCCAGGGTTGTTTACACAGTAGCTCTACCATCTGCTGTATTCTCCTTGGGGTTGCCCTCCTGGGTTTGTCACCCTGGGTTGTTGCTTGATGCTATCTCAAAATGATAATGCTGCACTGTGTTGGCAGGCAGCGTGTGAATGATCTGCGAATCTCTGTTTTCCCACTGGTCTCATTCTCTCTATCTCCTTCCAATAGTACTCGGCCTGTTTCTTCAACTCTCCCTTTGATGTTCTGGGTTCTAAGGTCATTATTTGTGTCTGTTTTACTTAGTTTCTTGAGTCTTTGTTGTAGGGAGTTGTTAAGTTGTGTCTGTTTAAGCCACCTTCTTAACCAGAACTCTCCATAATATAATTTTAAATATTTTATTATAGTGGAAGCAGCCCACGTAGGCAATAGTGCCTAGGACTCATGGAGTCATAACACAGCCCTCATTCTGACCCCTACTGAGCTATATCTCAGAGAATGCCCATGCTTTCTTCAAGGGAGGTGCTTGCCCTCGACCCAGTGCCAGTCTCCAATACCACTCATCTACCCCCACTTAGTGGGCAGTGTTGGTTCAGTAGAAGAATTCTTACCTTCCATGCAAGATATTCAGGTTTGATTTCTGGCCAGTACACCTCATGTGCAGACATCACCCATTTGTCAGTGGAGGCTTGCAGGTTGCTGTGATGCTCAGCAGGTTTCAGCAGAGCTTCCAAACTAAGATGGTCTAGAAAAAAAAGGTATGGTGATATACTTCCAAAAATCAGCCAGTGAAATCCTTATGGATCACAATGGTCCCATCTACAACCAATCATAGGAATTGTGCAGTACTGGGCAGCATTTTGTTCCATCATGCATGGTGTTAGGGCCAACTTGATAGCAGCTTACAACAAATCCCACTTAATGCCAAACCAAACCCTCCTGACTGCTTGCTCTGTAAAACACAGTTCTTGAAATTTGTTCTAAGCATAAAAATAGCTGGTTTGTCTCTAATATATATACATATATATGTATATGTATATTTGTGTGTGTGTATGTATAGGTGTGTGTGTATATATATGCTTAACTCCTGGTCAAATGCACAGAGATATATAAAGAAAAGGGACTGTGGAACTGACTGGGAAGTCCAAAGAAAGGCTTTTCAGAAGATAAACAGTTATAAGTCATTGTTCATAATCTTATCCAGAGTAGTGAGTGTGATCTCGGGACTGGAGTCTGTAACAACAATGTCGATAACTTAGGCTACCTAGGGCAAGTGTCTTCACTGAGATGCCTGTGCACTCCAAAACTCTGAGCCACAGTGAGTCAGCTCACTGAGTCACTTCCCTTCCTATTCTGGGCAATGATAGTTCGCCAAGAACCTCAAAAACCTGGAGTATGTACAGGGCAAAAACTTCTAGGAAGAGAAAATTGTATCACTACTCTGAGACGTGATCTAACAGAGTGTGGTGGAGGGGAGAAGTTCTCAACTGGAAAGGAGAAGATGCTAGCCTTGACTCTGATACTAGCTAGCAGCTTAACCTTGCAGTACGGTCTACTTAATTTCTCTTACCCTCTTTTTTTCATCATACGAGGAGAAGAAACATTCCAGCTCTAATTTTATATGATTCTAAGGAGGAAAATATGAAAACAACAACAGATTAAAGAAATATTTAAACGAATTTCATGTTTACCCCAACCTATCCATTCCCATCCACATCCTTCTCCGAGGCCAGCTCTATCAATCAGTCCAATTCAGAAAACTGCCCTTAGAATATCAACGAACCATATACTTAGTTTCACTGCACCAGCCAAACGCTGAATGCAATGAAAATGATGTGTGGCCAGTTCAGGAAACTTGAAATTCCCTAAGGACTTGGGCAGAGTTTAGCAAAGATTGCCCTGAGAATGGAGACTGCTAATTCAGTCAGTGGGAAGTGGCGATATTGCCAAAGCCAGAGGATGGAGAAGCCTTATGCAGTTGGAATAAACATAAGGGAGGTGTAGAACAAACTCCTTAACTTCATGAAAAGTACCATGGGAGTTCTAAGAAATAACCCACAGCTGATATCTCACAACTAATAAGTAGCTTTTGCATCAGCTTGCCCCTGTAATGCCAGATGGTGACCCTGGTTAAGAGTTGACTCGGAAGGAGGGAAACAACCTATAGCATTGTCAAAATCATTCATCCTGAAGATTCTTCATTTAAATTCTGGTTGCCATTAGCTTCTGACACAAATAATGACAATATCCTCCTGCATTGGTTCCATTGTGGTTTTGATCTTTCAACAATACTAAGAAGACCAGGAGATAGTAAAATTATTCCCCTCTGAAGGATGAGGGCCCCAATGCCCAGCATGGTCAATGACTAAGCTTAAGGCCGAGCAGTAATTTGGGTGGATCTGTACCTAAAACCTCTATCTCCAGGCACAAACCAATAAGCTAAGTGTGATGATTACTTCTCTTAGTAATTCCAAAATAAGGAGATATTTTGGCTACATATCACTGCAGAGTCTTAAGGATAAATGAAAACCAGTCACAGAAATACTAAAGGAGCTGAAATTCTGGTGTCATCTTCACTGCCACTTGCAATTGTAGCTGCAGTGTCACAGTATATAGACTCGGTCTTTGATTGAAGAACAATTTACTTATAAAACAAGAATGTTTATATGTATCTTTCCATTTAGTTAAAAATTGAAATATGATAAATAAAACCAAAAATAAAATTAGGTCGAATAAATATGTTATCAGTTGTTTCATTTTTTCCAATATCAAATGGTTTTTCATTTCTATGAAGTACATTCTTCTAAAAATTAATGAATTAGTACAATTATTATATTATATAGTTAATATAATATTAAAATTAATATAGTTATTAATAGTATTATTATAATATTATTACTAAGAGACTTTCCAGCTAGGGTTCTTTCTTCAAGATTCTTTATGGTGCATATTTTTTAAATTGCCTCTTCTTTATATGTGTAATTTCTTTTGCTGGATGATTTTCTCACTTGTTTTTTTAAACTCTACCTTCACAGATTTGGTCTCAGGCCGGAGCAGTTTCTATATTCTTGGATTTTAATGTCCCCAGTGACAAATAGAATCTGTCTGGTTCATGGAACTGTAGCTCTAGAGATTCGTTTGATAAGAAGAATAATAAGGAAGGATTGGACAATCAGTGAGAAAATGAATTTAACGTTCACTGAAATAGCATTTGGTAGATAATGTGGTTTTTTGTTTGTTTTTTAAATTTTTAAGCCAGAGGTTAAAGATAACTTCTCTTGCTAAATTTGAGATGAATTCACAAAACAAACAAACAAACAAACAAAAAAAACCCACTTCATTACAAGCCTGAGTAGGTATGTGGAACACAAATGGTTTTTCGTTTCTTTGAAGTACATTCTTTAAGCTTGCGTAAAGTCGATAAGGCTGAGAGTTGTGCTGTATTCCATTGGGCTTTCTGTTGGAGAAAACATTTAGATGGAAAAAAACAACATTCAAAATTATTGTAATAAGGTTTACTGGCTTTCCTGTGAATTTCTTTTAAAAAGTTGGATTACAAATAATACCGATGCAAATAATACATTGTGGACATTTTGAAAATGGAAAAAAAAAAAAAGGTTTAAATTACCCATAATCTAGGGATGGTATGCAGTGGTTTAGAGCTACAGCTTCTAGGTCAGCAGTTTGAATCCGCCAGCTGTTCCTGGGAAACCCTATATGGCAGTTCTACTCTGTCCTATAAGGTTCCTATGCGTCAGAATCTACTCAACGGCAACGGGTTTGGTTTTGGTTTTTACAATCTAGGGATACACTATTAACATTTCACTTTTTGCTTTTTCATAAATACATGATGTAAATAGAAGTTTTTATAAAAACAAAACAACACTGTAAATATTATTTTGTATTGTGCACTTACCAATACAGCATTGATATTTTTCATATGGTTAAGTATTCATCTATAAAATTTTTAATGGCTGCATAAATCCTTCATTGTATGAAAGTACCCTAATATGTTTAGCCAGTTCCCTATTTTTTGATTGTTTCCAATTATTCATTATTTAAGCAATACTATGATAAATATTGGAGCCCTGATGGCACAGTGGTTAAGAGCTCAGCTGCTAACCAAATGTTGGCAGTTTGAATCCACCAGCTGCTCCTTGGAAACCCCATGCGGCAGTTCTACTCTGTCCTATAGTGTTGAAATCGACTTGACAGCAATGGGTTAGGGTTTTTTTTTTTTTTTGGTAATAAATATTATATACAGACAGCCCCGGGATTATGAACAAGTTCTGTTCTTAAGTCTGTCTTTAAGTCAAATTTGTGCATAAATCCCAACAGTTAGGTAAGGTTTGTATCTAACATCAATTAGTCAAATAATTTGTCTTAGTATATAGTAGATAGTATACCTTTCTATGGATAAAAAAATTAAACACTTCCAGATACACTAAAACATCTTTAACATAACGCAGTAATAATAATGTTTTGATACGCGTTGCAAAGTAGCTCCCATTTGTTACTATGAACAGTAGTATGCACCTTCTCCACAGTTGAAGAGATAATCTACAGGGCAACCGTTATCCAAAATACTCAGAAGATTCTGTTCTATAAAATCTTTGAGACTAATTAGATAGATACTTTATTGTATTCTCTGAACTAAACAATCTACTCACACCGCCAGCTCGTATTTTTGCTGGATGTTGAACCTCCCTCAGCAGAGGCAGGGCGGGTTAGGAGGGTGGGTAGGATGGTGTTGGGGCCAGACGGGTCATTATTCCATCACATCCTCACCAGACCTGTCAACCCCACACAGCAACTATGAGGCCCCTGCCTTGGGGTGCAAGAGAGAAAGTGCGGCTCAGGATGCGCCAAGAGGGAGCCTGGGGCCCAAGGGTTGGCAAGAGAACGGAAGTTCTCGGGGCCCCGGAAACCTTATGAACATACAGAGGTCAGGAATCTACGACTGCGCCCCCTCCCTCCTTCCAGTCACCAAAGGACCATGAAATCCCACATGTGTAAGGTAGGGGAAACAGAAGCCCAGAAAGGTGCTGCGATTGCCCCGGGCTGCACAGCACAGAGGACCCAAAGGGATGAGGTGGGGCAGAGCTGGGTAAGGGGGCGCCACGAAGTCCCTGCCGTTTGCCCACCGTGATGCTGTGACCGGTTGTACTCTCCTAACACACAGAGCGCAGCACCCGCATCCTGGCTGCGGGCCGCCACCACCTGCAGATGGGTCAGGCAGAGCTGAGCAGTGGTGCTTGGGGCACGTGGATGGTGAGGCCGGCCCTTTCCGAGCTCCTAGGGAGGAGGGTTCATGGAAGCTCTTGGCTTGTAGTTGGGGGCCGCAGCTGGGCTCCCATGTTGCAGCGGTCAGCCCGCAGCCAAAGGCTGCCCAAGGCATTGCTGGGGCAGGTGCGCACTCAGGAGAAGCGTGTCCTGTG
The DNA here is from genome assembly GCA_030035585.1 of Dugong dugon. NCBI lineage: Eukaryota > Metazoa > Chordata > Mammalia > Sirenia > Dugongidae > Dugong > Dugong dugon. The sequence goes on from CM057464.1 coordinate 26,309,190, forward strand.
GAGCCCAGCCTGAACACCGAGTCTGTTTTTTCCTGATAGCCTTTCGTGACTACGGTTGTATGTAAGTCAGACGTTTGTAAACCCCGTGGACTACCTGAATATACATTTTTGGGTGTATATGTCATTTTTCTCCGTAGGATTAAATTTCTTACAAGTTGAATTTATGGATGTTCCAAATGTTTGATGCTTACTGCTTAATTACCCACCACAAGGGCTGTATGTCTTTTCTATTTCTAACAGCAGTGGTTAAGTAGATTCAGTGTTCTGCAGTGTGCCCACCACTGGACGTTGGGGTGACTGTTTATCAATCATTTATCAATATTATGGGCAAAAACATCATTTTACTTTTGTTCTGTGCCAAGACCCTCATTTTTGGTTGATCCTTTAAGTAACAGGAAAGAAGGCAAAACTCAAATAGACTAGCAGTACTTTCGGAGCTGTGTTTCTTATATGAGCAAAGAGCAACAGCCTCTCTCTGAACCTGTAGATGACATGTGGGTCAGTGATAATGGGGGGATGGCCACAGGGCAAAAAAGCCAAAAACAAACCCGTTGCCATTGAGTCAATTCTGACTAGAACTGCCCCATAGAGTTTGCAAGGAGCAGCTGGTGGACTCGAACTGCCCATCTTTTAGTTGGCAGCCAAGCTCTTAACCACTATCCCACCAGGGCTTCAACAGGGCAAAAAGGAATTACTAATAAAGAAAAAATAGAAATGGTGCATTTTGGATGACTGGCCCAAGGCAGTTCTCTAAGTATCTGTGTACCCAGCATGGCACTGGCAGTAGAGGGGTTTCTTGTCACCCAAAAGTGGCCTGGAGGTAGTGAAGGACATTAGACAGCTATGACTGACCTTCTTATTGGAACACGACCCTGGAGGGAGCAGGAGAGGGCCTGATGCGGCTGAAAACAAGTTTCTGCCAACAGGTGAAATGACCACTCAAAGATAAATCCAGTTATAGGACATAAAGTTACATTAGTAACTTGAGGTCCAAAATTCAAAACTCCTGCTTGATTGTAATTGTTCGTCCTAAACCACTCTTTTCCCCATTGCAGATTAAATTCCCAGGAGCCCTGGGTTTCTGGGAGCATGGAAAGAGGTCAGTGGGTGTCGTGAGAAACCTAGGTTGGTAGGATGTTATATGTGGCTGTTCTTTCAATATTTCTCTTTCCCATTTGACTTTATGGACCTTAATTCTCTAATTTTATTTTGTAATCTTAGATGAGTAAAGAATTCAACTCCTTCTCTCTGCTCTCCCAAGAGATTTCTCTCTAAAATGATTCACCATACTCCCCTTCACAATCTTAGTGCATGAGTGAGTAACTATCCTACAGGAGTCTATATAGTTTCTTTTCTGCTCTGTAGTGTCTGAAAACATGGGAAATGAGACCTAGAGTGTAGCAGGTGGAGGGAAATCAACATACCCAAGAAAGTTTCCAGAAACTTTTTCCTTTTCCTTTCATTTTTTTCCCCTTTGCTTTTTGAATGGTAAAATATGTGTGTTTACTAATCAAACATGTATACTTTGGGAAGAAACCCTCAGTTAAAATTCTGTTTAGGTTTATCCAGGCTCACTATAGAAAAGAATGGAGAGCATAAGAATGAAACACAATCTTTTTAATAAGAGATCGTGAGTTTCTAATGGAGGATCTGGGAACAAAATTGAAAAAGGTTGAAGAATGCGAACGTAAAGTTCCGGTCAATAAAGAGTGTGCCCCCAAGTTCATAAGTCACCCTCCATGAACTACTTACAGGGTGTCCCAGAGCATCTCACTCTGGACACTGCCTGTCACTACTTCTATCCAGGTGTCAGCATTGACAGCTTTATAGGAAGAGGAAGAGGAAAAGAGAGTAAGGATGAGAAGAGTGAGGCAACATCAGCTATTTTGAAAGGAGGGGACTTGTATGGACTAGTTATTTTTGAAAGTGCAACAGCAGTGGGGTGGGGCCACCACCTTCATCTCCTCCCTGCTTTGCTTCCCTCAATCTCTACCCATCTGTCTCTTTCCTGCAATCTAGGATCCTCCTAGACAATGTTCCCAATTTGCTACATCCACTTTCTTCTGGTCACCATACTTAATAAAGATCCCTAAGCAAAAATCCAAAAGAATGAATATGTCTTCCCAAGAAGCTAAAGGGCCTTCTTGCAGGATCCAGTCCAGCCACTATTGCACATAGTGAAACCTGTCTCTGTGTTTTAGCCCCTCCAGGGACTTTTACTGGGAGGCCAGGGGATCCAGAATCAGTCCATGTGGTTCAGCATTCAGATCCCCACTTCTCTGTTGTGCGTCTTTAAGAAAGTCACTTACCTTCTCTGAGCCTCAGGTTCCTCATATGAGAAATGGTGGCAAGAAGTGGTGTTCTCTTGGGGACAAAGAGTAAACTCTTAAATCAAGATGATGCTTGCAAAGCACCCTGTACAGGGTAAAGCAATTCTTTTGGCTTTACTATTATTACTGTGAAGCCTTTTCTAACTCAATTTGTATTCCTAAGACAAAATAGCTGAAAAATGGAATTGTGGTTATTCTATGTAATAGTTCTTGCTTTGAGTAAGACTGCACAATTGTCCGAGCTCAGAAAAGAAAGAAATTCCTCCTGGGCCTTCTGCTTGGTCCCTCCTCCTGTCGGCTCTCTGCTGGAGCAATGTGGGTGTCCCCAGCCTGTCAGGCCTCCATCCGTCATCGGGGCAAGACAGGCAGTATGGAATAGAGAAGAAACATAGCTTTTTGGAACCAGGAAGACCTCAGTTCGAATTCTGACTGAGTCACACTATTAGCTGAATGGCCTGGGGCATGTTTTCTAACTTTATGAGCCTCAGCATAATCATCATAAAGTGGGGCTAATGATCCTTCCTTGTTGTTGTGTTGGTTTAAAGCTATGGAGCTGCAGTAGCTGGTGCATAGTAGGTGCTCAGTAAATGGCAGCCTTAAGCACTGTTGTGAGATCAGTGGTGGTTCAGTGGAGACCCAGGTTTGATTCCCAGCCAATGCACTTCACATGCTGCCACCACCCATCTGTCAGTGGAGGCTTGCATGTTGCTGTGAAGCTGAACAGGTTTCAGCAAAGCTTCCAGACTAAAAAGGACTAGGAAGAAAGGCCTGGCAATCTACTTCTGAAAGTCAACTAATGAAAACCCTATGGAACACAATGGTCCAATCCCCAACTGATCATGGGGATAACACATGACTGGACAGCGTTTCCTTTCATTTTGCATGTGGTCTCCGTGAGTTGGGGACCAAACTGACAGCAGCAAACAACAATAACAACGACATCACTGTTGTGGGATTCCTGCTGTAGGGCATCAAGTGCACCAAGCACAGGCAGGCCCCAAAGCCCCCAGCTCAGCCTGGGCTAAGGAGTGGGCTGCAGACCCACCCCTCCCTCAGAGAACTGAAAGGGGCTTCACTGTTAATGGAAGGATGCTCCTGGAAGGAAACTGGAACATTTTCCTTCGGACTACAGGTTTCTAAACATACTTTAAACAACTTATTAACTTATATTAGAAAAGGAGTGTGGTAGAATAGGGACTACTATGCTGGGAATGGAAGTACCTGGGCTTTCACTGGGACTGGTCCACTAATTTGATGGCTGGCCTTGATCAAGTCTCTAGGTTTTTGTTTTCTCATGGACAGAAGGAAGGTACAGGACCAGATGATCTCTAGGATCCCTTGCCAGTTCATGATTCTATATTGTATACTTCTCATTCTCTTACCCTCCCACACTGATTTTAAAATGAACCATCTCAAGAATCTTTTCTCTTCACCGAACAAGAGTTAAATTTCCCCATTATTATTTGGTTTTTTCCATATCCATTGTTCTTTTAAAATGTAAAATTAATATATGTTTATTACATAAGGCCTGGAACTTGTAGAAAAGTAAATTAAAAAAAATAATTTAGGGTCTGGTGTGAGTAATTGAAGAGGTATTTCCCACTCAATACCTGTTAAATACTCCCACCATGGTAACCTTTAGCATGACTTGAAACATTAGCAGAAGACATCAAGGAACCACATAGTATAGACAAAAACAGTAAGGGAATCATGGACCCAGGGCATCCACGTGGCAGATACTGTTGGCTAACCCAACTCCCCACCATCCTTCCTTTCCTACCTGTGCTATAGATATCAATATTGAGTGTTTTCAGCCTATCTTGCATCCAGGGATGGCCATGTGACACAGTGCTGGGCAGTGAAGAGAAAAAGGAAGTCTACCAAGAAGTTCTGTGAAATATTTGTTACTTTACTAAAACGGATGGCGAACACTGGCACCACCTTCTCTCTTTCTTCTTGCCTTGACTGCAAATGTGATCGATGCCTGGAGCTGCAGCAGCTCTCTTGCAGTCATGAGGGAAAGACTATGAGGATCATAGAAACACTGGTTCTGACAGAGTTGACCTCCTGCACCAGCCTTTGCACTGCTTACCTCTACACTTTATGTTATTTCCTTTATTAAATATCTTTATGCATAAGTCATTATTTGGCATGTTTCTTATTACAGCTGAAAGCATTCCTGATGTCTTTCAGTTCTTCAGAAACATGTGATGAGATTTTCAAGACTCAGGTAAAATATTTTTAATGTTTTCATACAGAAACAAATGAAAGTTAACTAACTTTTCTTTGCTGATTATGTAATAACTAGGCTCTCCCTGCCAAGTATCTTTAAATTTTGTTGTAGAAATACTCCCAACAGCCTTCACAGTACTCCTTTTAAGTATTTCAGTGTAAATAATATTATCCTAATTAACCAAAAAGGAAACACCACATTGAATGAGGTAAATTGTGAATTTAATTAACACTGTAACATTCCATGAATAGTTTGCAATGAAAAAATTAGGAAACTTGACATTTGCTACCATGAATGTTTATATAATTATCTAACTGGTTTCAGCTTCCTCAGATGGTTACCCTTTCACATACCATCATGACAACGGGAAGGACAGGCATTTTATTTTATTACTTTTGGTCAAAGGCATATAGGACAAAAGTTTACCTGTAACTATCAAATGTCTCATAGGAACATCATCCAGGAATCTCTGTGTTTACAAATTAGAAGCTGCCACTTTTTAAAAGCTGTGTTATGTTTTAAAATAAATTAAAATTGTAGAAGCTCTAAGAAAAGATGGGTGATCTAAAAAATAATCTTGAAGAAGGAGAAAGTCAGGAAAGTCAAAAGTAATACAGGAAAACGTTGATAAAATTTACTACATAAAATTTTTAAACTTTTACATTAAAAAAAAAATACACAAAGCCAAAAACTAAGCAATACACTGGGGAAAACTTTTGCAATACACGTGATAGACCACGGACTTCTTTCCTTATTATATAAAGAGCTCTGCCATCTCAGTAAGAAAGTGATAAATAAGTCTACTAAAAAATATCAGAGAAAAAAACGCAACAAAATGACAGCAGTAAACACATACCTATCAATAATCACACTGAATATAAATGCCTTAAATGCACAAGTAAAGAGAAAGAGTGGCAAAATGGGTAAAAAAACACGACCTATCAATGTGCGGTCTACAAGAGACACACCTTAGACACAAAGATAAAGCTAAGCTAAAAATCAAAGGATGGAAAAAAATATATCAAGCAAAAAATAACCAAAAAGAAGCAGGAGTGGCAATATTAATCTCTGAAAAAATAGACTTTAAAGCAAAACCCACCATAAAAGCTAAAGGAGGACATTATATAATGATTAAAGGGTCAATCCACCAAGAGGATGTAACCATAATATATATGCACCAATGACAGGGGTGTCAAAATACATAAAACAAACTCTAATGGCATTGAAAAGAGAAATAGACAGTTCCACAACAATAGTAGGAGACTTCAACACTCTATATTTGGTGAAGGACAGAACAACTAGAAAGGAACTCAAAAAAGACACAGAAGATCTAATTGCCACAATCAACCAACTTGACCTAATAGACATATACAGAACATTCCACCCAACAGCAGAAAAGTATACATTCTTTTCCAAAGCACATGGATCATTCTCCAGAATAGACCACGTTTTAGGCCACAAAGCAAGCCTCAATAAAATCCAAAACATCGAAGTAATACAAAGCATTTTCTCTGATCACAACACTATAAAAGTTGAAATCAATAAAAGGAAGAGCAAGAAAAAAAAAATACCAATAACATGGAAACTGAATAACACCTTGCTTAAAAACCACTGAGTAATAAAAGAAATCAAGGATGGAACAAAAAAATTCCTAGAATCAAATGAGAAGGAAAATACATCTTACTAAAACCTTTGGGACACAGCAAAAGTAGTACTCAGAGGACAATTTATAGGAGTAAATGCACGTCAAAAAAGAAGAAAGGGTCAAAATCAAAACATTAACCCTACAACTCGAACAAATAGAAAGAGAGTAGCAAAATAAGCCCACAGTCACCAGAAGAAAGGAAATAATGAAGATTAGAGCAGAAATAAAAGAAATAGAGAACAGAAAAACCACAGACAGAATCAACAAGACCAGAAATTGGTTTTTGAAAGAATCAACAAAACTGACAAACCGTTGACCAAATTAACAAGAAAAAAAAAGCAGAAAGGAAACAAATAACCCACATAAGAAATGAAATGGGTGACATTACAACAGAACGAACTGAAAAACAAAGAATCATGACAAAATACTAGGAAAATTGTACTCCAACAAATTTGAAACTGAGGGGAAATGTATAAATTTCTAGAAACACCAAAACTAACAGAAACTGATGTAGAAAAACTGAACGTATCCGTAACAAAGGAATTGATTGAAGAGGTAATCATTGCATCAACGTAATAAAAAAACTCCCAACAAAATAAAAGCCCTGGTCTGAATGGCTTCACTAGAGAATTCAATCAAACATTCAGAGAAGAACTCATGCCAATACTGCTCAAACTATTTCATAGTATAGAAAAGGAAGGAATAGTTCCAAATTCATTCTATGAAGCCAGAATAACTTTGATACCAAAGTCAGGCAGAGACATCACAAAAAAAGAAAATTATAGACCAGTATCCCTCATGAGTGTAGATGCAAAAATTCTCAGCAAAATTTTAGCCAATAGAATTCAATAGCATATCAAAAAATAATACATCATGACCAGGTGGATTCATACCAAGTATGCAGGATAGTTCAACATTAGAAAATCAATAAACATAATCCACCACATAAATAAAACAAAAGAATCACATGATCATCTCAACAGAGCAGCAAAAGCATTTGAAAAAGTCCAACACCCGTTCCTGATAAAAACTTTCAGCAATATAGGAATAGAAGGGAAATTCCTCAGCATAATAAAGGGCATCTATACAAAACCAACAGCTAACATTATTCTCAATGGAGAGAGACTGAAAGCATTCCCCTTGACAACAAGAACCAGACAAGGATGCCCTTTGTCACCACTCTTAAAATTCAACATTGGACTGGAAGTCCTAGCTAGAGCAGTAGGTCAAGAAAAGGAAATAAAGGGCATACAAATAGGTAAGGAAGAAATAAACTGTCCCTATTTGCAGATGATATGATCTTATACATAGAAAACCCAAAAGATTCCACAGGAAAGCTACTGGAACTAATAAAAGATTCAGCAAAGTAGCATGATACAAGATCAACATAAAAAAATCAGTTGAATTCCTCTACACCAACAAACAGAACTTCAAAAAGGAAATCAGGAAAACAATACCATCTACAGTAGCCCCCCCAAAGATAAAATACTTAGGAATAAATCCAACCAGAGAAGTAAAATATCTATACAAAGAAAACTGAAAAACACTACTGCAAGAAGCCAAAAGAGATGTACATAAATGGAAAAACATACCATGCTCATGGATAGGAAGACTCAACATTGTGAAAAAGTCAATACTACCCAAAGCGATCTACAGATATAATGCAACCTCAATCCAAATTCCAACAGCATTCTTTAATGAGATGGAAAAACTAATTACCAACACTAGGTGGAAAAGAAAGAGTTCCCGGATAAGTAAAGCATCATTGAAAAAGAACAAGGTAGGAGGCCTCACACTACCTGATCTCAGAACCTACTATACAGCCATGGTAGTCAAAACAGCCTGGTACCAGTACAGTGACAGACACATAGATCAATGGAACAGAATTGAGAACTCAGATGTAAATCCACCCGCCTTCTTCTTTTTTTTTTTTTTAATGGACAGCTGATATTTGCTAAAGGGCGAAAGTCCATTAAATGCGGAAGAGACAGTCTCTTCAACAAATGATGCCGGCAAAACTGGATATCTATCTGTAGAAAAATGAAATAGGACCCATACCTCACACTGTACACAAAAACTAACTGAAAATGGATCAAAGCCCAATGCTAGGGACTCTAATATGTGGCATAAATACAATACCAAACATAACTAAAAATGCACAAACAGCAGAAGATGAACTAGATAAATGGAACCTCCTAAAAATTAAACACTTATGCTCAACAAAAGACTTCTTCAAAAGAGTAAAAAGAGAACCTACAGATTGGGAAAAAATTTTGGCTATGATATATTCAACAAGGGTCTAATCTCTAAAATTTATAGAAAACTTCCAACACCTCAACAACAAAAAGACAAACAATCCAATTAAAAAATGGGCAAAGAATATGAACAGACATTTCACCAAAGAAGACATTCAGGCAACTAACAAACGAAGAAGAAATGCCCGTGATCATTAGCTATTAGAAAGATGCAAATCAAAATAACAATGAGATACCATCTCACCCTGACATTACTGGCACTAATCAAAAAAACAGAAAATAACAAATGTTGGCAAGGTTGTATGGAGATTGGAACGCTTAATGCTGCTGGTGGGAATGTAAAATGGTACAACCACTATGGAAAATGGTATGGTGCTTCCTCAAAAAGCTAGAAAAAGAAATAGCATATGATCCAGTAATCCAACTCATAAGTATATATCCTAAAAAAATAAGAGCCATGACAAGAATAGACATATGCACACCCATGTATGCATTATTTACAATAGCAAAAAGATAGAAACAACCTAAGTTCCATTAACAGATGAATGGATTAACAAACTGGGGTTCATACACAGATTGGAATACTGCACAGTGATAAAGAATAACGACGCATCTACGAAACATCTCACAACATGGATGAATTCAGAGGACGTTAAGCTGAGTGAAATAAGTCAATCACAAAAAGACAAATATTGTATGAGACCACTATTATAAAGTAACAACAACAAAAGGTTTACACAGAAAAAAGAAACAAACATTCTTTTATGGTTACCAGGGAAGGAGGGGGAAGGGAGGGAAAATTACCAAATAGAAGACACTTATTAATATTGGTGAAAGGAAAGGCAATACACAATATAGGAGAAGTCAGCACAACACAACCAAGGCAAGAGAGACCACTGAAAGGAACACAAGAATAAAGGGCAACTACTGTAACTACTATAGCATAGACAATCCTGCAACAATAATATTAACAAACAATAATTTATGAATGGATGCATAGGTAGATATATAGCCATGAGATGCAGGATAATGTAAGGGAGCACAGCCAACAGCAGATACAGGTTTGGTGGTTGTCATGCATTGAGTTGTGTCCCCCAAAGATACCTGTATCAGTCTGGCTAGGCCATGATTCCCAGTATTGTCCACCATTTTGTCATCTGATGTAATTTTCCTATGTGTTGTAAATCCTATCTCTATGATGTTAATGAGATGGGATTAATGTCAGTTATGTTAATGAGGCAGGACTCAATCTATGAGATTTAGTTGTGTTTTAAGCCAATCTCTTTTGAGATATAAAAGAGAGAAGCAAGCAGAGAGACAGGGGGACTACCAAGAAAGCAGCTCTGGGGAGCAGAGTGCATCCTTTGGACCGAAGGTTCCTGCACAGAGAAGTTCCTAGACCACAGGAAGATTGATAACAAGGATCTTCCCCCCGAGTTGACAGAGAAAGCCTTCTCCGGGAGCTGGCGCCCTGAATTTGGACTTCTAGCCTACTAAGACAATAAACTCTAAGAGAACAAACGTCTGTTTGTTAAAGCCATCCACTAGTGGTATTTCTGTTATAGCAGCACTAGATAACTAAGACAGTGGTGAATGTTTCTACGTACATGAGTGTAGGTGCTCCTTATATATTAACATAGACAATAGAGAACACAAGGGGCACAGTCAGGGAAACCCCTTAGACATAACTCAAAACTTGGCGGGATGAAGTTCTTAGGCTGGAAGGCAAAGACCTATAGATTCGGGGGACATCTATGTCAGGTGGAACAACATCTTTCATAAAGACAATGTTCTGCATCCTACTTTGGTGAGTAGTGCCTGGGATCTAAAAGCTTTCGAGCAGCCATCTAGGATACAACTACTGGTCTCTTTCCATCTGGAGCAAAGGAAAGTGAAGAAAACCAAAGACTCAAGGGAGCAATTAGTCTAAAGGACTAATGGACAATGTGAACACAGCCAACATGACCCCAAGACCAGAAGAACTAGATGGTGCCCAGCTACCACTACCAACCGCTCTGAATGGGGTCACAACAGAGGCTTCCAGACAAAAATGTAGAACAAAAAATCAAATTCACAAAAAAGCTCAAACTTACTGGTCTGATAGAGACTGGAGGAACCCCCAAGACTATGATCCTAAGACACTCTTCTGACCTAGAACTGAAACCATTCCCAGAGACTACTTTTCAGCCAAACCATAAACAAGCCCATAAAATTACAATAACAGCCGAGAGGAACATGCTTCTTAGAACAATTATATGAGAGCAAAAGGGCAATATCTGCCCGAAAGCAAAGATAAGAAGGCAGGAAGGGATTAAAAATCAGGACAAAAGGAAATGGGGAACCTAGTACAGAAATGGGGAGAGAGCTGACATATTTTGTGGAATGAAACCAAGGCCATGAAATGCTTTATGTACAAACTATTGAGTGGGAATCTAATTTGCTCTGTAAACTTTCATCTAATGCACAATAATAATATAAAAAAAAACATCAGAGCATATCAACAGCCGGGGTCCCTGGGTGGCACAAATGGTTTGTGCTCAGCCACTAATCGAAAGATTGCCATTTCCAACCCACACAGTGGTTCCATGTAAAAAAGGCCTGGCAGTCTGCTTCTGTAAAGATTACAGCCAAGAAAACCCTATGGAGCTCAGTACTACTCTGTAACATATGGGGCCACCATGAGTTGGAATCAATTTGATAGCAACAGGTTTATTGTTTGTTTGTTTGTTTTGGGGGGAGAGTGGTTATCAACAACGAGTTCATGACAATAGAAATACAAATAACTCTCAAAGACGGGACAGATTTCTCAGGAACATTCATGATTAAAGAAATGCAAATCAAAATAACAATGAAATGTAACTGGCCATCTGTGTGACATTGGCGACAAAGCTTGATAAAACCCAGTACTGGCTACAGCTACCAGGCAGTATCCTGCAGTATTAGTGGGAGGATAAATTTGTACAATTCTGGTGGGCAATAATACAATTCTTGTCAAAATGTAAAGCGTACCCATCCTTATCCAGGCAATTTACCCTATGGATCTGTATTTTTAGGTACATTGACCTATATGTCGAAGGATGTGCATTGCAGCATTATTTGAAAGGCCAAAAAATAAAACAAACAAAAAATGGGAGGGGGTCTCCAAAGTCCATAAATAGAGAACTAAATAAATTAAGGAGCCCTGGTGGTGCAGTGGTTAAGCGTTTGGCTGCTAACCAAGAGGTCGGCAGTTTGAATTTATCAGCAGCTCCTTGGAAACCCTATGGGGCAGTTCCACTCCGTCCTATAGTTGCTATGAGTCAGAATTGACTCAATGGCAATAGGTTTGGTTTTTGGTAGGTAAATTAAAGAATATACATTCAAAGGAATATTTTGCAGCTAATAAACAGAATAAGGTAGATCTAAATGTGCTGATTTGGAAAGTTCTGCAAGTCGTATCGTGAAGTAAAAAAGCAAGATTCAGAACCATATACAAATACATACATACACACACACATATACATGTATGTATTAATATTTGTATTTACATTTATTTCATTTGGGTATAAATTTGAAGGATTTACATTACCTCCTGATATTGGAAATAGGTTTAAGAGGGCAGGCTCTGAAGGGAATGGAGTTTGTTGGGAAGTCTGAGGTACCCTTCACTCTGAGTCAGCATTGAACACAAGGACCAACTTGTCAACTCATGACTCCAGGGGGTCACTGGCTGGGGGAGGTAGGGGTGGTTCTGCTGGGCTGTGAAGAGTCCACTGGTTTCAGTGGTTTCAGTTCACATGAATTTGAAGCACACTTTACTGAAGGGTCATCCTCTGATAAGACACCAGTTGGAGGGGTTTCAATTTGACTTTGGGGAGCATCTAAACCTGGAGAACAAAGCCAAACCACACGCACCGAGGTGAGTTTCATCGTCAAAACCATTGAAACTGGTTTGAATCCACCCAGTAGCAGAGAGGCAAAAATCTGTCCACAAGTTACAGCCCACTGCCTGGCTGAGCCTCTCTCCATTTGTAGATGTTGCAGGGAGGGGTGCAATTTTGCACTTAGTACCTTGGTTTCTGGGCAGAACTTCTGATGTGCATCTCCTGTCCTGCTCTTCTTTCAGCATGCTGCTCAAGTAGGAAGGCTCTTCATTGGCGGCTTTTCAGAACATGGAGGCTGAGAGTTCGCCAGCACTGCCTAAGAGTCTATGGAGTACGCATGGGACCTTCGGCTTGGGGGAAATTACTCCTTTGGAAAATTAAGTTTGCAGGAGTCTTATGTAATTCCTTCTGTTCCCTCCAAAGAAAGTGCTTATCTTCACTCTAGAAAGGTAAGGAGCATTTTTATTTTCCAAGAGCAAACCAGGAAAAAGCCAAAAAACATGCAGTACAAGTCACTTCTGGATGGAAAATGCATTACCTTTGTTTTATACTGACCCACAGAATGAAAAAATAACAAGGTTTTATTTTTTTGGTATGAAAGTTTGCTTCAAAAAATTTGAAAAACTATTAAGCCATTGTAAGTCATGATGATAAATAAACATGAATTGTACATATGGTTTAGCTTTTATAAGCACATTTGATTTAAAAAAGCTTAGGCTAGAATCTTGTATTCTTTTTTGGTTTAAGTCTTTCTTGTTTCCTTCCTTCCTCTTCTTGCCATTGTCTCCTTCTCTCCTTCTTTTCTTGCTTACTCCTTCCCTCCCTCCTTCCTTCTCTTCTTCTCTCCATCCATCCTTCATGCTCTTGACTACCTTTCTTTTGTTTGTGAACACGCTATGCATCTACTCAATGTCAAAGACTCTAGTAGGCACTGGAAATACAAAATTGTGCAAGTAAGATTTGATTTCTGTCTTTAAGGAGTGTGGCATACAGCCATTCCACCATCTTCCTTGTACCAAAAAACAAACAAACAAACAAAACCCGTTGCCATCAAGCCAATTCCGACTCATGGGCGACCCCATGTGCTGAAGAGTAGAACTGCTCATAGGGTTTTCTTGGCTGTAATCCTTATGGAAATGGATTTCCAGGCCTTTCTTCCATGCCACTGAACCACCAACCTTTAGGTTAGTAGTTCAGCACAAACCGTTTGTGCCACCCAGAGGCCTTCTTCCTTCCTAAGAAAACCTCAATTATGTTCTAAGAACAATCCATCCAGCTCTAGGGGGTGACTCACAGTTGGCTCAAACAAAGCACAGTAGTTCATTCCTTTTGCCAGAGCTTCCCTTAGGAGAGAACTTGTGGCCCAGGGTTGGCCAATGAGATATAAGAGGAAGTCTGCTGGTGGCTACTCAGAAATACCCCTTACCCTGATAAAGGATAGAGGTGCAAGAGGAGAAAATCCTCCCTCTCTTCTTGCTTAGGACCTGTAACAGTAAGCCATGATCCATTGGTACATGGCAGAGTAGGATGACAGAAAGAACCTGCCACTCAATGGTGATGAAACACCGTGGGCCCAGCTATCTCTGTACTTCTTAAGTACTGTGTTTTATGCAAATAAAGCACGTGTTATACGTTTTTACCCCTTCGTGCAATATTTTCCTATGTGTGCTATGTGCGTTATATGTGTGAAAAAATATGGTAAACAAGAAATATCCTTATGTTTTAAACCAGGTTTGTTTAATACTTGTAGCCAAAAAGCCTTTTTATATATCGACAGGCTTAAAATCCAGTGGGGAAAAACTATTAAATAGAAAAGTTACAATAAGCCTGTTAATTAAGGCTACAGAAATATGATCACAGAGCTCTGGTTACATGGAAGACTGCACAAGCCACCCTGCTCAAAGGCACTGGGGAAGCTTTGGATGGAGAAGGATACTGACTGAGTGAAAGGTGAGTGGGAAAGTGAGTGAAGCTAAAGAGGTGGGTGAGGCCAGGTGAGGAAGGGCTTTGTCCTCTCGGTCCTGGGCCTGTGTGCAGTATGTCAGCAGCATGCAGAAGGTGACTGCGGCAATCCCAGGGAATATGGAAAGCTACTCTCCTTCCAAGGCCACAGGTGACTGCTCTTTAGAAAATGCTGACCTTGGGTTACAAGGGAACTGGGGTTGGGTATGAAGAGATCTGAGAAAAATGGGGAAAACTAAAGCGGCATTGCTGTCATTTTGATGCCTCCTCCTAGGACCTGGTATCACAGCCAACATATGCTCTTCTTCTGGTCCAAACTCATTTTTCAGTGAAAACAGGAACACAGACCAATATAATAGTACATACCATTTACTGGGAGCCCTGATGGTGTAGTGGTTGAGAGCTCAGCTGCTAACCAAAAGGTCAGGAGTTCGAATCCACCAGCCACTCTTTGTAAACACTATGGGGCAGTTTTGCTCTGTCCTATAGAGTCGCTATGAGTCGGAATCAACTTGGCAGCAACTGGTATAGTATAGTACCATTTACTGAGCACCAGGAGGGGAAAAATGCTAAGTTAGTTTTTCTGTCTTTTCCTGATAACAACCCCTCTGGGAGATATTATTCTTGCTGTGCAGTGATGGGGTGGTTTGGTCATGCCCTAGGACTGGAGCTGACAGCAGAGTCCACAGGGAAGCCCCTCATTTGAGCCTCGAAGCTCAGGTTGGGGCAGTGCCTTGAGGCAGTCACGTCCCCTTTCTGGCCTGGGCAAGTGAGTCGCATGCATGGCGGTGGCAGAGGTACTCTCCCCACTTCCCACCCCCCCACCCTCCCCTTCAACCTTCCCAAAGTCGCTTCACTGACTGTCTCAGGTGGGCGAGGTGAGAAGGTCAGTGTTCCAGCAGCATTGTAGGCCCAGAGCTAGAGGGGTAAGGAGATGGTAAGGCATGAGAAGGGGTCCCTTTAGATTTGCAGGATGCTTTGGCACCCAGGAAGATGTCACAGAGGAGTGGCCACTCTGACCTGGCCAGGACACTGGGGGCAGGAGCCGTCTCATCAGGCAGCGAGGTTGTAAATGCACCAATATGTGGGGTGAGGATGGACAGCTGGGATGGGGACTTAGTTTCCTGTCCTGGCCAGAGTGGTGAGCAAGCGTGCTGGCAGATGGAAGGAGAAGTGCAAAGGTTAAGTGGGCTGGATAAGTTATATGTGCTTTCAGATAGACCTGGATCTGAAGCTTGCTTCTTCTACTTTTTGTATCTTTCTATGTCTACTTCTGCTTACTTTCCTAATCTCTGAAATGGAGACCATAAACCTACCTCAGAGTTGATGCGAAAATTGACAATAAGATATGCTAGGTACCTTCACAGTGCCCGGCACAAAATAGCCATTCATAAAATAATATTTATTTTTACTTTTAATATTGTTTAATGCATAGTTAAGGGAGCCCTGGTGGCACAATGGTTAGGCACTTGGCTGCTAACCGAAAGGTCAGCAGTTCAAACCCACCAGCAGCTCCACAGGAAAAAAACTTGGCGATCTGCTCCAGTAAAGATTACAGCCTAGGAAACCCTATGGGTCACTATGAGTCAGAATCGACTAGATGGCACACAACCACAACAATGCAGGGTTAGGAAAAAAATATGTTTGTGGTTTTTGGAGGAATAGCTCACAGGCCGTATTTGTAAGCCCTCTGGATGTTTCCTAAGGGTTCAGACATGGAGGCTTCAGAACAGCACTGTCCCCTCCTCCAAGCCTGCAGAATAAGCACCATTCAGCACCCATCTGGATGGTAAGTAAAGCTAGGACAGAAATCAGTGCTTGGGAATCTTCATGTCACATTCCTATTTCACCCCTGATGTCAGGAGGGCAGCTGACAGCACTCTGCCACCTCCCAGGGAAGTGAGGCAGGCACTGGTCCTCGGCCTGGATGGGTGCGGTTGAGTCAGGCCAGGTATGAGTCAGCCTTCTCTCCCTGAGGCAATTTTTGTGAAAGACCCTGTCAAGATGTTCATATGGAGTCAGGATGAAGGTAAAGCTATTTCTGGAAGGCACTCTATTTTGCACTTCTGTCCCTCAGTGGAACCAGTAATTTTAAAGAAGCATGAGTCACAGATTCTAAAACTGTCAGCCAACCAATGTTTTCTATGTGTCAGGCCCCAGTGAGCTCCTGGAGCATGAGTTCAACCCTGCACTACAGGAGCCATCCCAGCCGTGGGCCACAATTGTCTCTGCTCCCTTAGAGACAGCAGGCCAAGTAAGAAGTGATCTAAAGGCATATCTGCTTAGGTTTCAGGTTTGCTTGTTTGTTTCAGGAAGAAATTTTCCACAGTTCACTCCACCCATTCTCTGAACTACCAGCGCAGTGTGGGCCCACTCCTCCCCTGACCTGTGGCCACCATGTTAACACGTGTTCATATTTCATTGACTGTCACAGTCCTCTCACAGGCTGTGGGTAGTAGCTTAGGCACTCAGGGTGGGATGTGGACAGGTAAGTAAACATAACAAACAGTGGCTAAGCACCAGCGGGAGTCAGGCATGCGAGTCATTGCTTTCCTTGTAATATACTTGGGGTAGTTTTTCTAATCCCCATGTTACATGTGAGAAAACCAAGGCTCAATGGTTAAGCAACTTTCCTGAGGTCACTCAGAAGCTATGGAAGCAGGGATGAGATCTTTTTGTCTGATGCCAAAGACAGTCCTTTTCACTACGAGATCACACGCTTTCTATTTTCAAAGTGTCCACACCTGTTGTGCATTCTCTTGGTGCCCCTAAATGCTCAATCCCATGCTACAGTGAAGAGTGTTCTAACCCCAGCCGCACCACTGTGTTACCCTGCTGAGCTTCTCCTTTCTCCTCTGAAAATGAAGTGACAGTCTCATCTACCTCACGTGGCCCTTGTAGAGATTTAATGAGCATGTGTATCCACAGTGTTTACTTCATGCCTAATACAGTGTCTCCTGAGCCCCAGGTTAATAAAATAGCTGGTATGAACAAAGAAGAAAATGCCTTGGTTTCCTAAAGAGTTGCACCTTAGGAGTCTGACTCTCAGAAGCATCCTTCTCTCTGCACTTAACTAGACTCTTTATCAGGAGGCCTTCACAAGCCCTGTAGAATCTAGATTAGCTGAGCCATCCTTCCCCCACATTGCAGATGGAGGGACAGATAAAATGAGAGAAAGTATTTAACATGAAGTATATAGAACTTAAATGCCTGAACCAGGAGCCTGTCCTCCAGGCTCTTCACCAGAGGTAGAAGGAAACCCCCAAGAACTAGTTAGAATGTTTTTCTCTACAGATAACCAAAAAGCACACCTCAAACATAATAAGGTGATGTGTTACCACCCACAGGAGAAACCTTGAGTTAGGGCAAATTCCAGACACCACCTAGCAGGCTCTGGCTCCACACCCTAGTGATTCTTGAGGCTCTGGTGTCTTCTATGTGGCAGCTCTGTCAGTGACCACATCTAGACAAGGGAGAGGGAGTTTCATCCTTAGGAGTGCTAGCAAGTTCCAGCAGACCATTCATTGGCTAGAATGGAGTCATGTGCATATCACCAAACCAACTATTGGCAAGGGCATTGGGATAACTGTTGTTGGTTCAGCCTCGTGGTTTTTAACTCTGGCTGTGGAGATTTTAAAAAAAAAACCTGAGCTCTACCTCCAGAGATTTGGATTGAATTTTTCTGTGGTAGAACCTGAACATCAGAAGTCTATAAAACCCCACAGGTGAGTACAATGTTCAGTGATGGGGGGATGCGTGTGTTGGTGAGGCCGCCACCGTGACTGAGCAAAGGGGAGAAAGAAGATCATATTCTCATTAAATAAAATAACTTGCTGAGTTCTTGTGCAAAGTCTGAGCTTTATCTTTAACTCAGAGAAGATGAGTGGGTTCCATGACAAAAACATCTGGAAGTCTGCAACTGGCCACCTGTTCCTCTGGGGCCAGCCTCCATCCACAAATACCAAGGATGAATTTTCTGTCTTTATTATTCCAATGCAGATATACAGAGTAAAACTACTTCTAGGCAATTCCAAGAATAAGCTGTGGGCACCATTTGGCCAACAAAAGAAAGACATTTGCCTCAGGCTCCCTTGTCTCTCCTTGGCCATGGTAAACTTATGGCTTACTGAGGAAGCTCTAGTCTCTCCCTCTGGGAAACTTAATTATTAGTTGTAGAGACAGGCATATTGACAAAACAGTGTAAGACAACATAGTAAAGTACTAGAAAGATGTTTACTTGTGTTTTATTGACTATGCAAAGACATTTGTGTGGATCATAACAAATTATGGCTAACACTAGGAACAATAGGAATTCCAGAATACTTAATTGTGCTCATGGAGAACCTGGACATAAACCAAGAAGCAGTCATTCGAACAAAACAAGGGGATACTGTGTGTTTTAAAATCAGGAAAGGTATGCATCAGGGTGTGCATCAAAAACTGGCTGAATATTGCATGACTTTGCTCTGAGGAACATAGAGAGCCAACCTCAGAGATGACAATGGATATAGGCTTGCCTGAGCTTGTCTCTGTAGAATCTCTGGTGCATGCTCCTGAGATGTGAAAAGTTCAGTGTCTAGCGGGTGGTAAGTAGCAGTGAAGGGGGCCACAGACCTCTGACTTTTCTTAATGTAAAATCAAGACTTTGCTGATTCAGAATGACCAGATTGAAGAAGGGCAGCGTTAAATGCCTCCAGTAACTAGAACTGACCCCACTGCACATGGACATAGGCTGCAAACACTGTTTTCTCTTGACAAACTCTGCTCTTAATTAATTATATTTTGAAACTTATATGCCATTATATGTTAAATTTCTTGGGTGTGATAATAGTATATAGGAGAATAACCTTGTTCTCAGGAACTAAATGCTGACTTAATTTAGGTGGTTGTTATTGTTGTTAGGTGCCGTCAAGTCGATTCTGACTCGTAGCAACCCTATACACAACAGAACGAAACACCACCTGGTCCTGCGTCATCCTCACAATCGTTGTTATGCTTAAGCCCCTTGTTGCAGCCACTGTGTCCATCCATCTCATTGTGGGTCTTCCTCTTTTACTCTGAACCTTTACTTTACCAAACATGATGTCATTCTCCAGGGACTGGCCACTCCTGACAACATGTCCGAAGTATGTGAGACATAGTCTCACCACCCTTGCTTCAAAGGAGCATTTTGGAATTATTTAGGAGTAAGGTGATGTGATCTGTGCAGCTTATTTTTAAAGGGTTCATAAAACAGAGAAGGAGAGAGAGAGAGAGAAGGCAAGAGAGAGAATATATGGCAACATGTTAATACCATTGATCAATCTATGATGAAGGGTAAACAGATGTTCTGTGTACTATTCTCTTCTTTTTTGTAGTTTTGAAATTTATAAAATATTGAGAAAAATACTTAGGAAAAATAACAGAAAATACAGGGCCTATATGAATAAATCTATAAAATAATACTTACGGATATAAAATACAATCTAAATACACAAAAAAGTTATAATTCTACAAATGAACAGGTGTTAAATAATTTTTTCTTGTATTTATATTATAAAATTCCACATATTTTTGTGAGTTTAAGACGATGTCTTTTTAAAAAGTTTTAAAAATTTTGCTGAAGATCATACAAAAGTAGCCACAGCTGTATATCAACAGGGAAATTCCAGA
The DNA here is from genome assembly GCA_030035585.1 of Dugong dugon. Classification (NCBI taxonomy): domain Eukaryota; kingdom Metazoa; phylum Chordata; class Mammalia; order Sirenia; family Dugongidae; genus Dugong; species Dugong dugon. The sequence continues at coordinate 26,329,130 of CM057464.1, forward strand.
AGAGGATGTGGAACCAGGGATATCATAGCTGATGTCAGATGGACCCTGGCTGAAAGCACAGAATACCAGGAACATGTTTACCTGTGTTTTATTGACTATGCAAAGGCATTCGACTGTGTGGATCATAACAAATTATCGATAACATTGTGAAGAATGGGAATCCAGAATACATAACTGTGCCCATGAGGAACCTGTACTTAGATCAAGAGGCAGTTGTTCAAACAGAACAAAAGGATACTGCGTGGTTTAAAGTCAGGAGAGGTGTAGGTCAGGGTTGTATCCTTTCACTATACTTATTCAATCTGTATACCGAGCAAATAATCCAAGAAGCTGGACTATATGAAGAAGAACAGGGCATCAGGATTGGAGGAAGACGCATCAACAACCTGCGTTATGCAGATGACACAACCTTGCTTGCTGAAAGTGAAGAGGACTTGAAGCACTTACTGAAGAAGATCAAAGACCACAGCCTTCAGTATGGATTACACCTCAACATAAAGAAAACCAAAATCCTTACAACTGGGCCAATAAGCAACATCATGATAAACTGAGAAAAGATTGAAGTTGTCAACGATTTCATTTTACCTGGATCCACAATCAATACCCATGGAAGTAGCAGTTAAGAAATCAAAAGATGCATTGCATTGGGCAAATCTGCTGCAAAAGACCTCTTTAAAGTATTGAAAAGCAAAGATGCCACCTTGAAGACCAAGGTGTACCTGACTCAAGCCATGGTGTTTTCAGTCGCCTCATATGCATGTGAAAGCTGGATGATGAATAAGGAAGACTAAAGAAGAATTGATGCCTTTGAATTGTGGTGTTGGTGAAGAATATTGAATATACCATGGACTGCCAAAAGAACAAACCAGTCTGTCTTAGAAGAAGTACAACCATAGTGCTCCTTAGAAGCAAGGATGGCGAGACTACGGCTCACGTAGTTTGGACATGTTACAGGAGGGATCAGTCCTTGGAGAAGGACATCATGCTTGGTAAAGTAGAGGGTCAGCAAAAAAGAGAAAGACCCTCAACAAGATGGATTGACACAGTGGCTGCAACAATGGGCTCAAGTATAACAACGATTGTGAGGATGACACAGGACTGGGCAGTGTTTTGTTCTGTTGTACACAGGGTTGCTATGAGTTGAAAACATCTCGACGACACCTAACAACAACAACATGTCACTAGCAATGGGAAGAGCTGAAATTCAAACACGTCTTTCTGGCTCCCAAGCCAGCCTGACTTCATTATTCCAGATCATCACCTACCACTCCATCCTAACCCCGTTTTATGGAAGCTGACTTCCCCACAGCTACCCACCTTGGATTCAAATTCAGATGTCCTGTCCTCAAGCCTGGAGTTCTTTCCTGGGACAGAGCCGCTCCAACATCAAACACCTCTAGCTAGAGAGGAACCATCAAAGGTTTGGGTGAATGTGTGCCTTTTGGTAACATCTTGAATAATAAAAATTAGGGGTGTTTCTGTGGATACAAGGGAAAGAAGATTCCCAAGGAGAACAGCAGGAGCTGTGGTGAGGACAGGAAAATTCAGGGCTTATCTGGGAAAGAGCATTTGGCCCTAGGGAGTTGGAGAAGATGGTATGGGGGGTAGATTAGAGCCATCCTGAGGACAGCCTTCAGTGGCAGGCTGAGGGAATGATGTGGTCAGAGCTGTTGTAATGTGTAGAGGGGCTGTGGTTGGGGGAGTGGCACACCAGGCAGGAGGCTCCTGGCAGAGCCCACGGCCATAGTCCTGGAGGTGGTGGTGGAAGGCATGGGGAAAAATGGTTTTGGAATGAGGGCTTGGACAAGGATAAAAACAGGGAGAGAAGGAAGCAGAGAAATATTGTTTCAAGGGACATTCTGAAAGTAGACTCTATAGGTCTTAATAATTAGGGGGTTGTGAAGACAAATGTTGAAGGCACAATTTGGGATGATGAAGTTTTCTAGCCTGGGTGATTGAGAAAATGTTGCTGACAGAGACTGAAATAGTGCAGTCAGAAAAGGAAGTTTGTTTAGATAAAATAAAACAAGTTTGACTTTGAGGATGTTGAGTGCCAGAGAGATGGTTCAGAGGAGACAACTGTCAGACTATAGGAATAGTGAGTCTTGAGCTCAGGAAAGAGAACAGAGATAATTCGTGGTGTCATCTACAAAGGTGACGCTGAAGTAGTGGAAATGGAGAAGTCCTAGAGATCAGTGATTCTCAAACTTTAATGTGCTTAAGAATCACTTGGAAGCCCTAGCACAGTCACCTGGCATGGAGGACACATTTAATAGATAGTTTTTTCTGTTTACTATATAATAATCTACTTAATATATGTTTATGTTGTATATACTATCTGATATATAATATATAAATAATATTTATAATATTTAAAAATATATTTAATATATAATAAACTATTTAATAATAGTTTCTTCCCTATCAGATAACGTTTTCATTAGAGTTCAAGGTGTTCATCTAAAGAAATGAGCAATATAGGGATTTCAGGAAATACGGTATTTCAGTTGTTGTTTGTTTAAAATAAAGAGCCATTTGCTGGTTTTCAAATCATTGCAGGCACCTATTTAATCTGTAAACAATAGCATGAAGGCTAACCATAAATTATGTGGACTGAGAACTGCTCAATCTCCACCACCCCTAAGTGAAGAGCATGGAATTTGGAGCCATGGAGCTTGGATTTGCATTTCAGTTCCACTACAAAATGTGATCTTGGGTCACTTACCCAATTTGCAGCAGCCAGCTCTCCTATGTAATAAGGAGATAACAGATGTATGCACCTCCTAGGGCTGTTGTGATGATTAAATAACACAGAAATTTGCTACCTAGCAAGTGCTTGACATCTAGTAGGTGCTTGACACCTAGTAAGTGTTAGTGGCTGTTGACTATAATTTTATTATTGGTTCTGCTCCCTTGGGGTTGGGGAACTCATTGTTCAGAGAGGTTGCAGGAAGAGGTGCTGGTGAGTCAGAAGATCATAAACTTTCCCCACCCTTCTCTTGAGTCAGTACAGAACCAAAGTGCTAGCCTGTGCTACAGCAGAAGCTCATAGTGAGACCTGGTCTGAAACCAACCAGGCTGCCACAGGTTGACAAGCAGAGGCCCATTTTGAACCTCCTAGCCACTTGGCCAAGTTTCCAATTTGAGGAATTACAGTGATCCCTGAGAGAATTCCCTTTCCATTCTAGCTGGTCAGTAGACTGGGCACTGCTCACCACTTCCTATTCTCACTGTTGGTCAAGAATGGTCTTTGCAGAGGGGATACTGTGTGTCTTCCTGGTGTCTAGAACTGTCTCCTGAGCAACCACATGAAGAACCAAATGTGCCATCCTAGGCCAAAATGCTAAAAAAGTGGGCTAACGGCAAGGCTTCCTTCTGATCTACAATAATACAAATAACTGCTGGGCTGGTGTGCTTCCCCTTGCTGGACCAGTCAGTTATTTGACTAATCAGTCTAGTTGTTTCTTCATCTTCTTTACCCAGCCCATGCCTTCCTTCTTGATATTTGTCAGCAGCCTAATAAACGCTGACATTTGATGAGACCTTACCTTGTGTCAACACTGTGCTTAGCTCTTTGAAACAATCACATAATCACAGCATCATTTAGGAAAGAGGTACTATATTTGTTCCTATGTGAAGGAGGATGAGCTGAATCTGGGCAGCTGGGGTATGTGCTGAGGGCACTGTATGTGTGTGCAGATGACTTGAAGGCTCGGCGCTGTGAGTCTAGAAGCAGCACAACACAGAGTGGGGTGCATACCAAGCTAGTAACCATCTATAAGCCACTGCCACTGAGTTGATTCTGACTCATAGCAATCCTATAGGACAGAGTAGAACTGCTTATAGAGTTTCCAAGGAGGAGTTGGTGGATTCAAACTGCTGACCTTTTGGTTAGCAGCCAAGCTCTTAACTACTGCACCACCAGCACTCCAGTAACCATGTATATCCCTCAGGAATTCTTGAAGATGGTTTGTCCTTCTCTTCTGAACAGTCCAAAACATTTTTGGACATACAGACCAAAGTCACCTTTTCCTTTAATGGACAAATTAATCAAATTTGAGACCATACTCAGCAGGCCTGTAGTGAGTCTTTGACCTTCCTGGCACCTTCTTCCAGGATGGGTCTCCTGCTCTGGCTGCCAGGCCTACCAGGCCATGGCCTTGCCCTCCACATTGCCACAGAGGAGCGCTTAGTTAATTTTGTTCCTCACCTCTCTTTGTTCCTTGAACACAACTCACGATTAATACACATTTTAAGGCTGAGGGAAGCATATGAGAATTACTATGCAGAAAGGGAAGCTGAAAAGTGGACATCAGATCTTACTGTAATGTTTCACTGTCTGCATTCTTCCAGGGGTTTTCATATTAGCCATCTCCCTTCTTAGTACCTGGCCTGCCCTCCTCAGAACTGAGTCACTCTCTCCAATACCCTTCCCCCGCAATCCCTGGGCTTATCTGAACCTTACTAGAGGAAGCTGCAGCCAAACTCATGGCAACTTCAGCAGAGCTGACCTTGTGTCTACAGGGATGACATGGGGACGTAAATAGCTTCTACCTCCACCCAAGTAATCCTTCCTGAGGCAGAGAAAACCCCTTCCCAGAATAAAGCCACCACTCACCCTTAAAGCTGTTGGAAATAAGTTGCTGACTGTGTTAAACAGCTAGTTTGTCATGGCTTCCAGGCACCCTGGATGCACAGAGAGTAAGGTTTGGCCTGAGTGCAGCCTGCTTCCTTCAGATCAGAGCAGTGTTGAAACAGCCTTTAGAGGCTATGGAAGAAATCTGCTGATTTTGTTGGGCTTTGCTAGAGGCATTTGATAGCTTTCTTGGTAGGAACAATATAAATCCAACCCAAACAAATACTGCAGACCTATGAACGTTATGCGTTAAGTTGCAAAGTTATACTCTAAATAATGTGTGGGAAAACTAACCAAGTCCCTGACAGAAGCAGTGTGGCAGGATGGAAGTGAGAAGGGGCTTGGTACATTTGAATGCCCACTACATGGCAGACTTTGGGGCCAATACATGTTACCTGTGCTTTCTCATGAAGTAGGAAAGGTGATGCTATATTACAGTTGAAGAAACAGGCTCAAAGAGGGCCAGTAACTTGTAGAAGATTCACAGTGAGTAAGCGATAGAGACGTTTTCCTATATTCTTTTCCCTATAGGAAGCTACTTCCCATCTTTGTAGACAGCTTACTTCAAGCAGAGATTGATGGATCATAGTTGGCAATTTTAGGGAAAATGAAACTGTGAAAATCAAGTATCATTATTAGGTTTCCCATCTCCTTCACCTATTTTTTAAGAACTGTTTTCCAGAAGACAGACACATCATTTTGGAAATCAGCCACATTATTAGCTCCTAGAGCAGATGGGAGACCCTTTGTGGCCTGGGAGGCCAGGATTTTGGGAGACTCAGCTCTCTGTCAAGCTGCACTGGCAAAGTGGTGGGGGTGGGGAGGTGGTCCTGAGCCAAGGGGACTGGACAAGAGAGGGCAAGGGCTTGGCACTCCTCTACCAAAAACAGCCCCATGCACTCCTTCTGGTGGTAGAGAGCTAGTGTCACTCCCATGAACAAAGGTCAGCACCCAGTTCTTCTCTTGGGGTGAGGGTCTCCCAAGAATGGGGATCTTGAAAAGCCAAGAACTCTTCAGATCTCGTAGACCAGTATAGTGAAGGTTGCCCTTGACTATTCTCTATGAGGACTTCACCAAAATGGGAAATAATAGCTGGACCTGTCTTGGACACCCTTCCTCTGCTATGGCCTCTACAGGAAAACATTCTTTTTTTTTTAATTGTACTTTAGATGAAGGTTTACAGAGCAAACTAGTTTCTCATTAAACGATTAATACACATACTGTTTTGTGACATTGGTTGCCAACCTCATGACATGTCAGTATTCTCCCCTTCTCAACCTTAGGTTCCCCATTACCAGGTTTCGTCTCCCTTCTTACCTTCTCATCGTTGTCCCTGGGCTGGTGTGCCCATTTAGTCTCATTTTGTTTTATGAGCCTATATAATCTCTAACTGAAGGGTGAACCTCAGAAGTGACTTAATTACCGAGATATAAGGGTGTCTGGGAGCCATACTCTTAGGGTTTCTCCAGTCTGTCAAACCAGTAAGTCTGGTCTTTCTTTTTCTTTTCTTTTTTTTTTTTGTGAGTTAGAATTTTGTTCTACATTTTTCTCCAGCTCTATCCGGGACCCTCTGTTGTGATCCTTGTCAGAGCAGTCAGTGGTAGTAACAAGGAACCGTCTAGTTGTGCTGGACTCAATCGGGTGGAGGCTCTGGTAGTTGTGGTCCATTAGTCCTTTAGACTAATCTTTCCCTTGTGTCTTTGATTTCCTTCATTCTCCCTTGCTCCAGATGGGGTGAGACCAGTGGAGTATCTTAGATGGCCACTCACAAATTTTAAGACCCCAGGCGTCTACAGCAAAACTTTCATCACTCTGACAGCAGTGCAGTAGAAGAAAGATTTACAGCATCTTTCAGCTGATACTTTCTAAGCCTCAGGCTAGCTCAGATAAAATTCAGAAGGCCTTTCAGAGAAGGGTTTCTCCTCCTTATTCCAGGATCTTGAATACACTCACTCAAGCCTCAGTAAGCACTTATGGAGCACATACTGTGGGCCAAGCCCTGGGTGGACTATAGACGTAAAAGACCTAAATGGGACCAGGTCTCCTGAACTTGTGATCCAGTGAATAAGGCAGAACTTGTCTTTTTACTACAAGGTCCCTGGGTGGCGCATAGGGTTTGCACTTGGCTACTAATAAAAAGGCTGATGGTTCAAATCCATCCAGTGACACCATGGAAGAAAGACCTAGTGATCTGCTTCTGTAAGATTACAGCCATTGAAAACCTTATGAAGCACAATTCTAATCTGAAACACATGGGGTTACCATGGGCTGGAATTAGTTCAATGGCAATGGGTTTGGTTTTTTGGGTTTTGTCTTTTTACTAATTCGAGGGAAATCCTTTTGTATCCAAAAACTGGATTATAAAACCATTTGGGAAAACTGCCATCTCTTAAGAGGAAAAAATCTTTTTCAGAATCATTAGGTTCCCTTACAACTGAAAAAGACTGTTGTCTTAGAAACTTTGTAGATTTTTCCATGAAATAAAAGATATTAACTCATTTTCACATTTCTCTCACTGTTGAAGTTCAGGCTTCTTGCCTTAGGATGAAATAGCTGCTGGTCAGTCCAACAAGTGGAGCTGAGTGCTCCTGTCCATGCAGAACCTGCTGGACACACAGCAAGAGGCCTTGTTCTCAAGTAGCTGATTAAAAATAGAGAGAAAACTAGGGTTTGGGCAATAATGAGAGAAAATAGACAGCCAGACTGACACATGAGGTGGTCAGTCATGGAGGGCAGAGACATCACTTGGGAGTTGCCAGGATGGTAGTTGGATGGATGAAGAAGAAGGAGGAAAAGTATGCTGCTTGAGACTTGATGGGAGTGGAAGGACAGGTGGGGAAGGAAGGTTGGGAGTTGAGCAAACAGAGTAGCAAAGGCTTCAGTGGTGTATCAGGGGTGAATGTGGCATAGCTAGTGTTACTTTAGGGACAGATCATATGTTGCTGCATTAATAAGTAGTATTCATTTTCCCTTACTGAAGTAACAGAAAACTTGGTTATTCAAAACTAACACTTTTTTCTGTGTTCTTTGTTCTAGGGATGGGGCTCAATTTACACCGTTATCAATTGGGAAATCTCTATACTATTCCCCTGCACTTACAGAAATTGATGAGAAAGAGAGCAAAGGGGAAAAACAAAAATTCTGGAAGGATCTGCAAATTCTAATTGTTAAAGGGTAAAACCATTCACTTTAGCAAAGCATTATTGGGTTTTTTGCTAAGCAAAGGGAGGGCCTGAGTAGAGAGTGGAAGACTATGGGAGGGGTGGAACGGGAGCTAAGCGAGTGGGGTTGAGTAGAGCATGGAGAGGTAGGTGAGTGGACTTGTGTTTGGAAAACAGGGTAGCCTGAGGGCGAGGGTCCCCAGGAGATAAGCTGGTGGGAAAAGATGAAGAGAGCATGAATTTATGAGTCTGAGCACCATGGCATTGCAAAGTTCCTCTGTCACATCAAACCTTCAATAGTTTGCAACACACCTAATGTCTTGGGTAATGATTTTGAGGTAGGGAAATTGTCACAAAGGAATAATGAGTTCTACAGTGGGTCTGTGTAGAGGAGAGAGACGAGGACAGTTGTGGGAATTGAGACCCAAGGAAGACTGTGAATTCAACAAGAGCCGGCTGTGGGAGCCAAGAGTGGTCAGGAGCCTCTCAGTCTTCTGAGAAATTAACAGACATCTTGGGAGCCACTGGGCTTCCCACAGAATGTAGAATAAAGGAAAGGAGCTGTTAAATCTCAAGGACAGGGAGGCCCCAGCAGACATTTCGCCCTTAATATATATTAATGCAGAAATATCTTGTCATGTTCAATTACTATACACTCAGAGTAACTGACACTTCGGTCTTGGCTGTTTTTGCTTATTTAAATAGTAACCTGTGCCCATATCAAAAAGTCAGTTAGAAACAGATACTCCTGCGGATAACTGGTACTTTCATTATTTATCGCTTTGTTTCATGATACATGTGGTCTCCTTAAGGTCTCAACAGTACTTGAAAATTGGCACATGTATCTGTTTACACAGTGGTCATTTTTTTTGATTTTCCCTTCCACAGAGGAAGGCTCCCTTGTAAGTGAAGAAGAAATTCCCTCCCAGCTTCCCTTTTCCTGGGCTCCTGGAGTCTCTCCTTGGTAGTCCAGTGCTTTTTGCCATCACTGCTCTGATGAGCAGAGTCACAGCAGCACAACCTCTCCCTTGCAGCTCACACACGTCTGACTGCTGACAATCTGACTACTTACACACTCTGCTGACAGCTATACAAGGGCGCCTATCTTTTGCAAAGTTCTAAACCACCAACTAGGGCCCTCCCAGCACCCTTACCCATCATACATGAGCAGACCTTGAATTAATCTGAGAATTAAGAATTAATTCAGGTTTCAAATGGGGACAAATAAGTAGGGGAGAATAGAGCCAAAGATACTTAAGGCCCAGTTTTCAAAATTCAAAGAAAAACACAACTAACATCTAATGTTGTCACCATGAATTATACAGCGAACTACTACCTATCATGTACTTAATTTGCCATGAGCACACAAGAACTCTCTTATATAAGGTTACTATCTTATGTAACCTTAAATATCCCTATGAGGTAAGTTATTATTATTCCCATTTTACAGATTAGGAAATCAAGGCTCCTTCTGCCTAGGAGGAAGGGTAGGGACCAGTGTTCAGCAGAAAAGAGAGAATGCTATGGGCATCCTCCCTGCTTCCTGTTCCTCCAGAACTGTGGGTTGATATCCCAAGCAGAGAAAAGTGCTCTCCATATGAAGAACACTTGGAGTGTTTTCAGAAGTCCACTCTTCCCTCTTTTATTTTCTTAGGAAAAAGTTCGCATTCCTGCCTACTCAGAAATGGGCTTGGGAGGCAGAGACAAGATGGCAGACTAGTCAGACTCACTAAGCCATCTCACTGCAACAAAGACCCAAAAAACCAAGTAAAACAGATACATACATCAGTCCCAGAACCCTGAACCTTAAATAAAGGGGTAAAGAATTAGATTGGAAGTCACTGAGGAGAAGAAACTGATAGAAAACAGGGAAGGAATAGAGATACGGAGTAGAGATTCCTGACCAAACAGCATGACTCAGTGTTGCCATCTTGAAATAAAGCCAACAACCCCTCATACAGAAAGACACCTCCTCAGAATTCCCAATAGGGGATAGAGGTGCAGAATGGACACACACAGGACTAAGTAAGACCATGTTTGCTGGCTACAACTCAAGGAGAAGCCCAGACTCTCTCACCCAGTAACCACAGAAGCATGCTCCTACAACCCCCAACCCTCTGGTGAACAGCTGCTATAACCACCCCATCACAGCAATCTCCACTGCTGGGAACCAGAGTACAACCCACCCCACTGCCCTCCTCCATTTAGCCCCCTCTGCCCCTGCCTTCATTCCCCCTCCTACCTTTGTCCTCCTCCCCACTGCCTGCAGCCCTGAAGGCATCTTGCCCAGATCCCAGACCCCTTTTTGCCAGCTCCAGAACCCTCCTGCCTGCTCTGCATCTCCCCTGCCTCTAGCTGTGGCACCCAGGGGACACAGCCTGGATCCCAGGCCCCTTCCCGCCAGCACTGGACACCTCCTGCTACCCTCCATGACCCTGGGGGGACAAGACTGAGACTCCAGGCCCCTTCCCACCAGCTCAAGACCCCCCACCCCAAGACTGCAGCAGCCCTGCTCCAGCCCCAGCCAGGTTCATGCTGCAGACAAACGATCTTTCTCTGCACTTTCCCTTCCTGCTGGACCTGCCCTGCTGCACCATATCTGAGTACCAGTCTTGCACATAAGGACAAAGTGGTGAGAACCATCATGCCTACAGATGAGCAAGCAACAAAGCACACGCAGCCCACCTGCCCAGGTGTAACCAAATAAAACAAAAAACCAGAATGAAACACACAATCATACAATCAATAAATGAAGAAAATTCCTAAATGTCCTGAGACAGCAGACAATATCAAAACATATTTTAAAAAAAAGGACAGAATGGCTCCAGAAAGCAATCAAAATAAAATACTAGATGACCTTTTAGTAGAAGAAAAAGCACAGGAACTACCTGTTAGGGAATTCAAAAGTCTAATATTCAGGGCTCTCCAAGAGACTAGGAAAGAGATTAAAGAAAATACAGACAAAATCATGAAAAGACAGGCAAAACCAACCAAAACAGCCAAAATCAAGGAAAACACAGACAAAGCAACAGAAAAATTCAGGAAAACAATACAAGAACAAAATGTCAAAATAAATAAACATTAGAAATCATAAAGAAACAGCAATTAGAAATCCAAAAGATAAACAACAAAATTTCAGAAATGTACAATGTAATTGAACATTTTAGGAACAAATTTGAAACAATGGAAGACAGAGTCAGCAAAATTGAAGACAAATCCATGGATGCCACTTTGAGGAAAAATGAGAGAAAAGAATGAAGACTAATGAAGAAAAGCTAAGAAGTATGTGGGATAGAATTAACAGCAGATATGTGCAAGTAATCAGAATTGCAGAACAAGGGGAGAAAATGAAAAACACAGAGAAGGTCATTGAAGATTTGCTGATACAAAATTTCTCTAATATAATGAAAGATGAAAAGCTAACAAATATAAGAAGCTCAACCAACCCCATATAGAATAGATTCCAAAAGAAAATCACCAAGACATATCATAATCACACTTGCCAAAACCAAAGACAAAGAATCTTGAGAGATTCAAGGAAAAAGAAAAAAGTCACAAAGGGGAAACAATAAGACTAAGTGCTGATTACGTGGCAGAAACCATGCAGGCAAGAAGGCAATGGGATGACATACATAAAACATTGAAAGAAAAAAATTGCCAACCAAGAATAATATATCCTGAAAAACACTTGCTCAGATATGATGGAGAAATTAGAACATTTCCAAATAAACAGAAATTAAGGGAATATGTAAAAACCAAACCAGACTTACAAGAATTACTAAAAGGAGTCCTTCTGTTAAAAAACAAACATCAGACAACAACCTGAATCTAGGACACAAGACAGCATCAGCCAGATACTAACCTAGGAAATGAACTCTCAAGGATAAAACAAAACTAAAAGATTTACAACAGGGAACCAGAGAAGTTAATCTGTAAATGACAACAACGTCAGAACAATAAAAGAGAGAATAAATGGTGTAGGCATAGAAAATTCCAAATGGAGAGGACATCAAGGCAATATCAAGTAATAAAAGACTGGTTTAAGCTTAGGAAGATAGGGGTAAACTTCAAAGTAACCGCAAAGAAAGTTAACAAACCTACTCATCAAAATAAAGAAGAAAAACATAAAGTCTCAGTAAACACAAAATCAACAAAAAATAAACAGAAAAAAAATCCACAAGCAGAAGGAATTCAGCACAAGAGAGTAAGAGGAACAAAGAAAATGTCAGTACAACAACAACAACCAAAAAAAAAAAAAAAAAAAACTACAAAATGACACCAATAAACTCATACCTATTGATAACCACACTGAATGTAAATGGCTTAAATGCACCCATAAAGAGACAGAGAGTGACAGAATAGATAAGAAAAATATGACCCATCACTATGCTGTTTACAAGAGACCCACCTAGACACAAAGACATGAATCTATTAAAAACCAAAGAATGGCAAAAAATATATCAAGCAAACAGAAATCAGAAAAGAGCAGGAGTGGCAATACTAATATCAAATGAAATAGACTTTAAAACAAAATCCACCATAAAACACAAGGAAGGACATTATATAATGATTAAAGGGACAATCCATCATAAGGATATAACCATAACAAATACCTATGCACCCAATGACAGGGCTCCAAAATAAATAAAACAAGCTCTAACAGCACTGAAAAGAGAAACAGTTCCACGATAACAGCAGGAGACTTTAACACACCACTCTCAGAAAAGGACAGAACAACTAAAAAGAAATTCAGCAAAGATACAGAAGATCTAAAGACTACAGTCAAACAACTTGAACTCATAGACATATGTAGAACACTCCTCCCACCAGCAGCAAAGTATACATTCTTTTCCAACGCACATGGAATGTTCTCAGAATAGACTACATCTTAGGTCACAAAGCAATTCTTAACAAAACCCAGAACACTAAGATAATATAAAGCATCTTGTCTGATCACAATGCTGTAGAAGCAGAAATTAATAACAGGAAGAGCAAGGAAAAAGTCAAATACATGGAAACTGAATAACGCCTTGCTTAAAAACCACTGGGTAATAGAAGAAATCAAAGATGGAATAAAAAAAATTCCTGCAATCAAACAAGAATGAAAACACATCATACCGAAATCTTTGGGACACAGCAAAGGCAGTAATCAGAGGTCAATTTATAGCAATAGATGCACACATCAAAAAAGAAGAAAGGGACAAAATAAAAACATTAGCTATACAACTCGAACAAATTAAAAAAGAACAGCAAAAGAAGCCCACAGCCACCTGAAGAAAGGAAATAATGAAGATCAAAGCAGAAATAGATGAAATAGAGAATAGAAAAAAATCAACAAAACCAGAATTTGGTTCTTTGAAAGGATCAACAAAATTGACAAACCATTGGCCAAACTGACAAAAGAAAAACAGAAGAGGACGCAAATAACCCAAATAAAAATGAAATGGGGGATATTACAACAGACACAACTGAAACAAAAATGATTGTAACAGAGTACTATGAAAAACTGTACTCCAAGAAATTTGAAAATCTGTAGGAAATTAACACACTACCTACCTAAACTAACACAAACTGAGGTTGAAACTGAACAGACCTATAACAAGAGAAGAGATTGAAAAGGTAATTAAAAAAATTCCCAACAAAAAAAGTTCTGGCCCAGGTAGCTTCACTGGAGAATTCTACCAAACATTCAGAGAAGAGCATAACCCTGATACCAAAAACAGGCAAAGACACCTCAGAAAAAAGAAAATTACAGACCAGTATTGCTCATGAATATAGATGCAAAAATTTTCAACAAAATTCTAGGCAATAGACTTCAGCACCATATAAGAAAAATAACACACCATGACCAAGTGGGATTCATACCAGGTGTGCAAGGATAGTTCAACATTAGAAAATCAATAAATGTAATCCACCACATAAATAAAACAAAAGAATAGAGTCACATGATCATCTCAACCCATGTGGAAAGGGCATTTGATAAAGTCCAACACCTATTCCTGATAAAAACTCTCAATAAAATACGAATAGAAGGGAAATTCCTCAACATAACAAAGACATCTATACAAAACCAATGGCCAACATCATTCTCAGTGGAGAGAGGCTGAAAACTTTCCCCCTGAGAACAGGAACAAGAAAAGGATGCCCTTTATCACCACTCCTATTTAACATTGTGCTGGAAGTCCTAGCTAGAGCAATAAAGCAAGAAAAATAAATAAAGGGCATCCAAATTGGTAAGGAAAAAGTAAAACTATCCCTATTGGCAGATGGTATGATACTATACATAGAGAACCCAAAAGACTCTACAGGAAAACTACTGGAACTAACAGAAAGATTCAGCAGAGTAGCAGGATACAAGATAAATATATAAAAACCAGTTGGATTCCTATATACCAACAAAGAGAACTTCAAAAAAGATATCAGAAAAGCAATACCATTTATAATAACCCCTAAAAAATAAAATACTTAGAAATAAATGTAATCAGTGACATAAAAGTCCTATGCAAAGAAAACTACAAAACACTACCACAAGAAACCAAAAGAGACATACATAAGTGGAAAAACAAACCATGCTCATGGATAGGTAGACTGAACATTGTGCAAATGTCGATTCTACCCAAAGCCATCTACAAATACAAAGAAATCCTGATCCAAATATCAACAGCATTCTTTAGCTAGATGGAAAAACTAATCATTAACTTTATAAGGAAAGGAAAGAAGCTCTGGATAAGTAAAGCACTATTGAAGAAGAAGAATAAAGTAGGAGGCCTCACACTACCTGACCTCAGAACTTACTATACAGCTACAGTAGTCAAAACAGCCGGGTACTGGTACAACAACAGACACATTGACCAATGGAACAGAATTGAGAACCCAGATGTAAATCCATCCACCTACAGTCAACTGGTCTTCAACAAAGGCCCAAAGTCCATTAAATGGGGAAAAGACAGTCTTTGTAAAAAATAGTGCTGGCAAAACTGGATGTCCATCTGTCAAAAAATAAAAAAGGACCCATACATCACACCATACTCAAAAACTAACTCGAAATGGATCAAAGACCTAAATATAAAACCAAAAACTGTAAAGATCATAGAAGAAAAAATAGGGTCAATCCTAAAGGCCCTAATACGTGGCATAAGTCAGACACAAACCATAACTAACAATACACAAACACCATAAAATAAGCTAGATAACTGGCATCTTCTAAAAGTTAAACACTTATGCTCATCAAAAGACTTCAGCAAAAGAGTAAAAAGAGAACCTACAGACTGGGAAAAAAATTTTGGCTGTGACATAACTGGCATAGGTTTAATCTCTAAAATCTATAGGAAAATCCAACTCCTCTACAAGAAAAAGGCAAACAATCCAATTAAAAAATGTCTTCTTTGGTGAAGTGTCTGTTCAGGTAGCTAACAGACACATGAGGAAATATTCACAATCACTAGCCATTACAGAAATTAAAATCAGAACTACAATGAGAAGGGTACAGAACTCAAATTCTAGTAAAAAGACAAGACTTAATGGTTTGATGAGACTGGAGGGACCCTGGAAGACATGGCCCCCAGACTGTCTGTTGGCCCAAAACTGGAACCATTCCTGAGGCCAACTCATTGGACAAAGATTAGACTGGACTATGGGACATGAAATGATACTCATGAGGAGTGTGCTTCTTGGCTCAAGTAGATACATGAGACTAAATGGGCAGCTCCTGTCCAGGGGTGAGATGAGAGGGCAGAGAAGGTCAAGAGCTGGTTGAATGGACGCCAGGGGGTCCAGGATGGAAGGGAGGAGTGCGCTGTCACAGTGTGGGGAGAGTAACTGGGGTCACGTAACAATGTATGTGTGAATTTTTGTATGAGAGACTGACTTGAATTGTGAACTTTCACTTAAAGCACAACAATAAAAAAAAAAAAAAGAAAAAAAACTACAATGAGATACAATATCACCCCAACATTACTGGCACTAAAAAACCAAAAACCACAAAATAACAAATGCTAGAGAGGCCGCGGGAAGCTTGAAACTCTCATGCACTTCTGGGAATGTAAAGTGGTAGGACCATTTTGGAAAACAATATGGAGCTTCCTTAAAAAGATAGAAATAGAAATACCATACAATCCAGCAATCCCACTCCTGGGAATATACTATAGAGAAATAAGAGCCTTTATGCGAATAGACATAAGCACACTCATGTTCATTGCAGCATCATTCACAATAGCAAAATGATGGAAACAACCTAAGTGCCCATCAGCAAATGAATGGATAAACAAACTATGGTACATACACACAATGGAATACTATGCAATGATAAAGAACAAAGATGAATCTACAAAACATCTCACAATATGGATGAATCTGGAGGGCATTATGCTGGGTGAAATAACTCAATCACAAAAGGACAAATAATGTATGAGACCACCATTATAAAAACTCATGAAAAGGTTTACACACAGAAAGAAACAATCTTTGATGGTTATAAGGGGGTGGGTGGGGAGGGAAAAACACTAGACAATAGATGAGTGGTAACTTTGGTGAAGGGCAAGACAGTACACAGTACTGGGGAAGTCAGCACAACTTGACCAAGGCAAAATCATGGAAGCTTCATAGACACATCCAAACAGAGGGACCGAATTACTAGGCTGAGGGCTGGGAACCATGGTCTAAGGGGACATCTAGCTCAATTGACATAACATAGTTTATAAAAAAAATGTTCAACATCCTACTTAAGTGAGTAGCGTCTGGGGTCTTAAAAGCTTGTGAATGGTCATCTAAGATACTCCACTGGTCCCACTCAGTCTGGAGCAAGTAAGAATGAAGAAAACCAAAGACACAAGGGAAAGATTAGTCCAAAGGACTAACGGACCACAACTATCACAGCTTCCACCAGACTGAGTCCAGCACAATTAGATGCTGCCCGGCTACCACCACCGACCGCTCTGACAGGGATCACAATAGAGGGTCCTGGACACAGCTGGAGAAAAATGTAGAACAAAATTCAAACTCACAAAAAAGATCAGATTTACTGGTCTGACAGAGACTGGAGAAACCCTGAGAGTATAACCCCCTGGACACCCTTATAACTCAGTACTAAATTCACTCCTGAGGTTCAGCTTTCAGCCAAAAATTAGACAGACCCATAAAAGAAATAATACACATAGCTCAACCATGTATACAAGACTAAATAGGCACACCAGACCAGGGGCAAGGACAAGAAGGCAGGAATGGACAGAAAAGCTGGTTCAGTGGAAATGGTCCTGAAGTAAGAATGTTGACAAGTCGTGGGGTTGGCAACCAATATTACAAAACAATGTGTATTAATTGTTTAATGAGAAACTAATTTGCTCTGTAACCCTTCATCTAAAGCACAATAAAAAAGAAAGAAAGAAAATGCCTGAGGGCAACAGGAAATACAGGACTGATGCTGAGGTGGGGGGAAGAAAGGAAGGGCTGGGACAGACAGCTTTCTTTCTGCCTGGCTTTTTGGTCAGGAGCTTGTGGATGGAGAGCGAAGAACAGAAAGGGAATGGAAGCCAGCCTCCTCCAGCTCTGGTGTTTCTTTCATGGGCTTTTTAAGATCACAAAGATGTTTTGTGGGAAAAAACAACAAAATTAAAATTCTCACCACATCAACATTCTTGATTCTAGAGTTGAACAAGCAGTTGAAAGTCCAGTAGTACCTGTTTCCTGGAGTACTGAGGGGAAGGGATGTTGTAGTATTGAGGGACCTAGTACCACAGGTTTGTCTGAAACAAACCCATGGACCTGGCCACAGTGATGTGGAGGTGAGGGGCTAAGGGAAGGGTGGTAGTGGCGTGTGAGGGCCTTCCTGGACCCCTGCTCAGTCTCCTGTCTGACTGCGTCTTGCCCCCATATGCTTAGTGAGTGCCATGGGCAAACTCATTGTCAAGCACCCCATGAGTGATGGGCACATCCTGACTGTGGAGGATGCATGGACAGGAGTCTTCCCCCAAAAGTTCACACAGAGCGGAGGACAAGGATATGCAGTGTTAGGCTATCCGTGATGGAGGTCACCAGGGAGGGGGTGGGTCAGAATGCTCTCACCTGAGTTGATCCCAAAAGCTTCAGTGGCACTTAGACAGGGAAAGGGAGTAGAGAAAGTTAATTCAGATAAAAGAAACAGCATGCTGTATCTTGCTTTGAGGGCAAGATACAGAGCTGAGCATATGCTCTATGGGGCATATGTGGGGGGAATAGTTATAAAGCAAACAACACTGTAACCAGGAGTGATATTCCTAACACCTAATGACCCAAGCCATGGTGTTTTCAATTGCCTCATATGCATGCGAAAGCTGGGCAATGAATAAGAAAGACTGAAGAAGAATTGATGCCTTTGAATTACAGTGTTGGCAAAGAATATCGAACATACCATGGACTGCCAAAAGAACGAACAAATCTGTCTTGAAAGAAGTACAGCCAGAATGCTTCTTAGAAGCAAGGATGGCAAGACTTTGTCTCACGTATTTTGGACATATTATCAGGAGGGACCAGTCCTTGGAGAAGGACATCATGCTTGATAAGGTAGAGGGTCAGCAAAAAAGGGGAAGACCCTCAATGAGATGGAATGACACAGTGGCACCAACAATGGGCTCAAACATAACAATGATCATGAGGATGGCGCAGGATCGGGCTGTGTTTTGTTCTGTTGAACGTAGGGTGGCTATGAGTCAGAACCTACTCGATGGCTCCTAACAACAACAATAATGACTAGTGATGGCAAGGGCACTGGCCAATCAGAATGACGGTGGTCCAATCAAAAGTGCAGGCCACACACAACCAATGGGCCTGTGGCAGGATACAGTTTTCCAGAAAATAGAGGTGTGTCAGTACCCCAGAATGGACACTTCTAATTTCAGATATTTAAATAGTGTATGAACAAACTTTCTGTTGCGTCGCTATTGTTAGCTGTCATTGGGTCTACTCCAACTGATGGAGACCCCATTATAACAGAACGAAATGTTGCCTGGTCCTACATCATCCTCATGATCGCCGATATGTTTGAGTCCATCATTGCAGCTACTGTGCCAATCTATCTCACGGAGGGCCTCCCTTACCCTCTCTGGCTCTCTACTTCACCAAACATGATGTCCTCATCTAGTGATTGATCCCTCCTGATGTTGTGTCCAAAGCAAGTGAGTTGGAATATATTCTGTTGTGATTGATAGGGTTTTCAGTGGCCAATTTTCGGAAGTAGGTTACCAGGCTTTTCTTCCTAGTCTGTCTTAGTCTGGCAGCTTTGCTGTAACCTGTCCAGCTTGGGTGACCCTCCTGGTGTTTGAAATACTCGGGGCATAGCTTCCAGCATCATAGCAATATACAAGCCACCACAGTACGACAAACTGACAGACAGTGCTTCTGTTCCATAGTAAACAATAATAAACAAATGACTGAAATACGTTTATATATTGGCTGAATTTTATTATTGCTTGAAATGTTGATTTGTTGGCTCATCCTTGGGCAGTTACTGAAACTTGCTGAGTTATGGCTTTCTAATCTGCAACAGAGGGATACTAAAACCCACCCTAAGAGGGTTCTGTGAGGATTAGAGACAGTATGTGTAAAGGCCCTGGCACAGAGCAGGTGCTAAAGGAGCACAAGTATACCAAAAACAATTAGAAGTCATTTAATTTGTATACCCTGTTATACTTTTCATATCAGTTAATTCACACAGGTATACACATATAAAAACTACAACAACTTTTAAGCAAACCTCCAGCCCCAGCTTATTAGACAAGTCAGGGCTGCAGATCCAAGACCTCAGTGCCCAGGCATGGATTGAAGGGGAAGAGAGAGCAGGCAGAGAGCGAGCATGCAGGCTACACACTGGCTGCAGAGAGGCTGGCCAGGACTGCTGCACCTTCCAAGTCACCAGGAAAAGCTGAAAATCTGGAGTTTTACATAAAATTTCCCTATTTTGTTTAAATGGGGCGACTAGTTCTCTTTTTAAACACTGTGCCAGTCAAATAAAACATGTCTCTGGTTGGTTGGGGTGGGTGCTGGATTTTAAAGAGTTTTATCACCCCCAAATCTCCCTCACACTATGAATTAAGTTACACCTCACCTACCCCATTCCCTGGTGAGCACCGATTTTTTCTTTGTCACAGGTGGTTTTTCTTTTCAAGTATGGAATCATACTGTATGTAATTTTTGAGACTGACCTCTGTCCCTCAGCATCATGCTTTTGAGACTCATCCAGGTTGTTGCGTGCATCCATGGTCTCTCCCTTTGTATAGCTGAGTAGTATGGCACGCCACAGTTTATCTATCATTCACCCACTGAAGGGCACCTTGGTTGTTTACAGGTTTTGGGGACTAGTTTCTGCCTTTTAAATAAGCTGAAGTGATTCTGATGCAAATGGTCCTCAGATCGTATTCAGAGAGACATTGCCGGACGTATTATCAATCTTTTAAATTTTCGCTGATAAGTGGAAAATGGTGGCTTGTTAACAGATTTGCATATCCCTGATCATGGGGGAGGGGGGAGTGTTAGAACATTTTAATATGCTTACAATTAATTTTTTTTTTTTTAAGTTGCTGTTGCCTTGATTCTGACTCACGGTGACCCCATGTGTGTCATAATAGAACTATGCTCTATAGGGTTTTCAATGTCTGGTTTTTCAAAAGCAGATCGTTCTTCCGAGGCACCTCTAGGTGTCTTCAGTTAGCAGCTGAGCACGTTAACCATTTGCACCACCCAAAAACTCCAAAATTCTTACTAGCCATTTGTAATTGCCTAGTCATATCCTTTGTCTTTTTTTTTTTTTTAATTGGGTTATTTTTAGTTTTCATATTGACTTGTAGGAACTCTTTTATGTTAAGGATTTTAACTCTTTGTTGTATTTTTTCACAGTCTGCTGTTTTTCTACTCATGGTTTCTTGACCTGTTGAGCAGTAAACGGTGTGGCCCACATCAAATTCCTCATACTTCCTGGAGCCACTGCCCCCAGGCGGGATTCCAACAAAGCATTGTGAGTAGCACAATCTGGGTGAGTGAATGGCCTACTGTGAAACATACTCCTTGACCCCTTTTTGCTATTGATTTATCTAATTTCTCTTGCTTGTCCAACCAGCTATTCACCAGTGCACTAAACCTAAAAACCACAGCCTATTTTCAGCTGTATTACTTTTGGTTCTGAGCCCTTTACTTTGAAGCCCTGGTGGCGCAGTGGTTAAGAACTATGGCTGCTAACCAAAATGTCGGCAGTTTGAATGCACTGGCCGCTCCTTGGAAACACTATGGGACAGTTCTACTCTGTCCTATAGGGTCGCTATGAGTTGGAATTGACTCGAAGGCGACAGGTTTGGGGTTTTTTTTGTTTTACTTTTGGAGATTACAGCTGTTTTTCTGTGGTGGGTATAGTAGAAAACCTTCATTGTCTATGAACCTGAAAATTAATAGATATTTACAAATTCATCATAGACACATTCTAGAATTAGATTGGAGGACTTATTCTAATGCTAAGAAGTCTAATATTTCCTAATCAGCTGTTAAATTAAACTTCAGCTTGAGAGACATAATAATACTCCATATATCTAGTATGTCAGTGTCTTTTTCAAATACCTGGAACTTCATGCTGTAAGAAATAATGTATTTTTTAAACTTTTAACTCATCTGAGTGGCATTGTTTCTGAAATGCATGGAATACTTTCCTGTCTCTCAAAGAATACTAAACACAGTTTAATCTTTTTTCTATGACTTGAGAGGTTTTTCACTGTGAACATTACTTTTTTTATTACAAATTTTTATTATTATCCTAGTCTTCATAGACATCAGCTCTCAATTATTTTGTTGTAACAGACTTAAATCCTTTCACCTTGTGGCAAATTAGTCTAAAATTAAATAGGTCTTTAAATAAGAGCATGCCCTGTATGTGTGTTCTGAGCACGAGATCACACCTGACTTAAGCTACCTGATGATCCTCCAATTGTAACTGGCATTCTTTCTAGATAATTAGAGCCTGACACTGGGAAACTTTTTGCAAATACTTGCAAATAATTATATATTGACCAAAATAGTTTTCCCCCCAATATTTTCTACATGTACCATTTAGTGACATTGATTACATTCTTCCAGTTGTGTAACTGTTCTCACCTTCCTTAGTTCTGAGTTGTTCATCCCCCAATAACATAAATTCAGTGTCCCCTAAGGTTACTATGTAATCTTTCAAGTTTTTATTGTCATTCCATGTAGATAGTACTTAAAAGAGCATATGAAGACATTTTATGTTCAAGGCAGACTTTTTTTTTTTTACTAGTTACACTAAACTATTGTTTGGTTTTAAGAAGACTTCAAGGGATATTCTTGGTTTAAGATTTAAAGATTATCTAAGGGCAATAGTTTCAGGGATTCATACAACCTTCATGGGTCCAGGATGTCTGGAGTCCATGAGAATTTGAAATTCTGTTCTGCATTTTCCTCCTTTTGATCAGGATTCTTCTGAAGAATTTTTTATCAAAATAATATGGACATTAATTTTAACAGGTCCCTGTTACTTTGTAAAATGTTATTATAAAGACAAAATAACGTTAGAGGTTAGATAACATTAGAAGTTGGAAATAGTGGGGAGGAAATTGCCCAAACTCACCACCCTTTCTTAGTAACTATTTTCATAATTACATGGTCCTATTTCTTCTTTCTGTGTATATGTCTCTGGATAATTTGGCTACAAAAAACTTAAGTCAAAATGGCTTAAACAACAAGAGGATTTATTATTTCTGTCCCCTTTTAAAGAAGTTTATAGGTTTAGTGGCTTACCGATGACATTAGACAGTTTTCTTTCATCTATATGGCATCTTCAATATGTTACCAGATTAACTACCTCATGAGCACGTAATGGCTGCCATGGTTCCAGGCATAATATGCACACACAACATCCAGTGGGAGAAAAAGTACTGTTTCCTCTTTGTGCATCTTTAAAGAAGCCTTTCCCAGTAGCCTCCATCAGACTTCTACTACATCTTATTGGCTAAATCACATCCTTACTCCTAAATCAGTCATTAGCAAGGGGAATAGGACCATGGTGATTGGCTTTAACCAATCAGGATTTAATTGAGTCATATGGGGTAAGAGTGGACATCAGAATAAAACCAGGGTTCTACCATCATGGAAAAAAAGGGTAAATGCTGTTGAGCAGTTAACCAACAGTGTCTGCCATAGTACGTACATATATATTTTATATGATTTAAATCATAGTATAGAAATAATTTTGAAAATTCCTTTTTCAATTATAGTAAATATTTACTCAATCTTTTTTCATGTTGCTATATAATCTTTAAATTGTAACGTTGTTGCAACATTGGACTACTCTGTCGCCAGGTGATAAGATTTTTTTCCAAATTTTTGCTATAGTCAACCCTGCAGCAGGCACCTTCATGGAATTTGTTCAACTTATATATTTATATTTATATTTATATTTGTTCATCTTATAGATTCCAAAGGTAACCCTGTGTTATCCATCCTTCTCTGGCTTCCAGTTTATCTCCCTCTTTTCTGCCACCAGAAATTGACACTGAGTATGCTGGATACTTCTTATGGGAATGCACTCTCTCTTCTCTCTCTTCCTTTCCCTTCCTTATCGGCTGCTGCTTCCCTAGAAATTCTGTTCTCTCCCTTATGCCTGTCCTTTCTGGCCCGTCTGCTGCATAGCATGGTGGTGTTCACAGCAGCTCACCAGTCTGCTCTGCTGCTGGCCCTTATGACCTCCAGCCCTACAGCTCAGAAATCCTGGAAGTAGGCAGCAGGGAGACTATATCCTCATCCTTGGGCTAGGGTGACAATCCATCTCTTAATAGCTGCTCTTTTTCAGGAAAGGATATTACCACCCATTCATTTATTCATTTACTCAAAAAAAATTTATTGTCTACCATGTCCTAGGCAGTAGATGCTGGGAATGCTATGAGGGATCAGACCCAGTCCTTGCCTTCTGTAGTCGAGTTAAAAATAGATGCCCTTTGATTGGATGCTGCAAATCAAAGATAATGCCCTTAACCCTGAGTGCGTCCTAATGGCAAACTCGATCTCTTCTGACCTTACTGAGGCAAGTACTAACCCTCCACCATTTCACATAACACATTCCCAACCTGGTTTCTCCCTGCTTTTAGATTGCAATAATTTGTTTAAAAATCAGGTAAAGGCCCTGGCACTAAAGGAGGTTTAATTTCCACCAAATGGGCCTGGGTGCTGGGCCAAATCAGTGGTAGGAACATTGTAAGCTTTGAACCTATTTTATTAGTATTTTCATATTTTTAAAACAAAACAGTATCTCTAGAATTGTTTTCTATTACGTTTACAGCAATTTATAAAAATTCCAGTTGTATTATGGAGATTGCTCTTCTGGGCTGATATGAAAACATAAGCATTGTCTATACCATTATACATAACAGAAAGTTATTCGGGGTTCCAAACATCTAACTTATAAGCCAAATTATAGGACTCCCCACACATTAGGAAATCAGCTAATGTTTGGAGTGTATTGTACTATAATAAAATAGTACTTTGAGGAACCATGAAGGTGTAAAATTGGCTGCCTGAATAGTAAAGGTCTTAGTCTATTCTGCCATTTGAATTCTTGGACCTAATCTTTTAAAAATAGTTTTTATGTAGCTTCTCACTATCAGTTGCCTTTTTTCCCCCGTAAATTTAGAGTTTCCACCTCTTTCTCTTTTACTTACCTTCTATTAGTTAGTGTCTGGCTAGTAAGTAGGACTGTAACACTTGTTAGAACTATATTTAATGTAAGAGTAAGTAGATTTTGAGTGAAGGTGAGGCTCACCTATGAACAGAGAGCACAAGCTTTGTTGCATCTGTTTTTCTGTTTAGAGTTCTTTTGTTGTTTACTCCTGAATCTGCAATTGAGTTTCAGATAGTTGATATTGCTGCCTAAATCCCTGAATTATTTTTTGTAGTCAGTTCCAATTTATTTTATTAACAATTTCTGACACATTTGTTATAGTTCTCTGTGTGGTGTCATTACATTTTACAGTTTTGGAGATTTCCTCTTATAGAGAGATTAACGTTAGGAACTGAAAGACTCTCAGCCTGAAAGTACCCACCTGGACTAGAAGGGTGTGAGAATTACTTTCTGATTATAATCTGCCTGTGTTCTTATCTAATGACATTATCTTATCTCTTGAGTCAAATTCTAAATTCCCTTTAAGCAAGGTTCAGTGTCTTATAATTCATGGTGTCCTCAAAAAGCTTTTACTGAGTTGAACCAAAAGCAGGTGTCTACTAAGTACTTCAGTGCTGCTTGATGATGTGGGCTTCTTCAATGGTAAAGATATGATCAGGCTCCCAGAAGACATACTGAGAGTCCTGTGCTAGCTTCAACATTTTTAAAAGCCCTTACCTCATATTAACATCCCTGTAATAAATGACCCCAAAGCTTATTTTCTTTGTGTTTGTCTAGATTCCCCATGTACTTTTCTCTAACTGAGGAAGGAAGCAAACTGGCAGCTATTGAAGGGGCACAGGCACATGGGGCTGTGAGGAAGAAGGACCACCCATCTGGGCACTTTTGGTAGCAGGTGGGGTACTCACAGCCTCACAGTGGAGCTGGATCTGTTGGGCTAGAACTGGTTGGCCCTGCATATCCAGAGCTCTGGCCTTATGAGAACACATGTGTGACCTTGATGGACCAATGCAGATCACTTGGCAAATGAATCCTGTCAAGCTGGAGGTCCCAGTAGAGGAGGGTGGTCTAGAGACTGTGTGATATTACTGCCTTATCTCAGTTTTTGTTGTTGTTGGTTGTGATTGTTAAGATTGTGTGTCAACTTGGCTGGGCCATGATTCTCAGTGTTTATATGTGATCACTCCCATGACTGAATATGCTATGAGTAGACAATCAGTTGAAAGGGAGTTTCCTTGGGGTTGTGGCCTGCATCCAAATATAAGCAGACATCCTGGTCTTTTGATTACTCTGGATCCTGCAGCTGCCTCCTGTTCATCTGAACTCCAGTTCTTGGGACTTGAGCTATCAGCTTATCTGCTGATCTTGGATTCATTGACCTTCGCAGCCTGTGAGCAGAAGCCCTGCTCTCCACCCAGCCAATCCTGGGTTTGCCAGGCCCTGCAGCTACATCAATCAGGAGAAGCCTTGAGGTCTTGCCTGCCAGTCTTGGGACTTGTCGATCTTCACAGCCCATGAGCAAGAGCCTTGCTCTCTGACCTGCCAATCTTGGGTCTGCCAGCCCTTGTGGCTATGTGAATTGAGAAAAACCTCTATCCTGATCCATGGACTTGAGATGTTCCAGCCTCTACAATTGTGTGAGCCATTTCCTTGATATAAACCTCTTTATATATATATATATATATATATATATGCTTTGCTGGTTTTGCTCCTCTAGAGAACCTAGCCTAAGACGTTAGTGTTTGTTTTGTCTTGTCTTGTTTTTAGTGAGCAACTTGAGAGGTTTTATAAGCAGTGAAGAGATATCAGAAGAGAGGTCATTACCTGATCCCTCTCATGATTGTGATAAAACATTTTTAAACAGAAGCTTAATGTTTGGATTGTAAGAGAGTGAAATCTGAGTTCATCACTTCGATAAAGCACCTAAAATGAACTGCTGGACCAGCCAGAGGTCAGTACCATCTCATCTCATTTTATCCATCCATCCATATATTCATCCACTCATACATCCACCTATCCACCCACCCACCAGTCCATCTATCCATCCACACACTCATCTGCCCCTCCACCCACCCACCTACCTATCCATGCATCCATCCACCTGTCCCCTATTCACCCATCCATCCACCCATCCACCCACCCATCTATCCACCCATTTACCTGTCCATTCACCCACCTACCCATCCATCCAGCCATTATTCAATCACCCATCCATCCAATAATTTGTATTTCATACCTATCAGATGCCAGGCACTCTGATGTTTGGAATAAAGAGGTGAACAAAGAGGACATGGCCCAGCCCCTGCTCTCAAGGAGCAAATCTTATTTTCAGATGGAAAAACTGAAAGGGAGAATAAAATCTACTCAACAGATCAAGTGATGCCTCAAGACCAGACAAAGGAGTACAACTGGTCTGACAAACCCCTCAGCTCATGATTATGAGAGTCTGAATATATCTTAATGCCCTTGGAAATGGGTCAAAGCATTCCCTCCCCCACAGGCCTTTCCTCCAGAACAAAGTCATATGACCATTTCCTATAATGAATTCACCAGTGTCAACCAACCAGCCAACAGATGTTTTTTTTTTCATGTGATAATAAACCTAAAGGGAAGAATTCAAAATATCTTTTTTTCATTACAATTTATGTGGTTTGAGATGTTCTTAAATAAGACAATGACAGGCCCAGACACAAACATTGCAGAGTATTGGTGGTCCTGGAAAACATGTGCAGTGAGGCCAAAGGAAAAAAGGCAAATATTCTCTATGTCAGAAGAAGTTTTATCTCCAGGCTGCAGTAAGTGACCCATGAAGTATAGCTCTCTTTCAAGGTGTTTTCTTTCCAGGATTCTGAGTGAGGTACCTGACTTTCCAGTGCAAATCTGAGGTTTATCATTGTAGAAGGGTCAACACTCTTCATTCTAAAATGACCCCTATGGGACAGATGAACTGGGTCAACAGCGTATTTCTGGATTCCCACTAAAGGAGTCAAGTTTTTCATAAATCACTTGCCCTACAGTTCTCCTTTATCCCAGAGCATAAGGGATAACCCTGTGGAGTTGGCATTCAGTGAGGAGGCAGCAGGAGTGATAAAAGTTAAGCTGCCATTCAAAATAAGTGGTTAAACAAAGAGATCTAGCTATTTAATGAAATGGCGGCACTCAACAACAACAACAAATACTTGTACTAGGAATCCATGAAATTCCCCTCTAGCCTTCTAAAAAAACAAACAAACAAACAAAAAAACCTCACCATGATCAGCTTGCACTTTACCATGGAGTTTCTTCCCCAGTCACCCACATGCTGCCACCTCTCTCCATCTAGTTTCTCTGTCTCATTTGGTCCTATTTCTAGGTTCCTCCTCTTTAATGAGCCCATGGGGGCGTCTCATAGGCTACACAGGAAAAGAAGCTTCCATTTAAGAATCTTCAAGAATGGAGCTACTCCTACAAGGAAGTACCTCCATAAGCCTAAATTACTTTTAAAACTATGTTTTAAATTGGTTTTATCATTGATTGCAATATAACATAGTTTTGTGCTTTTTTGTGTGTGTTTTTAGGTGCTCTGATACAAGGTAGGAGTCCCAGGGTGGTGTAAACAGTTAACGTGCTCAGCTGATAACGCAGAGCTTGGAGGCTCAAGTCCACTCAGAGGTACCTTGAAAGAAACACCTGGTGATCTACTTTAGAAAAATCAGCCATTGAAAGCCCTATGGAGCACTGCTGTACTCCGGCACACATGGGAATGGCAACTAACACAGAGGTCAGAGATGGAGGAAGTCAGAGATTCTTCTGCTGGCCTTGAAGACATAAGCTGCCAGGTAATGAGAAGGTCTGTGAAGGGACCCTGTGGTAAGGAACTAAGCAGCCTCTAGCAGCTGAGAACTGCCTCAGCTGACAGGCTGAAAGAGAATGGGGTCCTCGGTCCTAGAACCACAGAACTGAATTCTGCCAACAGCCTAGGGGAGCTTGGAAGAGATCCCTGGGCTCTAGAAAGGAATGCTGCTCAGCTGACACTGATTGCAGCCTTGAGAGACCCTGAACAGAAGACCCATTAAGCTGTGCCCAGACCCCTGACCCACGGAGACTGTGAGATAATAAATGTGTGTTGTTTAAAAAAAAGTTAAGTGACAAAAAGATTACACAGTATATACAGTTGTATACAATTTTGTACGAATAGAATACTACAAAGATATATGCTAAAATGTTAACAGCTGTTATGCTTTCTCATAGAAATTTTATAGTTTACAATTTACATTTAGGTCTATGATCTATTTTGAGTTATCTTTTGTATAAGGTGTTGAGTATGGAATAAGTTTCATTTTTCTGCATATAGATGTACTATTTGTAGAAAAAAGTATCCTTCCTCAATTGAATTGTTTTTGCACCTTTGTCAAAAATTGATGGCCCATAGAAAGAAAACTACAAGACACTACTGCAAGAAACCAAAAGATACCTACATAAGTGGAAAAACATTCCTTGCTCATGGATAAGAAGACTCAACATTGTGAAAATGTCAATTCTACCCAAAGCCATCTACAGATACAATGCAATCCTGATCCACATTCCAACGGTATTTTTTAAGGAGGTGGAGAAACAAATCACCAACTTCATATGGAAAGGGAAGGGGCCCCGGATAAGTAAAGCACTACTGAAGAAGAAGAACAAAGTGGGAGGCCTCACACTACCTGATTTTAGAACCTATTATATATGATATGATATATATATATATCATATATATATATATATATATATATATATATATATATGATAGTCGAAACAGCCTGGTACTGGTACAAGAAAATATACATAGTCCAATGGGACAGAATTGAGAATCCAGATGTAAACTCATCCACCTGTGAGCAGCTGATATTTGACAAAGGCCCAAAGTCCTTTAAATGGGGAAAAGACAGTCTAACAAATGGTGCTGGCATAACTGGATAGCCATCTGCAAAAAATTGAAACAAGACCCATACCTCACACCATGTACAAAAACTAACTCAAAATGGATCAAAGACCTAAATATAAAATCTAAAACAATAAAGATCATGGAAGGAAAAATAGGGACAATGCTAGGAGCCCTAATACATGGCATAAACAGAACACAAACCATAAGTAACAATGCACAAATACTGGAAGAGAAACTAGATAACTGCGAGCTCCTAAAAATCAAACACTTATGCTCATCAAACGACTTCACCAAAAGAGTCAAAAGACAATCTACAGACTGGGGAAAAATTTTTGGCTACAACCAATCTGATCAGAGTCTAATCTCTAAAATCTACAAGATACTGCAAAACTTCAGCAACAAGAAGACAAATAACCCAAATTTAAAAATGGGCAAAGGATATGAACAGGCACTTCATCAAAGAAAACATTCAGGCAGCTAATAGATAGATACCTGAGGAAATACAATCATTAGCCATTAGAGAAATGCAAATCAAAACTACAGTGAGATACCATCTCACCCCAACAAGGCTAGCATTAATCCAAAAAACACAAAATAATAAATGTTGAAGAGGTTGTGGAGAGACCGGAACACTTATACACTGTTGGTGGGAATGTAAAATGGTACAACCACTTTGGAAATCGTTTGGCGCTTCCTTAAAAAGCTAGAAATAGAAGTATTATACTATCCAGCAATCCCACTCTTTGGAATATATCCTAGAGAAATAAGCGCCATCACACGAATAGATATATGCATATTTATGTTCATTGCAGCACTGCTCATGATAGCAAAAAGATGGAAACAACCTAGGTGCCTATCAACATATGAATTGGTAAACAAATTATGGTATATTTACACAATGGAATACTATGCAATGAAAAAGAACAATGATGAATCCGAGAAACATAACATGAATGAATCTAGAAGGCATTAGGCTGTGTGAAATTAATCAGTTGAAAAGGGACAAATATTGTATAAGACCACTATTATAAGAACTCAAGAAAAGGTTTAAACACAAAAGAAAACATTCTTTGATGATTACGAGGGTGGGGAAGGAGGGAGAGGAGTATTCACTTACTAGATAGTAGACAAGAATTGTCTTAGGTAAAGGGATGGGCAACACACACTACAGGGGAGGTCAGCACAACTGGACTAAACCAAAAGCTAAGAACTTTCCTGAATACAACCAAACACTTCGAGAGACAGAATAGCAGGGGCAGGGGCCTGGGGACCATGCTTTCAGGGGACATCTAGGTCAATTGGCATAATAAAGTGTATTAAGAAAATGTTCTGCATCCCACTTTGGTGAGTGGTGTTTGGGGTCTTAAAAGCTAGCAAGCAGCCATCCAAGATGCATCAACTGGTCCCGACCCACCTGGAGCAGAGGAAAATGAAGAACACCAAAGACACAGAAAAATGTTAACCCAAGAAAAAAAAGGGCCACATAAACCAGAGACTCCATCATCCTGAGACCAGAACTAGATGGTACTTGGCTACCACCAAAGACAGCCCTGACAGGGAACACAACAGAGAGTCCCTGCCGGAGCAGGAGAAAAGTGGGGTGCAGAGCTCAAATTCTACTAAAAAGACCAGACCTAATGGTCTGACTGAAACTGGAGGGACCCCAGAAGACATGGCCTGCAGACTCTCTGTTAGCCCAAAACTAAAAGCATTCCTGAAGCCAGCTCTTCAGACAAACATTAGACTCAACTATAGGACATAAAGTAATACTCGTGAAGAGTGTGCTTCTTAGCTCAACTAGGTACATGGGTCTAAATGGGCAGCTCCTGTCGGGAGGTGAGATGAGAAGGCGGAGAGGGACAGGAAATGGTTGAGTGGACACAGGAAATCCAGGGTGGAAAGTAAGAGTGTGCTATCGCAGTATGGGGAGAGCAACTAGGATCACATAGCAGTGTGTATGTGCATTTTTATATGAGAAACTAACTTGAGCTGTAAATGTTCATTTAAAGCACAATAAAAAAAAAAAAACAAGGAAAAAAATTGATGGACTGTATTTGTGTCAGACTATTTCTGTACTTTATTTTCCAACCCATAGATTTATTTTCTATCTTTAGGCCAATACCACACTGTCTTAAGTACTTACAGTAGCTTTACAGTAAGTCTTGAAGTCTTAGTATGAGTTCTCCAACTTTATTCTTCTTATCTATTTGTTTTAATTTTGCTAAAATATTTTAGACATAGGTATTTACAGACATTATGAAATTTTTCTCATATTTCATTATGCAATGACACCACAGTGCCATTATAATATTTAACAAGATTAATAGCAATTACTTATTATCATCTAATGCTTGGTCCCTCTTCACATTTCAAGAGTATTTATCTTTTAATGCTTCTTGTTCCTCTCTCTCATTAAGATTCCCCCACTCTTATGGATGAAAATAGTACAACAAAACAAAGTAAACTGTCATTGCCGAAGACCCCTCTTCATATTACTTATCACGCCCATGCTACCTCATCAGAGAAAGCATCAGCTAAGCATCTACCCCAGGTATTGCAATCATAGAATGTAATTTCCCACAATCTATGTTCTAATTCCACCATAATAAAATAGCTGGCCATCTTGTTTTCGCAGATATTTTGTTCTTGCATGGAATTCGATGCAACTCATTGGAAATCAAGTGACAATTTTATTTTTAAATTACTTTGTCTTGAACAAAGTAATTATTTTCTCAGTATCCAACTAACTCTTCCTGGCCTTCAGATTAATAAATTGCAAAAAAGTACCCTAAAGGTATCAAGTAAATGACAAATACCCCTTAATATGTCTTTGGCTTTTTTAAAAAGCCATGCTGTAGTTAATCACAGAGTCTGTTTCCTGTGTCACAGTAAGTCACATAGGAGAAACACATAGAAATATGTCCCTAAAAAGGTCAAGAAAACCCACGTATCCAGAATAAAAGAATGATCAGAAGTATGCTGAATCATGCTGCAGCTAAAAAGGGAACTGGGGAAATTTTCTCAACTTTGTTAATATGCTTAAGAGGTTTAAAGTAAGATGAGAAAAAGGAAACAAAGAGGAGAGAGAGGAAGGAAAATCTAGCAGATGTGCATTGAGGAAGTTACTGTTTTGAAACGTGCAAGGTGTCCCTCTGAGAGTGGGGGATCTGGAAGACTAGTCACCCCATTCTAGGGAAATAGGTGCTCAGTGTGTAGGAGGCAGTTGTCAGTGGGAATAACCCAAGGTACTACATTTTTTTAAATTCACAAGGTAAAAAGAACCAACAAAATTGTGTAATCCTTCCACCTACAGAGCTATCTCAGAGAATAATTTTACTTAGGAATCATGTCTTGCAGTAATTATGATTTATATATAATTATTATTTGATAATATGTAACATTTATGGAGTATTTACTATGTGCCAGTCATCTCCGTGAACTAATTCATTTCACCCTCACACACACAAAAAAAACCCTAAAATATTGATATTATTATTATTTACATTTTAAAGATGAAGAAACTGAGGACCAGAAACCTGGCAATGTCACCTAGCTAGAAAGCGACAGAACTGAAATTTGAACTTAAGCTATCTGGCTACAAAGCCAAGGCACATAACTACCATGCAGTACTGCCTCCACCTCGCCTAGTCTTTAGGCATCCGGCATCCTTCATCATGAAGTGACCTGATTCTGCACATGTGTGTACCTGCACGTGTACATACACACACTAACACACGTGCACACATGTGCACACATGCATGCACACACATGTATGTACACACATTCACACACATGCACACACAAGCACACCCCAGGTGACAGCAACCCTTAGTTGTACAAGTACCATTGGCATTAATTTTATCAGTTGACATTGTTTCCCACTGATTCCTGGGGGTGTCTCTCATTCTTGGTAGCCACTACTATCTCACTTCTGCCAGCATCCTGCACCCTGCCTTTTCCCCTCCTCTCCTTTCTGCTCAGGGTCAGCAGGGCCCTTGCATACTTACTTGCTGCCTTCCCTGTCAACTCTGGCCAACACAACCCCCAGCTCCCTGCATGGGCCTTCCAGTGCTCACTTCTTTCTGGCCATGATCTGCTGTGAGCTTCACTGCAAGTCACTTATTTCAAATGAGAGTCAAGCTCCCAAGTTAATGAAAAGTTTATTTTTTGTTGCATGCAGCACCAATACACAAACCACATCAAAACTGTACTCTTAATACATTAGTTTGAGCAAGCAACTTAGCCATCATCCAAACCAGGAAACAAAACCTGGTTGGCCAGCCTGGAAGTTCTCACAATTTCCCCCCTCCACCAATCCCAAATTCTTCTTCTTCCAAGAGAAATTCTTCTCTGGAATTTATGCTAATCACTTCTTTACTTTTCTTCAGTGTTTTACCACATTCTAGCTAGGTGCATTCCATAGTTCAGCTTTGCTTGTGGGGTTTTTCTTTTTGTTTTGCTTTATTTTTGAGGAGTTCTGGGGAACATGTCCTTTAAGTGTCTTATAATCTATAGTTTTTTCTCTCTCTTTCAATCTACTTGTTGAAGAAACGCAGGTTGTTTCTTCTGTAGAGTCCCACTATCCAGATTTTGCTGACTACATCTTCATGGTACAGTTTAGCATATTTTGCCACTGAATTTCTTGTAAATTGCTAGTTGGATCAAGAGGCTTAATCTCATTCACGTTTTTTTTTTGACAACCCTGCTTCATAGGTGGTGAATGGCTCATTAAGAACATAGAGAGGACTCAAAGTTATCTTGTGACCCATCGACCATTCTTGCTCACTGTATGTGTGCATGCTTTCCTGAGTGGGAGAAGAGTGGGTTGCAGTCACTTTGTTGGGTGCTGTGCATCCTCTTAGGCACATCATGGTCTGTGTCACCCACGTGGGTGTCATCTGCCACATGTGCCACAGGAAGGAAGGGCTGAGAATCACTGGCCTATTCTCTTCTTAGGGAAGGAGGTCTTCATGAAGACCAGGCAACAGGAGCTTCTGAGAGGGGCCATGGAACACAAGTGGGATGAGACTATGTAGCAGAAGGAGCTACTGTGAGAAACAATTCATCAGCGAGTGACTGAGGAGTAGCAATCACTCACAACCAAAGGCATGACTAGACCTGGACCAATGTGAAAGAGGGCTAGATACCCGCTACCCTGAGGGGAGAATGAATATGTGCACAGAAGGAAGTTTCCTGGTGTTTTAATGCAATCTTGGGGAAACAGATGTGGAGGAAGGAAAGTGAGGCAGGGAGAGAGTGGGAGTAATTGCAAGGGGCACATAATTGAGTTGGACACAGCTATTCTTGGTGTTGGGCACAGCTGTATTAGTGTGGGACCCTGGTTGTACAATGGTTAAGTGTTGGGCTGTTAACCAAAAAGTTCAGCAGTTTGAATCCACCAGCCACTCCTTGGAAACCCTATGGGGCAGTACTACTCTGTCATATAGGGTCACTATGAGTCATAATTGACTCGATGGAAACAGGTTTGGTTTGGTTTTGGTTTATACTTGGTGAAGTTTACCATTAAGGACTGAGACTGTTCCCAGAGGCCTGTGGGCTGACCTTGGCCCTCAGCCACAAATTTGACAATATCTCACTGGGCAACTTCCTCATGACAGGCACTGTTCTAGGTGCTGAGAGTGCAACACCTCATAACACTTCCAATAAACAAATACATAAAATAATTTTGGTAAAGCTTGACAATGTTTTTTTTAAAAGCTTGATTCATTGCCAGCATTTATAGACAGAGAGAATTCATTTCTGAGAATCAGAATCAGAATTTGCACTTTTTCTCAAAGAACAAGGTGCCCAACAACCCTAGGCTCTCATTAGCTCTGAACAGGAATCAGGCAGCATAGCTGCCTTTAGAATGTCCCGCCCTCTCTAGGAAGTCCAGCCCCACCCTCCCTACCCTGACAGTATGCTCTTTGCTCTCTACATCCCCTGCTTGACTGCTGTGAGTCTGGACCCTTCCCAGGGCTTAGCACTGTTCCCTACCATGGCCTCCTGACACTCCCGTGGGGATGCCATGTGGTGTCACTGCAGGTCGTGTCCTGAGCAATGTGCCTTTTGACTTTGTCTTGAGAACTGAAGATGCAAACCAGCGAGCAGCCCACCCAAAGTTTTATTACTAGCCTGTGCAACACCACGAAACATGGCTTCACCCTTTAGCACCATCACATCCGAGCAACTAGGCTCTTCCCAGAGCATCCAGGAGTCCTGGAGGCCCTGGTAGGGTACATCTACACCTGAGCCCCTTCCTTCACGTGGTACATGGAACCAGAGGGTTTCCAGGGGTGCCAAGCTCTGGTATGATGGCCTTCCCTGAGTAGGAATGTGCCAGTTTATGTGCTGAAAGAAAGATTTCCTTAGAACTCACCGCTGCCTTCCCACCTTCCTTGGAGTTGAAGTTTGTCTTTTTTTATTGGGAGTCAATGGATATAGCTGCTGTGTCCTGACTGGTGCTTTCCGGACTATGCTAGGTGGCCATCCAGTCCTGCAAATAACAGGGTCACCCACAAGCAGGGGACCTACAGACCATTTCAAGAAATTTAAAGAAGTTGAAAGTACAACTCTTGGCACTTAAAGTGTAATTCTTTGAATTCATGGCTTTTCCATGCATTACCAAAATGACACTGCTGAGTGTTAGGTGGGATTCAGAGTGGAAGAGTGAGCACAGGTTGTGGTTCTAGGAGATGGACCTCCAGGGCAGAGTATTTTTCCAGTGGACACATCAGAGCCCACAAGGCATCTCTTCATGGGACGCAGTCTGTCTCTTGCAATGGAGATAACAGTTTTTTTTTTTTTTTGGTATTTTGGGAGGAAGAAAAGGGCTAGATCACCGAAGTAAATGATTCTCATTCATAAGATGATAAAAATGTGGCATTTTAGACCTGGAGATCACCCAGTATGTTATTTGTCTGGCCTTTGTCTCTGACACTGACTCTGCAATGGACCACTCACACCCCGATGGTCACATTCCTGACTCTTCTCTTTTTCTTACTCAACCTCATAGCCCCTCACAGCATTGCTCTGTCATTCATTCATTCAATATCAACCAGCAATTATAGAGCACCATCTTGTGCTGAGAGTGGGGAGACCTTGCCCTGAAGGTGTTTTTTCAGTCTAGTACAAAAGTTAAGACTTGACATGGTTATAATATAAAACAGTTGTAAGTGCCTTAGAAGTCCTAGGTAAAGTGCTGTTGGAGTCCAGTGGAGTGAGGGCTCCAACTTCAGAGAATCACTGAAGGCTACCCCAGAGTTGGTGGCAGAGCCGATCTTGTAGATTGGATTGGGGGAGCACAACTGGCCTTGTGGGGAGGAGTAGGCTTCCAGTGCTCTGAGTCAGGGAAACAAGGCTGTGGCAAGGTACAGTGAGCACTTTGATTGGACAAGTGTGTGTGGCCAACGCCTTCATGAGTGTCAAAGGCAGGTGTGAGGTCTGTGTTGGACAAGGGCCATGCTCAGAGGGACCCCTTGATTGTTGTAATGCTCTGTCCCTGCTGTCTTGACATTCTTAATTTTTGAACAAGGGATTACTCACCTGCATTTTGCACTGGACCCATAAGTTCTGGCACTGCCATTGCTGGTGCCATCTTCAGGGCAGAGTGGCCCTGTTGGAGGCAATTCTCCTTCCACACTGGAAACTCTAAGCTTTCCCTACTCCAGTCCTAACACAAGTCGAAATAGGACCCTCACAGAGAGTGCTACACCCTCTGGCTCCCTCCCGCCCTTGGCGCCGTAGCAGCAGGCTCCTGAGGGCTCCCCCAGCCTATCCTATAATCCTGGGCTTCTATCTTGAGCCAAGAGTGGCCAGAGCCCTTCCTTCTCCTGGGGACTTTAAAATGCCTACATATCTTGCTTGCATTTTCATTATGAGGAAACTTCTGTCTCTGGCCTTTGAGGGGCTTCAGGTGTTCAAGTAGAAATAGCCATGGTCTGAGGGCTGCTGTGGAGGTAAGGAGGTAGGCAATGACTTCTGATCTTGGAGGCCACACTTCCCTTGTTGAAGGCAGTCAAGAATCCCATTGGTTAGGGTGTTCTTGAGCCATGTTTTCACAGTACCCTGAACACTGACCAAGGTTAAACCTTTGTCCTTTTGACAGCACTTTGAGAAACATCTAAGCATTACTTCACCTGTCTCACAGCAGACACTAGAAACTGCACCATGTTTGTCAAGGGCATGTGTGAGCCACTAGTCCAAGAATCACCACAAAATCCACCCAGGTACTTCAAATGACCACACCTGATTCTCCTCTGAAGATTTAAATAGCCCTGCCTGTGACTGTGGAGGGCAAGGACACTGTTCTGTGAAAAAAGTTTGAGGCTTAAGGGTATGAAGAGTCTGTGCAGTGGTGTGGTGAGCCTCAGGTCTTTCTTCATTTCCTGGTTTGCCAGAGAATGCTTCTGTGGCTGTGTCAGCCTTCTGACTAGGGAGGAAGACAGGTGCAGCAAGGGACCTTAGGAAGCAAGCACTCATTTATTATATTGATCCTCTTATCGTTCTAAGTAAATATTCAATGACTCTCCCAGTGGGTTCAGAACCCTATATTTAGCATTATCATTCATTTATGCAATCATTAATTCAGCCATTCCCTCACACACCATATCATTACTTCATTCAAGGAACATTTCAGACACCATGCTAGGCAAGGAGCAGGACTCAAGAGAAGTACTAATCATGGCTCCTGCCCTTAAGCAGCTCACAGCCTGCTTGGAGAGACACACACACACATTATTTTGTCATAGTGCAAGGGACTGTTTCTGAAGTTTTCTGTGAAGTCTGAATTTAAACCTGCGGTGTGATGAATTACTTAGTATGGCCTTTCTTTTCATGGTCTTGCACCTCCCACCCAGGTGATTTGGACAGGGCTGTGCAAATAAGATGACTGTGGCCCACCAAGGGAATTGGTCAGTTTTGCCTTAAAAGAAAGCCAATTCCAGAGCAAAGAGGAGAGCCCACCACCACAAAGAAAGGAGAGACCAGCAGGAGAGAGGAGCAGGAGACAGCTGCAGGAGATAGTGCAGTGGGCTTCTAGGCCCACGGAGCAAGAAAGCTGAGTGCCTTTGGGCAGAGACTGGAGGGTCAGGGAGAAGCCTATACCTGACCCAGAAATTTGGGACTTGCCAGCATCCACAACTGGCTGAGCGATTTCCTTTATATGATCTGTGGGTTCTGTAAGACAGTGCAGTGTACTAGAGAATCCAAAGACCGTAGGGAGATTATGGGGCAGGGTGGGGGGATAGTTGATGTTAGAGATGATGGAATGATACAGCAGCTTGGAAATGTTGGACATTTGGGACGTCTTTAACCTCTGCCTCATTAGGAACTAGCTTTGGGCTGATCCTTCTAAAAGAAATTCTTTGTTTAGTTGGTGTCAGAATGGTGGCTTTCACTGCAATGGCCCAGACTCACTCGAATACGTGGTTTTGGAAAAAAGGGGATAAATGGGAGAATGAGAAATCTTTGGTTTCCGGATGGGATAAAAAACACCATGGATTGGAGCAGCTGTTATGTTGCAATCAGATGCCCAAGGCCAAAGCTATTCATGGGATTTAAGAAGGGTGAATTTAACTCCTGAGGAACTGGCTAATTGGATGCATATGGAAATACAGAGTGATAAGAAAAGGGCCAGACATAAAATTCCTTGGTTACTGTTATCCGTAATAGCTGCAATGCCAGGTAAAAAAGAATGTAGGGGCTGATTTTAGAACTGAACCAAGCCCAGATCCGGTCCAGTCAGAGCTACCATCGCTAGTCTCAGGGCCTACCCAGAAAGGAAAAATTGTGTTGAAAAAACAGGAAGTTCCTCTACGACCTTGGTCACCAAAAAGGTAGTCTGGGAGGGAAATGGGCAAAACCAAGAAACTATAGAAACCAGGAGGTTTAGTTTAAAGGAATTGCTTCAGTTTGTAGATCAGTGTCTTCAGCTTCCTGAGGAACCGTTATTAAAATGGATTGTGAGAGTGACTAATTTAGGGGCAGTGCCTTTAATTTTGAATGCTGCAGAATGGAAGAGTATGTTTGGGCTGATGCAAAACCCACAACTCACTATGAAACAGTGGCGATGGTGATACTAGATTCATTTACACAGCAGGTTAACCCAGCGGGTACGGTGAGCCTGATGGACTGGATAAAATTTTCAGTGAGACTTGTTTACCCTAAGAAGGCAAACTGCCACTCTCCCTCTCTAAATACCCAATGGAACACTCCAGAGGAAGCAGCTGATGTGCTGCTTATTCAAGTCATGCTGGAATGGCTTTATGGTGATCATGATATTCACCCTTACACAGGACATGGTAGATATGGTAATCAAGGGAGCCTTCTACATGGGCATCCCATGTACCCTTGCTACTGTGAAACAAAGTAACAATCCTACAAACCTTGTCTAATACGTTGGCACAGCTTCTCCACATAAGGGTAATTTGTACGAGAATGGGAAGAGGTAATGGGGAAAGAACTTACCCCAACAGGACAGAGGTTTTTAGATGGTTACTAAGAAATGGGGTGCATATAGCGGACATTGATGGAGTTGAGGCAAAGGTTCTAAGGCAACACTACAGGAGGTTGGATGGACCATTGGAAATTCCTGCTGGTCCCCCAGCATTAAAGAGGCCTAAACAAGCCTGTCCTATTCATCCCAGCTGGGGAGCGTTTAATGATGTTAATTCCCACCTGGGACCATTTGAAGCAGAGGTTCAGATAGTTGATGAAGATAAGGATTAACAAGGGTCCAGGATCTTCTTGTCCAGCCCCCAGCAGCAAGCAGCAAGGCCGTATTTATATGTATTGGTGAAATGGCCTGGGGGTGGGGAAGAGACCTGCCTGGGGCTCCTGGACACAGGAGCTCAATGTATGATAATCCCAAAACCTGTCAATAAAATCTTGAAGGGGCCTAATCTTAGACTGGGGGGATATGGGGATGCAGTTGTTGATGTGACTAAGGTGAAAGTTTGGATTAGAATTGGAAGGTTTAAACAGATCTTGTATGAAGTAGTTGCATCTCCCTTACCTGAATGGATATTATGTCTAATTGGGGAACACTTCCTCTACCTGATATTATAAAACTGAAGGTGTGTAAGTCTGCCCTTAGGCAAGTATTGATTGGACATGCTAAATGGGAACCATTAGAATTGCCTGAACCCACTCAGGTTGTTCATTTGAAACAGTATAAAATACCTGGTGGGCAAAAGGAGATTACTACCTTGTTAAAGACATGTTAAAGGCTGGAATATTGGTGCCAAAAGACTGTCTGTGTAACAGCCCTGTATGGCCCATAAAAAAGACATGTGGGGGAGACAGAGCCAACATGGCACTATACACAGAGCACCATGTCATCCCTCCACGGAAAAGACCCGAAAAACTAAGTAAAACAGCGACAAACATCAATCCTGGAACCCTAAGCATCAAATAAAGAGATAAAGAACTAAGCACGGAATGGAATAAAAAACTGACAGAAAACAGACAGTGAGGAGAGTTATGAGCAGAGGTCCCTTATCAGCTAAAGCAGCACGGATCTGCCCTGTTGGACTCCTTTTGGAAATTGGTGGAGAGGGAGCACAGGAAAGCAGATTCATAAGCTCCCAGCAGGAGACAGAGCACCCAGTAACCACTGAGGCACTTTTTTCCCACCCCTTACCCTACCTCCCCGCGCTTGGAACTTCACCGCTTCTTGGTGGGCCGATCT
Organism: Dugong dugon; assembly: GCA_030035585.1. NCBI lineage: Eukaryota > Metazoa > Chordata > Mammalia > Sirenia > Dugongidae > Dugong > Dugong dugon. Next base: position 26,370,167 of record CM057464.1, read on the forward strand.
GCCACTTCCCAGTGGGCTGTGACTGCAACATAGGAGGTGCCAGATCCATACCACATGGATTCACTCTGTCCACACTGGCTGGCTTCTTCAGTGCCGTTTCTTTGTTGCTGGTATTGCTTTTTTCAGCCTCTTTTGGTTTCTTCCCTCCGTCTCACCTCCTCCCCTCCTTTCTCTTGAACACTTCACTCCGTGTGCCATCTTTACTTCTTGACAGGCTGTGAAGCACTGCTCGGCTGGGGAACTGCTTCCTGAGTCCACACTGCCATGCTGGTGGGATCCCTGGGGCTTTTTTGTTTGTTTTCTTGTTCTTTTTTCCTTCTTATTTTTCTTCATTTCTTGGTTCCTTGTCTCTTTCTAATTACCTTCTTTTCCTGTCTCCTGAAAACCTAGTGCTGTGTATCAACTCCTCCCCATTCTAGCCGGGCTGTACTGCGCGGCTTTTGAGTCACTTCCCCAGTCAGTGAAGCCACATCAGTGGGATCTCTGGGGGCGTTTAAAAAATTTTTTTTTAATTTTATTTTTTCTTTTTGTTTTTTCTTCATTTCTCAGTTTCTCGTCTCTCCACTCCAATGGCAGCCTCCCTCAGCACTTTTTTTTTTTTTTGGCTCCCTTTGCTCTCTCCTCTCTCTCTTCTTTTCCATACCCAATGTAGCTCCACACATCACACCTCCTCCTCCCCCTCCTTACTGCCTATATGCATTGTGTGCTGAACATTGTACTCCTGAGCAGCACAGGCATGGCCTGCAAGAACCTGCCCTGCATTGACCCCTGCCTCACCTTGTTGGCTCCAGTACGTGCCACAAATAACCCATCCCAGAACCTCCCCTTCAGCTAGACTTGCCCTTCTGCACCATAGCTGAGCAACTGGCCCTGCCCATTGGCCAAGGAGGTGAAAAATATCATGTGTCCATAGACAAGCAAACAACAAAGAACACACACTCTGCCTGCTCAGACATAACAAAATAAAACAAAAAAGCAGGATGAAACAAATAAATCTACAATCAATAAATGCAGAAAATAACTATGGAATGTCCCAAAGACAGTAGACAATATCAAAATATATAAAAAACAGGACAGGATGGTTTCAGTAGGAATCCAAAATAAAACACTAGATGATTTCAAGTGGAAGAAAAGACACTAGAACTACTTGATAGGGTATTCAAATCTCTAATATCCAAGAGTTAAAGCAAAAACCAAAATAAGAGAGAGAGAGAAAAATTCATGGAAAATACAGACCAAAAAAATGGAAGAATTCAGGAAAATAATGCAGAAACAAAATGCCACAATACATTCACAACTAGAAATCCTATGAAACCAACAATTAGAAATCTAAAAGATAAACAACAAGATCTCAGAAATGGACAGTGTGATAGAAGGGCTGAAGAACAGGTTTGAAACAATGGAAGATAGGATCAGTGAAATTGAAGACAAACACTTGGATAAAACTTTGAGGAAAACTCAGAAAAAAAGAACAAAGAAAAATGAAGAAACCCTGAGAATTATGTGATATACAATCAAAATTTGTGAGTGATTGGAGTTCTAGACCACGGGGATAAAATGGAAAACACAGAGAGGATCACTGAAGAATGCTGACAGAAAACTTCCCTAATATGAAAGATGAAAAGCTAACCATCCAAGAAGCTCTACAAACCCCATATGGGATAGATCCCAAAAGAAAAACACCAAGACATATCATAATCACACTCACTAAAACCAAAGACAAAGAAACTATCCTGAGGGCAGCTCGAGAAAAATGAAAGTCACATACAGAGGAGAAACAATAAGACTAAGCCCTGATTACTTGGCAGAAACCATGCAGGCAAGAAGGCAATGAAATGACTTATATGAAACCTTGAAAGAAAAAAAACTGCCAACAAGAATAATATATCCTGCAAAAATCTCTTTTAAATACGATGGTGAAACTAGGACATTTCCAGATAAACAGAATTTAAGGGAATATGTAAAAACCAAACTAACAAGAATTATTAAAGGGAGTCCTTCTGTTTGAGAACAAACAACATCAGACTGAACCTAGGATGCAAGATTGCATGAGCCAGATACCAACCTAGGAAATAACTCTCAAGGACTAGTCAAAACCTAAAGACTTACAATGGGGAACCAGAGAGGTTAATCTGCAAATGCCAACAACATCAGAACAATAAAAGAGGGAATAAACAAGGTAGGTATAAAACCTTCTAATGGAGAGGAAAGCAAGGCGATACTAAGTAATAATAGACTGGTTGAAACCTAGGAAGACAAGTGTAAATTTCAAGTAACAACAAAGAAAGTTAACAAACCTCCTCATCAAAATAAAGAAGAAAACATAAAGTCTCAGTAAAAACAAAATCTACAAAAACAAAAGAAATGAAAAAAAAATCACAAACAAAAGGAATTCAGCACAGGAGAAATAAGAGCAACAAAGAAATCGTCAGCACCACAAAAAAAAGCACTACAAAATGACAGCAATAAACTCACACCTATCAATAATTACACTGAACATAAATGGCCTGAATGCACCCATAAAGAGACAGAGAGTGACAGGATGGATAAAAAAAAACAGGATCCATCAATATGCTGTCTATAAAAGACATATCTTAGAAACAAAGACATAAATTTATTAAAAATCAAGGATGAAAAAATACATCAAGCAAACAAACACCAAAGAAAGAGCAGGAGTGGCAATAGTAATCTCAGATAAAATAGACTTTAAAACAAAATACACCATAAATGACAAAGAAGGACTCTAATGATTAAAGGGACAATCCATCATGAAGATATAACCATAATAAATATCTACACACCCAATGACAGAGCTCCAAAATACATAAAACAAACTTTAACAGCACTGAAAAGAGAAATTGATAGTTCCACTCTAATAGTAGAGAACTTCAACACACTGCTCTCGGTAAAGGAGAGAACATCTACAAAGAAACTCAGCAAAGATACAGACGATCTAAAGGGCACAATCAGCCAACTTGACCTCATAGACATATATGGAACACACCACCCAACAGCTGCAAAGTACACATTCTTTTCCAAAGCACATGCAATGTTCTCCAGAATAGACCACATCTTAGGCCACAAAGCAACCCTCAACAAAATTGAAAACATTGAGATAATACGAAGTATCTTCTCTGATCACAATGCCATCAAAGTAGAAATTAACAACAGGAAGTGCAAGGAAAAAAAATCAATTACGTGGAAACTGAATAACGCCCTGCTTAAAAACCACTGGGTAATAGAAGAAATCAAAGATGGAATCAAAAAATTCTAGTATCAAATGAGAATGAAAGCACATCATACCAAAACCTTTGAGACACGGCAAAGAGGTCAATTTATACCAATAGATGCACACATCAAAAAGAAGAAAGGGATGAAATCAAAACATTAGGTACATAACCCAAATAAATAGAAAGAGAACAGGAAAAGAAGCCTACAGCCACTAGAAGAAAGGAAATAATACAAATCAGAGCAGAAATAAATGAAATAGAGACTAGAAAAACAATAGAAAGAATCGACAAAACCAAAAGTTGGTTTTTTGAAAGGATCAACAAAATGGACAAACCACTAGCCAAATTAACAAACGAAAAACAAGAGAGGATGCAGATACACCAAATAAGACACAAAATGAGGGACATTTCAACAGACACAACTGAAATAAAAAGGATCATGACAGAGTATTATGAAAAACTATACCCCAACAAATTTGAAAATCTAGAGGAAATGGACAAATTTCTAGAAACACACTACCTACCCAAACTATCACGAACTGAAGTTGAAAATCTGAACATACCCATAACAAAAGAGAGAGAAAAAGTAACAACAACAACAAAAAAAAAACTCCCAACAAAAAAAAAGCCCTGGCCCAGATGACTTCACTGGAGAATTCTACCAAACATTCAGAGAAGAGCTTACTCCAGTACTACTCAAAATAGTTCAGAACATAGAAAACGAAGGGTTACTTCCAAATTCATTTTATGAAGCCAGCATAACCCTGACACCAAAGCCAGGCAAAGACACCACAAAAAAAAGAAAATTGCAGACCAAGAACTCTCATAATATAGATGCAAAAATTCTCAACAAAATTCTAGGCAATAGAATTCAGCATCATATCAAAAAAATAAGACACCATGACCAAGTAGGATTCATACCAGGTATGCAAGGATGGTTCAACACTAGAAAATCAATCAACGTAATCCACCACATAAATAAAAGGATCACATGGTCATCTCAATTGATGCAGAAAAGGCATTCAACAAAGTCCAACACCCATTCCTGATAAAAACTCTCAATAAAATAGGTATAGAAGGGAAATTCCTCAACATAATAAAGGACATCTATACAAAACCAACAGCCAATGTTATTCTTCATGGAAAGAAGCTGAAAACATTCCCCTTGAGAACAGGAACAAGACAAGGATGTCTTTTATCACCACTCGTATTTAACATTTTGCTAGAAGTCCTAGCTAGAGCAATAAGGCAAGAAAAAGAAATAAAGGGCATCCAAATTTGTAATGAAGAAGTTAAACTGTTCCTATTTGCAGATGATACATAGAAAACCCAAAAGATTCCACAAGAAAACTACTGGAACTAATAGATTCAACAGAGTAGCAGGATACAAGATAAACATACAAAAATCCGTTGGGTTCCTATACACCAATAAAGAGAATGACAAAAAGGAAATCAAGAAAACAATACTATTTATAATAGCCTGTAAAAAAATAAAATACTTAGGAATAAATCTAACTAGGGATGTAAAAGACCTATACTACAAAACACTACTGCAAGAAACCGAAAAAGATCTACATAAATGGAAAAACAGACCATGCTAATGGATAGGTAGACTCAACGTTGTGAAAATGACAATTCTACTCAAAGCAATTTACAAATACAATACAATCCTGATCCAAATACCACCAACATTCTTTAAAGAGATGGAAAAAAACAATCATTAACTTTATAAGGAAAAGGAAGAGACCCCGGATAAGTAAAACATTATTGAAGAAGAAGAATAAAGTAGGAGGACTCTACTACGTGACCTCAGAACCTACTATTACAGCTATAGTAGTCAAAACAGCCTGGTATTGGTACAACAACAGATACATTGACCAATGGAACAGAATTGAGAACCCAGATGTAAATCTATCCACTTACAGTCACCTGATCTTCAACAAGGGCCCAAAGTCTACCAAATGGGGAAAAGACAGTCTTTTTAACAAATGGTGATGGCAAAACTGGATGTCCATCTGTAAAAAAAATGAAACAGGACCCATACTTCACACCATACACAAAAACTAATTCAAAGTAGATCAAAGACCTAAATATAAAACCAAAAAATATAAAGATCATAGAAGAAAAAATAGAATAAATGCTAGAGACCCTAATACATGGTATTAACAGGATACAAACCATAACTAACAACATAAAAACTCCAGAAGATAAGCTAGATAACTGGGATCTTCTAAAAATTAAAGCTCATCAAAAGACTTCACCAAAACAGTAAAAAGAGAACCTACAGACTGGGAAAAATTTTTGGCTATTACAAATCTGACAAACGTCTAATCTCTAAAATCTACAGAAGAATCCAACACCTCTATAACAAAAAGACAAATAATCCGATTAAAAAATGGGCAAAGGAAATGAACAGACCCTTCACCAAAGAAGGCATTCAGGCAGCTAACTGACACATGGGAAAAGCTCACGATCACTAGCCATTAGAGAAATGCAAATCAAAACCACAATGAGATACCATCTCAGCCCAACATTACTGGCACAAATCAAAAAAACAGAAAATAACGAATGTTGGAGAGGCTGCGGGGAGATTGCACTGCTGGTGGGAATGCAAAATGGTACAACCATTTTGGAAAATAATATGGCGCTTCCTTAGAAAGCTAGAAATAGAAATACCATAAGATCTAGCAATCCCACTCCTAGGAATATATGCTAGATAAATAAGAGCAGTCACACAAATAGACATATCCACACCCATGGTCATTGCAGCATTGTTCATAATAGCAAAAAGATGGAGACAACCTAGGTGCCCATCAGCAGACGAATGGATAAACAAACTATAGTACATACACACAATGGAATACTACACAATGATAAAGAACGATGAGTCTGCGAAGCATCTCACAACATGGATGAATCTGGAGGGCATTATGCTGAGTTAAATAAGTCAATCACAAAATAACAAATATTTTATGAAACTACTACAATAAAAACTCATTAAAAGGTTTACACACAAAAAGAAACAATCTTTGATGGTTACGAGGGAGGGGAGGGGTGGGGATGGACGAACACTAAATAGACAATAGATAAGTGGTAACTTTGGTGAAGGGTAAGACGGTACACAATACTGGGGAAGCCAGCACAACTTGTTCAGGGTAAGGTCATGGAGGCCCCCATGGACAAATCCAAACTCCCTAAGGGACTGAATTACTGGGCTGAGGGCTGTGGGGACCATGATCTCAGGGAACCTCTAGCTCAATTGTCATAACATAGTTTATAATGAAAATGTTCTGCAGTCTACTTTTGTGAGTAGCATCTGGGGTCTTAAAAGACTGTGAGCAGCCATCTAAGATAATCCACTGGTCTCATCCCTTCAGGAGCAAGGGAAAATGAAGAAAACTAAAGACACAAGGGAAAGATTAGTCCAAAGGACTAATAGACCACAACTACCACAGCCTCCACCAGACTGAGTCCAGTACAGCTAGATGGTCCTCGGCTACTACCAATGACTGCTCTGACAGGTATCACAACAGAGGGTCCTGGACAGAGCTGGAGAAAAATGTAGAACAAAATTCTAACTCAAAAAAAGACCAGAGTTACCGGCCTGACAGACAGTGGAGAAACCCTGAGAGTATGGCCCCTGGACACCCTTTTAGCTCAGTAATGAAGTCACTCCTGAAATTCACCTTTTAGCCAAAGATTATACAGGCCCATAGGACAAAATGAGACTAAAAGGGCACACCAGCCCAGGGGCAAGGACTAGAAGGCAGAAGGGGGCAGGAAAGCTGATAATAGGGAACTTAAGTTCAAGAAGGGAGAGTATTGACATGTCATGGTGTTGTTGACCAATGTCATAAAACAATATGTGCATATGTGCACTGTTTAATGAGAAGCTAGTTTGTTCTGTAAACCTTCATCTAAAGTACAAAAAACAAAAAAACAAAAAAAAAAACCAGACAATTTAAAAAAAAAAGGAAGAAAAAGGTGGATTGCTCATTAAGGCAGACAGTAGACTATCAAGGCCTAAATAAAGTAGAGCCACCTGTGGCTTCAGCTGTTCCAGACATGGTATCAACGGTGCAGAAAATACAGCAGGTTAATGGAGAACTTGTACTCGGTGATTGATCTTGCAAATGCCTTTTTCTCCATACCAATCTCAAAAAACAGCCAGCTGCAGTTTGCTTTCACATGGGAAAGATCTCAACTTACTTTCACTACACTGCCACGAGGTTACCTGAATTCACCAGCTTACTGTCATTGTTTGGTTAGAAGTCTTGGACTTGGTGCAGATACATCACATTGACGATATTGTATTAATATCAAAAACTGAAGAACAGGCTAGGGATGATTTGAATACAGTGGTTGCCCACATGACCAACAGAGGCTGGTTAATAAATCCAGCAAAAATCTAGGGCCATGCCCAGACAGTGAAACTCTTGGGAATAACTTTGGCAGGAGCCACCCGTGACATTCCACAGGCAACTAAGAATAATTTGTTTTCTCTACCTACCCACAAGACTAAGCAGGAGGCCTAATGTTTGGTTAGTTTATTTGGATTTTGGAGAACACATATTCCACGTCTCGGAATATTGCTGGCCTCCACCAATAAAACCACTCGGATGAAAACTGCATTTGAAAGGGGGCCAGAGCAACAGCAGGCTATGTCTGAATTACAAAAAGTGTTTTCACTTTCCCTGCCTTTAAGCCCTTGTGATCCACATTCAGACATGATTTTGGAGGTGTCTGCCACATGTGCTTGTGCAGACTGGAGCTTATGGCAAAAACTTGAGAATGCTGCCCTATAGCAACATTCTAGTCCAGAAACCACTGGGATTCTTGACTAGAAATTCTCCAGATGCTGCAGCATGATACATGCCATTTGATAGGCAAATTATTTGCCTGCTATTGGACATTGATTGAAACTGCCTGGATGACAGAAGGACATAAAATCATCATGACCTGAAATACCTATAACGTCTTGGGTGATATTAGAGAAACACTCTAATAAGGAAGGTCATGCCCAATGAAATGGTTCATATAAGAACAACCTTCTGGAGGAATGCAGGGAGGCACCCATCATATCCATGAGCAGGTAGCCTCTTTTCCTACAGGTCCTACCCTGGAACCACCTGAGAAGCTGCCAGAGCCCATTGCTACATGAACAGTGTCCTATGAACAACTTTCTGCTGACCAGCAGAAGGCTGCTTGGTTTACAGACGGCAGTTCCAGGGTACATGGACAACATGTGATATGGAAAGCTGCTGTGTTAAGACTAGCAGATGGAAAAACTCTGACTGAAGAAGATAAGACCATGTCAGCTCAATGGGCTAAACTGCATGCAGTTTTCCTAGCCAAGACAGAAGAATTGCGCAATGGTGAGAGCCGCTATGTTTGAATTCTTACCAACTCATGGGCAGTGGCCAATGGCCTGGCATTATGGTAGGGCTTGAACGTATGGAAAGTGCTCTGGGAATTTAGAGGGTGCATCAGAGTAGGACATGTTGATGCCCACCAGAAAACCCCCCTTCCTGGATTGGAAGGCAATTGGAATCAGCAAGTGGACCTTTTGGTACACTCACTTGAGCTGGACAATTGGGTCCATGAAATAAGTGGACATGGGGGTTCTGCAGCAATGCAGAGATGGGCTGAATCTAGACACATTCTCCTTGCACCCTGTGAGGCATAAAATGCCAATAAGGACAGTGTGTCTGCCAGCAAGAAAGACAGAGGTTGCAGATGTCTATGGGGCTGATTCCCCAGGGGGAAGGCCCTGCATATAACTGGCAAGTTGATTACATCAGACCAATGACACCAGTAGCACCAGGTGGCTACAAATGGGTCCTCACAGGAATAGATGCCTACCCTGGACTGGGCTTTGCATGTCCCATGACAGATATAAATGTCAAAAGTACCACTAGGGGATTGGAACAAAAGATACTGTACCAATTTGGGCCACCAAGTTATATTTCATCAGACCAAGGAATACACTTCACAGCCCACAGGGTGCAGCAATGGGCCAAGAAACGTCATATTAAAAGGACATACCATGTTGCATACCACCCTCAGAGCAACAGTTCGACAGAGAATCGGAATGGTCAATCGAAACATTTGTTATCTAAAATGGGGGGAGATAAAGGCATGAGGGACTGGCTCACATGCCTTCATGAGTGTGTGCTCACACTCAACACGAGGGAGACAAAGAGAGGATCACCACTGGACAGATTCCTATGCTTCTCTGGGGGTCTGGGGAAGAGGAGGTAGGGGAGAATGCTGGTGCCATTGTACAGTTCTTCCCCACATCACCTAAAATTACTTTTTTCCTGCCAGATGCTGGGATTCCAAGACTAGGGATGCACGTGCAGGTGCTGGAAGCAGGGGTGATCCTGAAGCAAGAGACTGTAATTATACCCCTGAACATGTATGCTAGAATTCCCAAGGGCCTGATGGGATGGATTGTGTCTTCCCCCTATCTGGCAAAATTAGGGTTGATAGTGATTACTGTCATGTTGCCTAGTGGGCAACAAAGCCCACTAGTGTTGTATCTATGTAACCCTACACAACATGAGTGGGAGTGGACTGAGGGGGGGAGGACTTTCTAGACTGCTCTTGCTACCAGCAATCTGGACTAGCACAGCAGCTGAATCTGATGTTCCTTCCTAAGGTGGAAAAGTTTGGGTAAAAATAAATTTTGAATGGAAGGAAGGAAAAATAATAGCTGAAAGTAAAGGAATGAATAAATGGGTTATGCAGTAGGGGAAACCTAACATTATGCTGATACCTTGAGAAAGAATCAGAGGAAGGGAATAATCTCTCAGTTGAATTTTGTCAGAGGCCAGAAAAGGGGAAGATGAGATGACTTTTGGAGAACCTGGCCAGATCAGATGGAAACTCGCAGCAGAACTGAATGACTGGTACCTGAGTAAACTCACCCTTTGGATTCTTTGCACTGTTGAAGGACTAATTGTTAATGACTGTTTTGTACTGGTAAAACGATTGTGAGGGGTAATTTATCCTCCAAATATGAAAGAACCATGACTAGAAAAGCCAGGGGGGTGGCCAGTGGTGTGATGAATTACTTAGTATGGCCTTTCTTGCCATGGTCTTGTAACTCCAACCCGGGTGACTGGGCAGGGCTGTGCAAGTAAGATAACTGTGGCCCACCAAGGGGGAATGGTCAGTTTTACCTTAAAAGAAAGCCAATTCCAGAGCAGAGAGAAGAGCCCACCACCACCAAGGAAGGAGAGACTGGCAGGAGACAGCGCAGTGGGCTTCTGGGCCTATGGAGCAAGAAAGCTGAGTGCCTTTGGGCAGAGACTGAGGGCCAGGGAGAAGCCTATGCCTGACCCACGAATTTGGGACTTGCCAGCCTCCACAACTGTGCAAGCCATTTCCTGGATTCTGTGAGACATTGCAGTGAATTAGGGAATTCAAAGATGGGAGGGAGAGTACTGAGGGGAGAGGAAGTAGTTGATGTTAGAGATCATGGAGTGGTACAGCAGCTTGGAAAAGTTGGACATTTGGAACATCTTTCACCTCCACCTCATCGGAACCAACTTTGTGCTGATCCTTTTAAAAGAAATTATTCGTTTAAAACCTCAGCCCCTGAGCTTAATCATCACTCCTCAAGCACCAGAGAACACGATGTTCTTTTTTGCTTTCTCTCTCTTTTTTACTCTTAGAAACTCAATGAAAATCAACCACACCTCACATTTGGGTCATCAAATCTATGGACCACGAGGGATTTTCTGTGACACATTCACATTCTTACTCATTCATAGAGTTGCAGCTCTATCAGCCTGGGAAATAGCCCCCAAAGGAAGGGTAGTTCTTGTGGGTCTATTTTTGATGCAGGACCAGAAAACATATATATATTTTTAATTTATTTTGCAAAAGACCTCTTCATTTTGAGCCACCTTTCCCTGGACCGTCTCAGGGGAGGAGAAGAACGAACTGTGTTCTGAAATAACAAAATTTCAGAGGCAGAGCCTCAATGTTTTGTCCTTCAAAACACACCTGCAGAGATATGGTGAGACTAATGTTAGAATCAGCATTCAAATCAGGAAGGGACCCTACCTACGAGAGCCCTAATGTTACATTTCCTGGAAAGATCTGGAATTGTTACCCATGCACAGATACTATTAGCAGACTCAGGTTTCATTTCTACATCAAATAAGGAAAGTTAATAAGGGAAGAAAATCAGATTTGTAGGATCACTGACAAAACGTAACAATAATTTGTAGGCTGAGGACAACTCTGATTAAAACAAAAAGCTTTGTGAATGAGGCCTTGGCCAAACAACTGCACCGAAGGAAAAGCTTGCCTAAAGTAAAGCTTGCTTCTCTCCTACAAACATCTGGCTCCCTCTAGAGAACCTCTGAATCATTAGAAAGTGAGGGAGCAACTTTATGGTCTCACCCACATTAGCTGACCTTCTTCAGGGCATCAGTATCAACTCCTGCCCAGAGCTGAAAGAAGAGGAGTCACTGAATATGATCTGTGGGCCTAAATTCAGGTGAATCTCTCAACTCAAGTGTCACCTTTTTTGTGAAGTCTTCCGGCAACTGTAACTCATTTGTGTATGAATGTGTGACTTTAATCACACTTCTATTGTGGCATATGAGGCATTGATGATTCAGTGGTAGAATTTTTGCCTTCCATATGGAAGACCCTGGTTTGATTCCCAATCAATGCAACTCATGTGCAGCCACCAACCATTTGTCAGTGGAGGCTTCCCTGTTGCCATGATGCCACAGGTTTCAGTGAAGCTTCCAGACTTAGACAAGAAAAGAAAGACCTGTTGATCTATTTTCAAAAATCAGCCAATGAAAACTCCATGGATCACAACAGTCTAATCCCCAACAGACCATGGGGACGGCTCACAGGACTGAGCAGCATTTCATTCCCATATGCATGGGGTCACCATGAGCTGTGGGCTGACTTGATGTCAGCTAACAACAACAACAATCATGGCACAAATTATATAATTCTTAAAAGACCTGTTTTTCTCTCTAGACCATGAACTACTTGAGTGTATGTATATGTATTTTGTTGTTGTTATTCATCTTTGTCTTCTTGGCACCTAGCCACAGTTCCTAGTACATGGTAAATCTTTGTTGACTGAATAAGTAAATTAAATGCTAACCTAATTCAGTCTCCTGCCCGTCATATACAAATGAAGGATTGGCACTTTGAAGGTTAAATATTCTGTAGATCAGTGGACTTGATTTTATCCTTAAGAATGCAGATATTGGGGATATTGTTGTTGTTGTGTGCCATCGAGTCTATTCCATCGCATAGCAACCTTATATGACAGACAAAATCTTTACAGGAGTAGATCAGAAGTCACTGATGGGTTCAAACTGCCAACTTTTCAGTTAGCAGCTGAGCACTTAACTATTGTGCCACCAGGGCTCCTTTGGGGATATTAAACCTTTACAATAAAATAAAATTTTAAGAGCGTTAAGTCATTAGGTTTCCTCAAATAAATGAAATATTAGCTGCATAAATAAAATTTAATTTACATAAAAATATGAGCATGCTTTGTTACCAAAAAGCATAGAGGCTTGTGGGAATAAAATCATAAGACAGAAAAGTTTTGACATACGGTTTATTGGAAAAACCCAGTAGGGGCCTTGGACTGCGAGAGGGCAAGGGTGCACTTACTTGGGGATCTGACGTGACTGAAAATCCTCATGTCCTCCAGGGGGAGACACAAGCCTGTGTCATGAGGAAATGATGGAACAGATGGTGTGTAAGAAACACAGGAGAGAGGACCTCAGAGACCATTTGCTCACTGACGAGCAAAGTTCCAAGGGGAGATGAGACTGACACACAGAGCCAGAGGGGACCAGAACCAGGTCCCCAGTCAGCCCCTTGGTTCAGTACTCCCATCTCTGAACCATGACCTTGGATTTGGCAATACCAATATGAGAACTTTGATCTTTTTCATGCTGTAGTGACCAGTTCATGAATATTCTTAGAAATTATATGTAAAGTTAGTTTGAGGTCGTAGGCCAGAGTGAGGCAGCTTTATCAATAGTCACCAGGCAGGCAGAATGGATGCGTGTAGTCAGAAATTTTAGGTGGCTGATCTGTAAGGGTTCTCAGGTTACAGGAGCAGAATAAGAAAGGCTTTTTGGTGTTGGTTAGGACTCTTGGATTTAGGATTTGGTTTCTGGCTCAAGCCAGGGTTTAAGTTCTAGCTTAGCCACTTACTAGCTGGGTTATCTCAACAGAGTGACTTATTCTTGCTAGCTACAATCTCCTCATCTGGCCTGGAGTATGATTGTCTGTTTTCATTCAAACATTGTCACTTAGCAACAGAGTGACCACAGAAAAGTGAGTTAACCACTTTGTGCTTTAATTTTCTCAGCTGTAAAATGAGGATAATAAAGTTACTCATAGAATAGTTGTGGTGGTTAAACAAGCTAATACCCATGAGGAGTTTAGAGCAATGTATGGTACATAGTAACTCCTCAATAAATGCTACCCATTATTTACTATTATTGTTGTCTATAAGTTGGGGTTAATAAAACCTGTCTTACCTGGTACACAGAGTTGTAGCTGGGATCGAATGTATGTAAAAGCACTTTGTAATTTGGAAACTGGAGGGTATGAGTATTTAAACTTTGGAAAATCATCCAGAAGAGGACCTGGCCTGCAGGTGCTCAATAGATAGTGGTGGTTGTAATTGTTAGTGAGCATCAGGGAGATGATTCCGAAGTGTCAGTTTGGCCTTCAGACTCCACTTTTGGGTTTGAATTCATTCTCAGAACTTGCACCTACATACCTCTGCTTCTTCAACCCATCAACCAACAGATATTTGTTGAGGCTTACCCTGTGCCAGGCTCTCCTCTGGGTGTTGGGAACACAATGAGAACAGGACAGACATAATTCTTATCCCCTGAAGTTTATAGTCTACTGAGAGAAGAGAACTATGAAACAGATAACTACATACTGATTTTACAATAATGTTAAAGACTGTCAGTCTGAAATTTTATTTTGCCCTCCTAAGTTAATACATTAGCTTGTTACTGTTTCATGGATGTTGGCAGAAGACAGGAAACTCCTGGGTCGAAGACAAAGGATTTATTACTTTTAGCATAGCATGAACATCAGCATGTCTATGCCAGTTCCCCTTTTCCCCCAATTTCCACGGGGGTGACATGATGGGCCCAGATGGAGGCTATGCATGCAGTGGTATTGAGTGGCAGCTAAGGAACACTGACCTTAGGGATTCCACTTTTTTTATAACAAGAAGTAAGCAAGCCTGCTCTTTTTCTGGGGCCAATGTTACCTCATCTCTCAAGGTTATTAGCTGCAAAAACAACCCTGTGAAATGGCCCAACTGAAGGAGCAGTCAGGGCTTTGTACTCTTGGCCTATCCAGCAAAAAGTTTAAGTGGTTAAGAGACCCAAGGAGGACTATCTCTTCCAACGAAGACACAAAAGACAGAAAATAATACCCATGATCCTGCCACTTTAACACAACTATTTCTCTTTTGTTTTTACCCTTCCAGAACTTAATCTTTGTGCATACATATTTTTCAAAGTTCTAACCGTAGCATATGTACTACTTAATGTTCTGCTTCATTTCGTAAACTTTATATCATAAACAGTTGCCCATATTTCTTCACAGTTTTCACAATTATCCTGCATGTTTTGCTGTGTTGATGGACCATAGTGGTTGGGTGTTCAGGTTGTTTCCGCTTTTGTTCTTAGCCTGTTTATTTAAAAAGCGAGGTAATGCCCTAAGCACAGTAAGGAAAACACATTGGAGTTGGGATGGGTGAGTGAGCAGAGCAGACTCCATATGTCATGCTTGCATTCTAAGCCTTCACCTGCCCTTCCTCCTCCTTCCATCACTCCACCACATTTAGCATCCTTATCCAGGTAGCTAGGACCTCCTGGAGCTTTGAGGTAACTTCAGTTTAGAGAAGAAAATATCTGGTTCACTGCATCCCACTGTGGGAATAACTTGTAATGCTAGCCTTTGATTAGATAGGATGGGTTCATTCTAAAAGAAAATGTCAAAAGCAGACAACAACAAAACCAAAGGAAAGACTCATTAATACAGTGCTTATAACCTTAGTAAAGAGGCATTAGGGACAGAGGAGCTGCCCCTGAATCCTGAATCTCAAGTCCATGCTGGCTCATCAAGGGGTCCCTGGGGCTGGTTGGGATCTTGCAATAAGATTCTTCATCAATTGCTCCAACTCAGGTATCTATAGTTCTTACCAACAACATTATACTTCAATAGATTATTTTCTGTTGTACAGTTGTCTGCTTTATGTGAGTAAGATTGATATTTTTTTCAGGGTCCCAGCAGAAAACAGATGATATATTCAATTAAGATAATTTGGAGAGGGCTTAATAAAGGGACCTATTTATAGAGGTGTGGACAATGTATAGGGAATTTGCAAAGGAAAGTGAAGTTTACTCCTGCCTTTGTGACAGGGAAGCTCTCACCACTCCTCTGGGCCAATCACCCAGAGCCCAGAAGGAGAAGTGAATAGAAAGGGCCACCTTGAGACGCAGAGTGACTTTATATGATCAGAGTGAAGTTACTCTCCTCTTTTCTTCTACTCCCCTGCTGGGATCCCCATTGGCTGAAGCTGACTGGAAGCCAGTGGGCAGCGAGTCCTTGTTGTTGTGGTCCATTCAGGCCACCCCTAGGGCACCTAGCACATGGAGCAGGGTGAGTAGGGTGGAGAGTAGGGCTGTGCGGTGGGGGGAGGGGGAGAAGAGACCTGGCACAGAATTCCCGGTGACATAGCAAATTTCTCCAAGGGAAAGGATCACATCCTGAATCCACAGCTTGCTGGTGTTAGACAGGAACATAAAAGTAATTTGGTTTACACCCGTTCATTTTCCAGATGATAAAATGAGAACTGGAGAGAGAAATTGTTTACTGAGGCCCCACAATCTGTTAGTGGCAAAGTTTTCACATCTTCCACAGTGAAACACAGAGTAGGTGCTCAATAACTTTTTGTTGAATAAAACTGAAGCACAGAGTCAACTCTCTAAGGAGACAATATAAGATTGTGGTGCAGGATAATGGCTCTGGTATCAGACTTGCAAGGCCTTGATCTGCAGGCAGACTCTCTAACCTTACCTCTCATTTGCAAACAGGGATAATGACAATATCAACCTTATAGAGAGTTTGTGAGGATTAAGTGGGATAAAGCAATATGAAGTGTTTAGAAGTATGCCTTTCACATAATAAGAGCTATTTAAAACAAGCAAACAAAAAACACCAGCTCATGAGTTGTCCCAAAGAGGACCCTATGTGGAAAGAAAGGATTTGGAAGAGGTGAGGCCAGCAAACATGCAAATCCATCGAGAGAGGATGGAATTGGAAAAGACAAAATCTCAATATGAAAGAATGTTAAAATAGACACCTCTGAGTTTTCATTTCCAGCCCCTCATTTTACAGATAAGGAAGATGTGACTGGGAGCCAAGTCAGGGTACAATCAGTGTGGGACAGATTTTCACCTCCGCCCCCACAAATGACTGAAAATGAGGTCAAGGTCACTCTAGGGAGTCACTCCAGCATCATTCCATTAAAAAAAAAAAAAAGAACTAGAAGAGGTTTAGATGGATGAGTGGATGACCGAGGGTAGGTGGGTGATTTGGAGGTACTTTCCCTAAATGGTACTCTCCCTCATTCACCTTGGTTGATGGTGTAGACATAACTTTTAGCAGCTGCTGCCCCTGGAGACCCACCTGGGGGGAAAGAGGCAGCAAAGAGTATATAAAGCAGCTTATTCTAGCGAATCTTTCCAAGTTACCCTTGATCAGTTCCTCTTAGCTTGCAGTTCTTGGAAACACCTTTTTCTCCAGTGATTTGTAATTGCCAATGAGGAGGCCCTAAGCCTCCCCAGAAGCTGCCCAGCACCTGTTTGTCCAACCCACCCTCCAGCTGAGGGCCACCTGAGGAGGAATAAAAACAAAACAAAGGCACCCTCTAAATGCATACCCTCTGTTCCTGCTTCCTGCTCCTCTTTAGTTAACTGATTCTTCAGAGCAAGATGGAGAAGAGCTGGGCTTCAGATCAGACTTTTGGAAGCAGGAAGTTGAGTTTCATAAGGAAACCTGGTGGTAGAGAAGTGGAGGACGTTTTCGCCCTCATTGACAGGCTTTCTATGTGCCTGTGCCACATAGGACTTCAGAAGAAATATGAACATGGAATGGGGTAGGTAAGGCTTGAGTTGGGAGGAGAGCCAAGAAATCAAAGCCCCAGGCTAACCCCCTGGTCAGCATTCCAGTTTGCCTTACATACCCATTTCTATGAATTAGGTTGAAAAGGGATGTAAAATTACAATTTTTCCTAAATACAATTTCAACTATATCCAATTATATAAAGTTCCTCAGGGGTGAGGAGGAATAGAAGAAGAAGGATACCTGAATTACTGGCATCTGAAAACAAGACCAAGGTCCCTCATCTGCAGCTCTTTCTTGAGGGAACGTTTAGGCAGACACTCTGAATCTTATAATTGGTGGAATATTAGACATCATATCCTCAGTCTTCGGGAAAGGCCATCAGTCACTTCAGGTGAAGCAAGCATCATTACTTTCCAAAGTGGCCTACTCCTTTTCCCCTTTTTTAATAGCACTTATTGTTGGAAAATGTTTCCTGATATTTAGCTGAATAACCGAAGCACTAGGTCATGCAAATAAACTTCCCTATGTCATTAAGTGGAAATAGAAAATTATAAGCCTCAGATATCTTGATTCAGCCTTGATTAAAATTAAAGTGAGATTTGATGCCTCACACTTCAGTAGAAGGAAACTTGAGAGGAACAAATTGCTTCTGAGATTGTTAAGCACTGAATTAACACGTAGTGTTTGCTCACATAGACAGAGGTTAGCCCATATTTACACATCCTTTACAATAAATTTTAAGTTAAATCTATATGTGTATGCTGTCATCATAAAATTGAGTTTATCAGTCTGCTTAGATTGGACAAAAGCTTTTCAGTAATATTGAAAAAAAATTTTTTTAATTGTTTCACCTTGAGACATGGATGTTTGTCATAGGAAATTATATTTGTTAGAGTGATTGTTGTAGAAAACAACTTCGAGTTGTGATCTATGTTTTCCATAGAGGTTTGGCCTAATTCCTGAACTTTGCGGTCACCCTGATGATCACTTCTGTGTATACTTAGGTGCTGTACAGACCCTGACAGAGACATTATCATAGTTAAGGACTTTCCTCTCAGTAAAAATATTTTATAAACATAATCAAGTGATTATTGAAGATTAACTTCATAATATAATGTAGAATCTCAATTTTTCTCAACAATCATAAAGACTAAAATGTATATACATTTCAATATGCTTTTAAATTAGAAAATAATTAGTAGAGGAGCCCATATAATTTTCTATGATGTTTTTGCGTTTTGAATGTAAGCTACATAAATGTACAATATCTCAAGGGCAGTTAAATGTTGACTTTTTTCCCACAATCACATGATATTTCATCAGACAATAACATAATATCTTAGATGATAAATGACAACTATTTTCTCAACAGAAATAAATTTTAATACATATTGTGTGTTTGATAGTAAATGGCAATTAACCCAAAAGACCTGGAATTCTGTTTTCTGATACCAAGAGTGAAATTTTCTGAGATTACAGTTTTACTCAGCAAAAATATCCTAAGAACAGTCAGGGGAGTTTTTCTTTGTTTCTTAATGTAACTTTCATAAAGGAAATGAGAGCTAGGTGGAAATTGAAACATAGTTTATTCAGATATCTGTCAATACTGCATACATATTTGATTGCATTCTAAGCAAATTGGCCACATTTTAGGGTATATGTTTTCTGTGATTTTATTTATGCTAAGAGAGCACATACCATTATAAAGAATTATTGCATTGACCTTCTACATAGTGAAAAACAAATCACAGATCCTTGAACCTTAGACACAGAACCACTGGTTTGACAGAGATAATACTATAGTAAGTCTCTCTCACAACAAACTCTTAAACATAGTTTTCTGTTTGTCAGTAAATAATGTGGTCCAAGCACCAGAAACTGCTTAGTACATTATTTGACAAGTATACCGTTATAGGAGTCTAATTGCAGCTAGCTGTTTTAAATGTGGCTTTGCAACTAATTTTAGTTGACAGTGTGTTCCAAGCACTACAGAATACTAAACACGTTGTTTAAACAACATTAGAGTGTGTCTCTAGCAGCTAGCTGTGTTAAACACAGTTTTTCAATTTTTGTCAGTAGTGTGTTATAAGTACCTGAAATTCCTAAATTCACTTTTTTTCAGAAATAACTTTATAGGGAGTCTTTTTGCAACTAGGTCTCTTAAGCATGGTTTTTCACCTTTTGCTGGTTAGGTTGTTAGAAGTAACTGAAAGTGCTAAACACATTTTTGACAGATATAACAATAGAGACTCTTTTACAATTAGCTCTGTTAAACACAGTTTTTCAACTTTTGTCTGTAGAAACTGTATTACAAGCACCAAAAAGTACTAAAAACATTATTTGACAGACGTAACACATAGGTAGCCTCTTGCAACTAGCTGTATTGAACAGTTTTTCAACCTTTGTCAGTAGATTGTGTGTTATAAACAGCAGAAAGTGCTAAACACATTATTTGACAGAGATAACACTACAGGGAGTCTTTCTTCCAACTAAATATATTAAACACAGTTTTTAAACTTTTGTCACTAGATATTATAAGCCCCAGAAAGTGCTAAATGCATTTTGTAACAGACGTAACACTACAGGGAATCTCTTTTGCAACTGTGTTATGTACCGTCCAATCAGTTTCAGTTCTGACTCATAACAACCCCATGTACCACAAGTTGCCTAGTCCTGTGCCATCCTCTCAATAATAAGTATGTTTAAGCCCATTGCTGCAGCCACTGTGTCAATCAATCTCATTGAAGGTCTTCTTTTTCATTCACCCTCTACTTTACCAAGCATGATGTCTTTCTCCAGGGATTGGTCCCTCCTGATAACATGTCCAAAGTAAGTTTCACTATACTCGCTTCTAAAAAGCATTCTGGAAGCGCCCACTCATCTATGTCAAGAAATTTGGAAGACAGCTACCTGGCCAACCGAATGGAAGAGATCCATATTTGTGCCCATTCCAAAGAAAGGTGATCCAATGGAATGTGGAAACTATTGAACAACGTCATTAATATCTGGTGCAAGCAAAGTTTTGCAGAAGATAATTGAAAAACAGCTACAACTATACATTGACAGGGAACTATTAGAAATTCAAGCTAGATTCAGAAGAGGACATGAAACGAGGGATGTCATATGGATCTTAGCTGAAAGCAGAGAATAACAGAAAGATGTTTGTTATTGTTAGGTGCCGTTGAGTCGGTTCCGACTCATAACGACGCCAGGTACAACAGAAGGAAATACTGCACAGTTCTGTGCCATTCTTACAGTCGTTGTTATGATTGAACCCATTGTTGCAGTCACTGTGCCAATCCATCTCGTTGAGGGTCTTCCTCTTTTTCACTAACCCTCTAACTTGCCAAGCAAGATGGCCTTCTCCAGGGACTGATAATATGTCCAAAGTACATGAGACAAAGTCTCACCATCCTTGCTTCTAATCAGCATTCTGGCTGTATTTCTTCCAAGACAGGCTTGTTCATTCTTCTGGAAGTCCAATTCTGGCAGTCCATGGTATATTCATGTTCTTCACCAACACCATAATTCAAAGGTGCCAATTCTTCTTTGATCTTCCTTATTCATTGTTCAGCTTTCATGTGCATAGGAGGAGATTGAAAATACCATGGCTTGAGTTAGGTGCTGCACCTTAGTCCTCAAAGTGATATCTTTGCTTTTCAACACTTTAAAGAGGTCTTTTACAGCAGATCTTCCCAGTGCAATACATCATTTGATTTCTTGACTGCTGCTTCTGTAAGTGTTGATTGTGGATCCAATTAAAATAAAATATCGTAGTTTGTTAATGAGTCTTCCTCCAATCCTGATGTCCTGTTCTTCTTCATATAGTCCAGTTTCTCAGATTAAGATGTTTACCTGTGTTTTATTGACTATCCAGAGGCATTCACCTTTGTAGATCATAACAAAGTATGAATAAAATTGTGAAGAATGGGAATTCTAGAACACTTAACTGTGCTCATGCAGAACCTGTACATAGACCAAGATGCTGTAGTGTGAACATAACAAAGGGATAGTGCATGGTTTAAAATGGGAAAAGGTGTGTATACATAATGGCCCTGCCCTCCAGACTCTAGGTATTGGCCACACTCTCCAGGTTCTGAGTGGAGGCCCCTTGGCTCTGGGCTTAAGCTCTGCCTTCCAGGCCTACTGGAAAGGCAACTCCATTCTCTCAGCTTTAGGCACACCATTCTCCTAATCCATCTGAGTGGACTCCACCCACAGAAACATCCGAGGCCATGGCTCCACCCTTTGAAACCCCAAAGGTCGTGGCCATACACTGTGAGACTGAGGCAGCTCAGCTCCCTCTGTTCCTTGTCTCTTTGGCTTCTGCTTCCTGGTTTCTTGACCTCTCAGCCCCTTCAGCCTCTCTGTCCATGTCTGCCCTACTGAGGCAAGTGTTCCAAAGCTCTGTAGCTCCACTGGTAAGTGCCTGGAGGCATTCCATTCCTCCAGTAAACTTTGACTGGAAGGCACTCATCTCTCTTGCTCAGTGGGTCAGCAAGTCTAGTTCCACCAATAAGTTCCAGGAGGTACCCCACTCCACTAGGAAGCCTCCTGCACAAAGACACTCAGCTCTCTTGATCCGTGGGTCAGCTCAAGTGCTGTCTGGCGCTGGTCTCTTGGTTCTGCTGCTGCCAGTTCTCTGCTGCTGCTTCTCACCATCTGTGTCGTCTCCAGTGTTAACAGTTTTTCTCACTTCCAAGTCCTGTCTCCATTCACAGTTTCAAAACTGCTTCCACATTTTAGGTATCTGTTAGAGCAGCACCTTACTCTCGCAGTACCAAATTCTGTCTTAGTCATCTAGTGCTGCTGTAATAGAAATACCACAAGTGGATGGCTTTAACAAACAGAAGTTTATTTTCTCACAATCTAGCAGGCTAGATGTCCAAATTCAGCGTGTTGGCTCCAGGGGAAGGCTTTCTCTGTAGGCTCTGGAGGAAGGTCCTTGTCATCAATCTTCCCCTGGACTAGGAGCTTCTCCTCACAGGAACCCCAGGTCAAAAGGATGCACTCTGCTCCCGGCATTGCTTTCTTGGTGGTATGAGGTCTCCCACTCTCTGCTCACTTCCCTTTTCTTTTATTTCTTGTAAAATAAAAGGTGATGCAGGCCACACCCCAAGGAAACTCCCTTTACATTGGAACAGGGATGTAACCTTAGTAAGGGTGTTACATCCCACCCTAATCCTCTTTAACATAGTCCAATCTTGCCTCATTAACCACAGGAAGAGATTAGGATTATACAACATGTAGGAAAATTACATCAAACACAAAATGGAGGACAACCACACAATACTGGAAATCATGACCTAGGCAAGTTGACAGATTATTTTTGGGAGACACAAATTCAATCCATGACAGCTTGTGTTAAAGTTTGGGCCAAGGCAAAATTTTGGGCTAGGTCTAAGGCTAAGGCTAGGTCTAGGATTTGTGTTAGTGTTAGGATTAAGCTTAGGGGTAGGGATAGGGGTAGGATATGGAAAAGGGTTAAAGGTATAACTAGTGTTAAGGCTAGAGTTATGGCTATAGCTAGGGTTAGGGCTAGGGCTAGTACTAGGACTAGATTTTGGTTAGGATTGGTGTTAGGAATAGGGCTAAGTTTAGATTTAGATTTAGGGTTAAAGACTGAGTTTTTTATGTAACAATTTCTTTAGGGAGAAGTGTTTAAATATTTCTTTGAAGTGGAGGCTTGGGTTAGGGTTAGGATTACATTTAGGCTTAGGGCTATGGCTAAGGTTAGAGTTTAGGTTAGGGTTAAGTCGAGGGTTAGGATAAAGGATAGAGCTTGAGTTAAGTTTTGGGCTAGGTCTAGGGCTAGGTTTAGTGTTAGAGTTATGATTAAGGTTATAGTTAAGACTACTGTTAGGGTTAAGACTATGATTAGAGCTTGGGTTAGGGTTAGCCTTAGGGTAAATGTCACTGTTAAGGTTAAAGTTTGGGATTTGGACCGGGATAGGGCAAGGAGTAGTATTAGGTCCAAGGCTACATCTAGGGTTTAGGATAGGGCTAGGCTTTGGGCTAGATTTAGGGTAAGGGTTTGGGCTTAGAATAGGATTAGGATTAGGGTTAATGAGTTAGTTTTAACATGGTGGAACTCACATAAGAATCTCTTTATTGAGAAATGTTTAAATACTTATTTAAAGAATTTGGGTTAGAATTTCTGCTAGGATTAGGGTTGGGGCAAGGCAAGTGCTTGGGTTGGAGTTAGGGCTAGGGCTAGGGTTATGTTTATGATTATGTTTTAGGGTATAGCTAAGGCTGGGACTAGGGCTAGGCCTAGAGTTAGGGCTATGATTAGGTTTTGGGCTAGGGATAGGGTTAGGTGTAGTGTTAGTGCTAGGACTAGGGTCAGAGTTAGGTCTAGGGCTAAGTTTATGGTTAGGTTTAGAATTAGGGCTGGGGCTAGGACTAATTTCATGTTTAGAGTTAGGGCTAGGGCTGGTGCTAGATCTAGAGCTTGGCTTAGCTTTAGTTTTGGTGTTAGCATTAGAGCTAGGGTTAGAATTAACATTGGGATTAGTGCAAGGTTTAGGGTTAGAGATAGATCTAGGGTTAGGGTTAAGGTTGGGTTTTGGGATAGAGCTATACTTAGAATTTTGTCTAGGGAAAGGGCTAGACCTGGGGTTAGGGGTTGGGTTAGGTTTAAGGACATTTTATGGTTATGATTAGGGTTAGAGCTACAGTAACATTTAGTGTTTTGCTAGGTCTAAGGTAAGGTTAAGGGTTAGGGTTAGGGCTAGGGCTGGAACTAGGCTTCAGGTTAGTCTTAGGGTTAGGATTATGGCTAGGTTTAGATCTAGGTCTAGGGCACTGAATATTATTAGTGTTAGGCCTAGGACTTGCGTTAGATATTGTGCTAAGATTACAGTTAGTGTTTTGGTTAGGGTTAGCACTTGGACTGCAGCTAGAGCTAGGGATAAGATTTGGTTTTGGAAGTAGGACTAGGATTGATATTTGGACTAAGGCTTGCGCTAGGGCTAGGGCAAGGGTGATGGTAAGAGTTTGGGTTAGGGTTAATGTAAGTTTCAGGGTTAGTATTAATAACAACCCCCCCTTTTTTTTTTTTAAGTTTGGGCTACAATCAGGGCCTGAGCTTGGACTAGGGTTAGGGTTAATGTTAAAGTTAAAGTTAGATCAGATTTAGTTTGAGAATTTTGCCTAGACTTAGGCCCCTGGTTAAGGCTAGGGTTCAAGTTAGGGCTAGGACTAGGGCCAAGGTTAGAGTTTGGGTTATGGCTTGGTTTAGAGTTAGGGTTAGCACTAGGATTAGGGTTATGGATAGGGTTAGGGCTGAGGCTAGTGCCATGACTGCAGTTAGGGTTAGGGCTAATGTTAAATCTAGGGCTAGGGTTTGGTTTAGTTTTTGGTTAGAGCTGATTTTAGGATTTGGACTGCAGCTAGAACTAGGGCTAAGGCTGGTAATGCTAGGGCTATGGTTGTGGTTTGGGCTAGTGCTAGGTTTAGGGTAAGTATGAGGGTGATAGTTAGGGTTAGGGTTAATGTAAGGGTTAGGGTTATGGTTAAGGATAGAACTTTGGTTAAGTGTTCGGCGACCATTATAGCTAGGTCTTGGGCTCCGGTAATGGTTAAGGTTAAGGTTAAAGTTATATTAAATTTAGAGAGGGGGCTTAGGCTGGGCTTAGGGCTCTGGTTAGGTTTAACGTTAGAGCTAGAGCTAGGGTTAGTGTTAGCGTTATGTTTAGGGATGGTGTACCATTAGAAATAACATTAATCCTTGGTCAAATACTGAGTATAGGGGCTAGGGATAGGGCCATTGCTAGGACTAGAAATAGGGTTAGGTTTGGGGTTTGAGATGGGACCAGGTCTAAGACTAGGGTTAGTGTTAATATTAGGTTTAGGGTTGGCGGTAGAGCTAGGTTAGGTTAAGTTTTCAGGCTAAGGCTAGATTTAGGGTTAGGTTTTGGGTTAGGGCTATGCAAGGTGTGGAATCACCTTGCATAAAAGAGTTTGGCCTTTCTTCTCAACGCTTTTGAGCAGGAACACACCTGAGGCTAATGAGTAGGGCATTGATCAGACTAATGGGTACCACCTAGTTGCCCAATGTTGACTAACCTCAGAAGGCATGATGTAATCTATTATGACCACCTGATGAGACTAATAAAGGCACTGAACATAGATGCTGAGCATCCTGTTTGGTGAAGACTTCCTAGTTGGTGTGAATATCTGCTCTCAGGAAAGTACTGTGTCCTTTGGGACATGAAAGCTCTGTGTTGGAAACCCTCCCAGACCTCACCCAGAGGCATAATGAAGGGGGGTCATAGGGGGTCACGTGTGCCAGATGAGGTGTAGAATGAAATTCTGAGGCACCACAAATATAAAAGGTGTCTGACTGAGGCAACTGGACAAGAAGGGGGAAGGCATTTCTGCTGACACGTCAAGGCTATCAATATCTATTCATCTTGAAATTGGAGGGTTGGGGGACGCAACTTAGAAATTGCCCTGGGTGCTTGTTATTCTCGCTATACCCCTGACCTCTCTTCATTGTATCCTTTTTGGCTATATCAATATCTAGTCATAAGCATGGTATACTCTGCATGAAATTCTGTGAGTCCCTCCAGTAAATTTTCAAACCCAAAGGGGCAGTGGGAGCCAGCAGATCAGAAAGCAAGGGTGTTGTGTGGACTCCCAAGCTTGTAACTGGCATACTGAAGGGGTAGTGGGAAATCAGCCCTGAATCTGTGGTTAGTGTTATGAATATGTTAGAGCTATGGTTATGATTTAGGCTCAAACATAGCAACGATTGTGAGGATGGTGTGGGACTGGGCAGCGTACATAGGATCTCCAGTACATAGGCCCTCTATGAGTAGGAACTGACTTGATAGCACCTAACAACAACAAATGGTTATGATTAGGGTTAAAATTAGGGTTAGGGTTAGGTTAGGGATAAGGTTTGAATTTGTACTAGTGCTCAGGCAGGAGGAAGGCTAGGGTCAGACTTGGGCTAGTGCTAGAACTAGGGTTATGGTTAGGACTAGAGTTAGAGTCAGAGTTAGGATTAGTGTAAAACAATGTCTATAACACCCTGGGAAGTATATGATAATTTCTTTAGAGAGTTTTAAACACTTTCATTAAATAAAGGTCTTGGGTTTTGGTTAGGGTTAGGTTTAAGACTAGGTTTGGGTTAGGAAAAAGGCTATGGATTGGGTGTGGCAAGTTTAGGGTTAGGGTTAAGGATAATTTAGGGGTACAGTTTGAACCAGGGCTAGGACTAGGAAAAAGTCTTGGCTTAGGGATGGTTAGGGTTAGAGTTAGGTTTAGGATTATGTTTCTGGTTGTGGTTATGGCTAGTGATAGGGCTAGGCAAGGGTTAAGGTTATAGTTGGTTGAGACTTAAGGCTAGGACTAGTGTTAGGGTTACAGTTAGGGCTAGGACAAAGACCAGGGTTAGGGTTAGGGCGAGGGCAAGGGCTAGGACTCGTGGTAGTATTAAGGAAAGGAGCAGGAGTAGGGTTAAGGCTAGGGTTAGGGTTAGGGTTAAGGTTGTGTTAAGGGTTAGGGTAATTTTGAAAACTGGCCTTAGCCCTTCAAGTTACTATAACCCTTAACCTAACCCTATCCTTAGCCCTAACCTTAACCCTACTCCTCTTTCTGCCCCTAACCCTAACCTTTAAGGACTAAGGCTAGTTTTCCACCACACATTTGTCTGTTTGTTGTACTGCTGTGGCTCATGTGTTGCTGTGATACTGGAAGATTTGCCACTGGTATTTCAAATACCAGCAGGGTTAATTGTGGCAGACAGGTTTCAGTGGAGATTCCAGACTAAGACAGACGAGGAAGAATGAACTGGCAGTCTATTTCTGAAAAAATTACCAGTGACAATGTTACAAATAGCAGCAGAACTTTGTCTGATATACTGCTGGAACACGAGCTCCTCAGGTTGAAAGACACTCAAAATACGACTGTGGAAGAGCTATTTCCTCAAAGTAGAGTCAGTCTTAATGACATGGATGGAGTCAAGCTTTCAGGACCTTCATTTGCTAATTTGGCATGACTCAAAATGAGAAAAAAACAGCTGCAAACATCCATTAATAATCAGAATGTGCAATGTACAAAGTCTGAATCTAGGAAAATTAGAAGTTGTCAAAAATGAAATGGAATGAGGAGGTGGAGCCAACATGGTGTTATAGACAGAAGCACCAAGCCGTCCCTCCACAGCAAAGACCTGAAAAACTAAGTAAAACTGAGACAAATGTCAATCCTGGGACCCTAAGCATCAAATGAAGAGATAAAGAACTCAACCAAGCACTGAATAGAATAAGAAACTGACAGAGAACAGAGAGTGAGGAGAATTATGAGCAAAGCTCCCCTATCAGCTAATGCAGCAAGGATCCACCATCTTGGACTTATGTCAAAGATCAGTGGACAGGGAGTACGGGAAAGCACATTCACTTATTTACCAGCAGAAGACAGAGCACCCAATAACCAGCGAGACGTGCTTTTCCATCCCCCATCCTACCTCCCCCGGCTCGACCTTCGCCACTTCCCAGCTGGCTGATCTGCAGCTTCCTGGCGGGCTGATTCCCAGCTTCCCAGAGGGCTGATTCACTGCTTCCCAGCAGGCCAATCCAGGGCTTCCCAGAGGCCTGATTCCTGGCTTCCCAGCAGGTTAATTCTCAGCTTCCCAGTGGGCTGATTCGCTGCCTCCTGGTGGACTAATTCCCAGCTTCCTGATGGGTTGATTCCTGGTTTCCCAGAGGGCCAGTTAGCTGTTTCCTGTCAGGCCAATCAACCACTTCCCAGTAGGCTGCTACCACAGCATGGGAGGTGCCAGTTCCGTGGAAAGCAGATTCGCCCCCCCCCCCTCCACCTTGGCTGGCTTCTTCACTGCCATTTTTTGTTGCTGGCATTGCTATTTTTGGCCTCTTTTGGTTTCTTCCCTGCCTCTGACCTCCTCCCCCTCTTTTCCCTCAAATACCTGGCTCCGTGTGCCATCTTTGCTTCTTCTTGATAAGCAGTGAAGCTCCACTGGGCTGGGGAACTGCTTCACAGGTCCATGCCGCCACACTAGTGAGAACCCTTGGGCTTTTTGTTTGGTTTTGCTTGTTTGTTTTATCTTTCTTTTTTCGTTTTCTTCATTTCTTGCTTTCTCCTCTCTTTCTACTTACCTTCTTTTCCTGTCTCCTGAATACCTGGTGCTGTGTACCATCTCCACCCCTTCTAGCAGAGCTGTACTGCACATCTTGAGAGCCACTTCCCCAGTTTGTGAAGCCACGCCAGTAGGATCCCTGGGGACATTTTTTAAAAATTATTTATTTATATTTATTTTATTTTTGTTTTGTTTTTCTTCATTTCTTGGTTTCTTGTCTCTCCACTCTAACAGCAAACTTCCTCAGCACTTTTTTTTTTGCTCCTGTTTCTTTCTCCTCTCTCTCTTCTTTTCCATGCCCAACCTAGCTCCACAGATAACAACATCCCCCCACCTATCTGCAGTGTGCTGAACGTAGCACTCCTGAGCAGCACAGGCAAGCCCTACTGGAACCTGCCCTGCACTAACCACTGGCTCACTTTGTCAGACCCAGTACGTGCAAAAAACAACCCACTCCAGCCGCTCCTCTTCATCTGGATCTGCCCTGCCACACCATAGCTGAGCAACAGGCCCCACACACTGGACAAGCAGTTGAAAAATATCATGTCCACACACAAGCAAACAACAAAGTATACACAGCCCGCCTGCTCAGACAAACCCAAATAAAACAAAAAAGCTGGATGAAACAAACAAATCTACAATCAATAAACATGGAAAATAACTACTGAATGTCCTGAAGACAACAGACAACATCAAAACATAAAAAAAGGACCAGATGGTTCTAGTAGGCGTCCAAAATAAAACATCAGATGACTTTCCAGTAGAAGAAAAGGCACTAGAACTACCTGATAGGGAATTCAAATCTCTGATATTCAGAGCTATCCAACAGTTGAAGCAAAAAGCAAACAAAAATGAGGAAAAAAGAGACAAAGTCATGGAAAAGACAGACAAGTTCATGGAAAAGACAGACAAAAAAATGGAAGATTCAGGAAAATAATACAGGAACAAAATGCCAAAATGAATTCACAACTAGAAATCTTACGAAAACAACAATTAGAAATCCAAAAGATAAACAACAAGATCTCAGAAATAGACAGTGTCACAGAAGGGCCGAGGAACAGATTCGAAACAATGGAAGACAGGATCAGTGAAATTGAAGACAAACACTTGGGTAAAACTTTGTGGAAAAATCAGAAAAAAGAGAAGAAACTCTGAGAATTATGTGGGATACAATCAAAAGCAAAAATTTTTGAGTGATCGGAGTTCCAGAACAGGGGGGAAGAAATGGAAAACACAGAGAGGATAATTGAAGAATCGCTGACAGAAAACTTCCCTAATATCATTAAAGATGAAAAGCTGACCATCCAGTAAGCTCCAAGAACTCCATGTAGGATAGACTTCAAAAGAAAATCACCAAGGCATATCATAATCACACTCACTAAAATCAAAGACAAAGAAAGAATCCTGACTGCAGCTCGAGAAAAACGAAAAGTCACATACAGAGGGGAAACAATAAGACTAAGCTCTGATTAGTCGGCAGAAAACATGGAGGCAAGAAGGCAATGGGATGACACATATAAAACCATGAAACAAAAAAATTGCCAACAAAGAATAATATATCCTGTAAAACTTTCATTCAGATATGATGGTGAAATTAGGACATTTCCAGATAAATAGAAATTAAGGGACTATGTAAAAACCAAACCAAACTTACAAGAATTATTAAAAGGAGTCCTTTGGTTTGAGAACAAAGAACATCAGACGACAGCTGGAATCTAGGAAGCAAGACCTCACTAGCCAGATATCAACCTAGGAAATGAACCCTCAGGAGTATTCGAAACCTAAAGATTTACAACAGGGAACCAGAGAGGTTAATCTGCAAATGAAAACAATGTCAGAAAAATAAAAGTGGTAATAAATGGTGTAGATATAGAACTTTCTAATGGAGGGGAAGGCAAGACAATACCAAGTAATAATAGACTGGTTCAAACTTAGAAAGATAAGGCTAAATTTCAAGGTAACCACAAAGAAAATTAACAAACCTACTCATCAAAATAAAGAAGAAAAACAAACTCTCAGTAAAAACAAAATCTACACAAACAAAAGAAATGAAAAAAAAATCCACAAACAAAAGGAATTCAGCACAGGAGAGTAAGAGGAACAAAGAAATAGCACCACAAAGAAAAAAAAAGTGGTAGAAAATAACATCAACAAACTCACACTTATCAATAATTACACTGAAAGTAAAGGGTCTGAATGTACCCATAAAGAGACAGAGAGTGACAGAATGGATAAAAAATAAGATCCATCAATATGCTGTCTACAAGAGACACACCTTAGAAACAAAGACATAAATTTATTAAAAATCAAAGGATGCAAAAAAATACGTCAAGCAAAGAGCCACCAAAAAAAGAGCAGAAGTGGCAGTACTAATCTCAGGTAAAATAGACTTCAAAACAAATTACTCCATAAAAGACAAAGAAGGGCACTATATTACGATTAAAGGGATGATCCAGCATGAAGACATAACCATAATAAATATCTACACTCCCAATGACAGGGCTCCAAAATACGTAAAACAAACTTTAATAGCACTGAAAAGAGAAATCGACAGCTCCACAATAATAGTAGGAGACTTCAATACACCTCACTCTGTAAAGGACAGAACATCTACAAAGAAATTCACAAAGATACAGAAGATCTAAAGGCAACAAACAGCCAAGCTGACCTCATAGATATATATAGAATACTTCACCCAACAGCTGCAAAGTACAAATTCTTTTCCAAGGCACATGGAACATTTTCCAAAACAGACCACATCTTAGGCCACTCAACAAAATCCAAAACACTGAGATAATACAAAGTATCTTCTCTGATCACAATGCCATCAAAGTAGAAATTAATAACAGGAAGAGCAGGTAAAAAAATCAATTAGATGGAAACTAACTAACACCCTGCTTAACAACCACTGGGTAATAGAAGAAATCAAAGATGGAATCAAAAAATTCCTGGAATCAAATGAGAATGAAACACATCATACCAAAACCTTTGGGACACAGCAAAGGCCATGCTCAGAGGTCAATTTATAGGAATAGATGCACACATCAAAAAAGAAGAAGGGGACAAAATCAAAACATTAGCTACACAACTCAAACAAATAGAGAACAGCAAGAGAAGCCCATAGTCACTGGAGGAAAGGAAATAATAAAAATCAGAGCAGAGCAGAAATAAATGAAATAGAGAATAGAAAAACAATAGAATCAACAAAACCAAAGGTTAGTTCTTTGAAAGGGTCAACAAAATTGACAAATCACTGGCAAAATTAACAAAAGAAAAACAGGAGAGGATGCAAATAACCCAGATAAGAAATGAAATGGGTGACATTACAACAGACCCAACTGAAATAAACAGGATTGTAATTAGAGTATTATGAAAAACTATACTCCAACAAATTTGACAATCTAAAGGAAATGAACAAATTTCTAGAAACACACTACCTACTCAAACTATCACAAATTAATGTTGAAAATCTGAACAGACCCATAACAAGACAAGAGATTGAAGAAGTAATTTAAAAAAAAACTCCCAACAACAACAACAAAAAAAGCCCTGGCCCAGACGGCTTCACTGGAGAATTCTACCAAATATTCAGAGAGGAACTTACACCACTAGTACTCAAATTATTTAAGAACATAGAAAAGGAAGGGATGCTTCCAAATTCATTCTATGGAGCCAGCATAACCCTGATACCAAAGCCAGGCAAAGACACCACAAAACAAAGAAAATTATAGACCAATATCTCTCATGAATATAGATACAAAAATTCTCAGCAAAATTCTAACCAGTAGAATTCAGCATCATATCAAAAAAAATAATACACCACGACCAAGTAGGATTCATACCAGGTATGCAAGGATGGTTTAACATTAGAAAATCAATCAACTTAATCCACCACATAAATAAAAGAAAAGAATCACATGATCATTTCAACTGATGCAGAAAAGGCATTCGACAAAGCCCAACGCCCACTCCTGATAAAAACTCTCAATCAAATAGGTATAGAAGGGAAATTCCTCAGCATAAGAAAGGGAACCTATACAAAACCAATAGCCAACATCATTCTTAATGGAGAGAAGCTGAAAACGTTCTCCTTGAGAAAAGGAACAAGATAAGGATGTCCTTTCTCACCACTCCTATTTAACATTGTGCTGGAAGTCCTAGCTAGAGCAATAAGAAAAGAAAAAGAAATAAAAGGCTTCCAAATTGCTAATGAGGAAGTTAAACTGTCCCTATTTGCACATGATATGATACTATATATAGAAAACCCAAAAGACTCCATGAAAAAACTACAGGAAGTAATAGAAAGAGTCAGTAGTTTAGCAGGTGTCTTGGTCACCTAGTGCTACTATAATGGAAATACCACAAGTGGATCACTTTAACAAAGACAAATTTATCTCTTACAGTCTAATAAACTACAATCCCAAATTTAGGGTGTTAGCTCCAAGGGAACGCTTTCTCTCTCTGCTCTGGAGGAAGGTCCATGTCATCAGTCTTCCCTTGGTCTGGGATTTTCTCTGAGCAGGAACCTCAGGTCCAAAGGATGCGCTCTGCTCCCAGCACTGCTTTCTTGGTGGTATGAGGTTCCTTATCTCTCTGCTCACTTCTCTCTTTTATATCTCAAAACAGATTGGCTTAAGAAACACTATCTAATCTTGTAGACCTCATCAATATAACTGCCACTGATCCATCTTATTACATCATAGTGATAGAATTTACAATACACAGGGAAATCACATCAAATGACAAAATGGTAGACAATCATACTATACTGGGAATCATGACCTAGCCAAGTTGACAGATATTTTGGGGGACACAATTCAATCAATGACAGCAGGATACAAGATACATACAAATATCAGTTGGATTCCTATACACCAACAAAAAGAATGACAAAAAGGATATCAGGAAAACAATACCACTTATAATAGCCTGTAAAAAAATAAAATACTTAGGAATAAATCTAACTAGGGATATAAAAGACCTATACAAAGAAAGCTACAAAACATTACTGTAAGAAACCAAAATAAATCTACAGAAATGGAAAAACATACCACGTTCATGGATAGGTAGACTCAACATTGTGAAAATGGCAAGTCTACCCAAAGAGATCTACAAATACAATGCAATCCCGATCCACATACCAACAACATTCTTTAAAGAGATGGAAAAAACAATCATTAACTTTATCTGGAAAGGGAAGAAGCCCTCGGTAAGTAAAGCATTACTGAAGAACAATAAAGTAGAAGGACTTGCACTACCTGACCTCAGAACCTACGATACAACTACCGTAGTCAAAACAGCCTAGTACTGGTACAATGGCAGATACATTGACCAATGGAAGAGAATTGACAACCAGATGTAAATCTATCTACCTACCGTCACTTGATCTTCGACAAGGGCCCAAAGTCCATCAAATGGGGAAAAGACAGTCTTTTTAACAAATGGTGCCGGCAAAACTGGATATCCATCTGCAAAAAACTGAAACAGGACTCATACCTCACACCATACACAAAAACTAATTCAAAAGTTATCAAAGGCCTAAATATAAAACCAAAAACTGTAAAGATCATAGAAGAAAAAATAGGATCAACGCTAGAGACCCTAATACATGGCATTAACAGGATACAAACCATAACTAACAACGTACAAACTCCAGAAGATAAGCTAGATAACTGGGATCTTCTAAAAATTAAACACTTATGCTCATCAAAAGATTTTACCAAACAATTAAAAAGAGAGCCTACAGACTGGAAAAAATTTTTTGGCTATTACAAATCTGGCAAATGTCTAATCTCTAAAATTTGCAGGATAATCCAACACCTCTACAACAAAAAGGCAAAGACTCCAATTAAAAAATGGGCAGAGGAAATGAACAGACACTTCACCAAAGAAGACATTCAAGCAGCCAACAGACACATGAGGAAATATTCCTGGTCACTAGAGAAATGCAAATCAAAACTACAATGAGATACCATCTCAGCCTGACATTACTGGCAAGAATCAAAAAAACAGAAAGAAACAAATGTTGGAGAGGCTGTGGACAGACTGGAACTCTTACGCACTGCTGGTGGGAAAGCAAAATGGTACAAAATGGTACAACCACTTTGGAAACGATATGGCACTTCCTTAGAAAGCTAGAAATAGAAATACCATATGATCCAGCAATCCCATTCCTAGGAATATATCCTAGAAAAATAAAAGCCGTCACACAAGTAGATATATGCACACCCATGTTCATTACAACACTGTTCACAATAGCAAAAAGATGGAAACAACCTAGATGCCCATCAGCAGATGAATGGATAAACAAACTATGGTACAAACACACAATGGAGTATTATGCAACAATAAAGAACAGTGATGAATCTGTGAAGCATCTCATAACATGGATGAAACTGGAGGACATTATGCTGAGTGAAATAAGTCAATCACTAAAGGACAAATATTGTATGAGACCTCTACTGTAAAAACTCAAGTAAAAATTTACACACAAAAAGAAACAATCTTTGTTGGTTACGAGGGGTGGAGGGGGAACGAAGTAGAGAATAGATGAGTGGTAACTGTGGTGAAGGGTAAGACAGTACACAATACTGGGGAAGCCAGCACAACTTGTTCAGAGTAAGGTCATGGAAGCTCCATGGACAAATCCAAACTCCCTGAGGGACTGAATTACTGGGCTGAGGACTGTGGGGACCATGATCTCAGGGAACATGTAGCTCAACTGGCATAACATAGCTTATAAAGAAAATGTTCTACATTCTACTTTGGTGAGTAGCATCTAGGGTCTTAAAAGCCTGTGAGCGGCCATCTAAGATACTCCACAGGTCTCTTCAGGAGCAAGGGAAAATGAATAAAACTAAAGACACAAGGGAAAGATTAGTCCAAAGGACTATTAAGCCACACCTACCACTGCCTCCAACAGACTGAATCCAGTACAACTAGATGGTTCCTGGCTACCACCACTGACTGCTCTGACAGGGATCACAATAGAGAGCCCCAAACAGAGCTAGAGAAAAATGTAGAACAAAATTCTAACTCAAAAAAAGACTAGACTTACTGGTTTGACAGAGAGTGGAGAAACCCTCAGAGAATGTCCCCTGGATACCCTTACAGCTCAGTAATGAAGTCATTCCAGAGGTTCATCTTTTAGCCAAAGATTAGACAGACCCATAGGACAAAAAGAGACTAAAGAGGCACACCAGCCCAGGATCAAGGACTAGAGGGCAGGAGGGGACAGGAAAGCGGGTAATAGGGAACCCAAGGTCGAGAAGGGAGAATACTGACGTGTCATTGGGTTGTGAACCAATGTCATAAAACAATATATGTACTAACTGTTTAATGAGAAGCTAGTTTGTTCTGTAAACTTTCATCTAAGGTACAGTAAAAAAAAATGGAATGACGCATAAAGATCGATAACCTAGGCATTACCTGTTTAAAAAAACTCTTGCCTTTGAGTCGATTTCGATTCATAGCAACCCTATAGGACTGAGTAGAACTTCCCTATAGGGTTTTCAAGGAGTGGCTGGTGCATTCAAACTGCTGACCTTTTGGTTAGCAGCTGCACTCTTAACCACTGCTCCACAAAGGCTCCATCTTAGGTATTAGTGAGCTGAAATGGACTGGTATTGGCCATTTTGAATTGGACAATCATGTGGTCTACTATGCAGGGAATGACAAATTGAAGAGGAATGACATCACATTGCAGTGCTATGGATCACTTTTTTGTAGCCTTTCTAGCCATGGTCTTCTAACTCCCACCCAAGTGAAGATATGGTAATTGTGGCACACCAAAGGGATTGGTCAGTTTTACCATACTGTTGGGCTTGAGGTGAGCCATCCCAGAGGCGGGAGAGAGAAGATCCCACCACCAACATCAAGGAAGAACAGCCAGGAACAAAGAGCGAGTCCTTTGGATCCCGGATCCCTGTATTGAGAGGTTCCTGGAACCAGGAGACCGAGAGAGACAGAGAGAGACAGAGAGAGTGGTAACCCTGAAGACAGTAAGAAGCAGCAGCAGAGACCTGGCAGGAGACGGCATGGTGAGCTTCCTGGCCCACAAAGAGAGAAAGCTGAATGTCTTTGGGCAGAGGCCAAGGGCCAGGGAGAGGTATGCCTGCTAGCACATCTGAAAAGAGGCTGTCCTGAAGGAACAGCTCTATCCTGAGCATTTCTGAACCTCAATTGTAACCTCTTACTTCCCTAATAAACCCTATAATCATGAGCATTGTCTGTGAGTTCTAAGTGGTCATTACAATGAATTATCAAACCCAGCAGAGAAGACAGTGCCATGGGAGGGAAGTATGGTGTCAAAATTGGTAAAGATGGCAGAGACAGGAGGCATGTCTGACTTCCACCTCATAAGAATCTGCCTTTGGCTGTTGATATTGATTCTCCTTCCCCCTTGTGAAGTTAGAGGAGGTCAGACACTGCCCTCATGCCATTTTTAATGGTTGGCATCAGAAACTGGATTCTTTGCAATGGTTCCAGACTCATCAAAGTATGAGACTTTGTAAGAGAGAGAACGAGGGGGCTTGGGAAATGAAACTTTTGATTCTTAGATGATTAGTTTGGTAGTTGTTATCTGTAACCGCTGAAAGGAATGTTATGTACCACCTGGAATGTCCTGGGGCAAAAGCCAGGTGAGATAAGCAGGATGATTGATAGGGGGCCAGGGCCTACTGGTTCCGCCCAGCCAGAGGCCCAGGGCCTTATGCATATGAATGAGAAGATAGTCAAGGGGTGGAGAAGAGAAGATGCAACTGGAATGTTTTAAAAAGGGTTATGTGTTTAGAATTATTTTTTCAATTGAATGTACTATGGATATTGAATATTTCCCTTACCTAGTGTTGTAAGGAAACCCTGGTGGCATAGCTGATAAGAGCTATGGCTGCTAACCTAAAAGATCAACAGTTCGAATCCACCATGTGCTCCTTGGAAACCCTATGGGTCAGTTCTACTCTGTCCTATAGGGTTAATATGAGTCAGGTTTGGTTTTGGTTTAGTGTTGTAAAACAGACCTAAAGTATGATATAAGTGAATATTGGGTATTGTAGATTACAGAGAGCGAGTAATTCTGCCTTCAGCCAGTACTTGATTAGATATGCTAAAAGGGGAACTAGGGTTTAGGAATTAAGTGATGACTTTTCTTGTTATTCTTCCATACCAATCGAAGCCATGGATATTAGAAAATTACAAGGAGTTTGTTGATATTTCCTATTGGAATATTAAGTATTTCTCTGGATCTTTGCCTGCTTTGCCTATCTACAAGAGAGACAGAGGGAGAAAGGGAACCCACAAAGGGCTTTGAGTGTGTAATTTATGTTTTCTGTGTCTGATTTCAAGATTTATTCTCTTTATAGTAAAAGCTCAGATGGCAGCTTTTTTTTCTTTCTACATTTATTATTGTACTTTAGGTGAAGGTTTACAGAGCAAACTAGCTTCTCATTAAACAATTAGCACACATATTGTTTTGTGACATTTGTTACCAACCCCATAACATGTCAACACTCTCCCTTCTTGACCTTGGGTTCCCTATTCCCAGCTTTACTGTCCCCTCCTGCCTTCTAATCCTTGCCCCTGGGCTGGTGTGACCCTTTAGTCTGTTCTTTTTTTTTTTTTATATAGGCCTGTCTAATCTTTGGCTGAAGGGTGAACCTCAAGAGTGACTTCATTACTGAGCTAAAAGGGTGTCTGGGGGCCATACTCTCAGGGCTTTTTCAGTCTCTGTCAGGCCAGTAAGTCAGATTGCTGCTTTCTTTTTTTTTATATTGAATTTTTAAA
Organism: Dugong dugon; assembly: GCA_030035585.1. NCBI lineage: Eukaryota > Metazoa > Chordata > Mammalia > Sirenia > Dugongidae > Dugong > Dugong dugon. Next base: position 26,408,444 of record CM057464.1, read on the forward strand.
AAAAAATTTTTTATTGTACTTCAGATGAAGGTTTACAGAACAAATAGTTTCTCATTAAATAGTCAGTACATGTATTGTTTTATGACATTGGTTAACAACCCCACGACATGTGAACACTCTGCCTTCCTTACCTTAGAGGACCTTTTTTTTTTTTTTTTTGCTGAAAATATTCATGGCCAAATTTACACCATTTCAAAAGTTTCTACATGTACAATTCAATGATATCGATTACATTCTTCCAGTTGTGCTGCTATGCTCACTGTTTCCAAATTATTCCATCAGCATTATCTTCAACTCACTGCCCCCTAGCCTTCCCATCAAACCTTTTGAGTTGCTGTTGTCAGTTTGCTCTCACATAGATAATTCTTTTTTTTTTTTTGTTCCTTAGATGAAGGTTTACAGAGCAAATAGTTTCTCATTAAACAGTTAGTACAAATATTGCCCTATGACAATGGTTAACAATCCCACGACATATCAACACTGTCCCTTCTCAACCTTGGATTCCCTATTCCCAGCTTTCTTGTCCCCTCCTGCCTTCTAGTCCTTGCCCCTGGACTGCTGTGCCTCATTAGTCCCGTTTTGTTTTATGGGGCTGTCCAATCCCTGGCTGAATGGTGAACGTCGGGAGTGACTTCACCACTGAGTTAAAAAGGGTCTCCGGGGGCCATACTCTCAGGGTTTCTCCAGTTTGTGAGGCCAGTAAATCTGGTCTTTTTTTTTGTGAGTTAGAATTTTGTTCTACATCCTTCTCCAGCTCTGTCCAGGACCCTCTGTTGTGATCCTGGTCAGAGTACAGACTGCTGCTTTCTTGAAGTCCTGGTGGTAAACATGGGATTTACTCCATTCATTCTTCTAATCATCCTCCTGATTTCTAGGCTAGACCTGGAGATGCCTAGTAGGAGTTAATGCATTTGTCTTTCCTCATAGTTTGCCTAAATAAATACGTGAACCAGGAACTTAAAAATGCTAAGTTATATAGGTCAATAGGATGTAGGATGTAATGACTGAACTAAAGTGTTCTATTATAAAATGCATTAATACATTTCAGAATAAAAATGGCTGAAAAATGTTAAATTCTTATTCTACAGCCAGCTTTGATCCTCACAAAAATCTTCAAAGTTGATATCTTACTGCTTGTCTGCATTTTATAGATGAAGAGAAGAAAACATGACAAGGTTGTTTAATTTTCCCAAGACCCAAATCTAATAGGAGGCAGAGCTGGGATTTGAATTCAGCTCTGGATGTGTTCTGAACACACTCTGAGTCTCAACCACTCTGCTAAATGCCTTTGCCTTTGAGGGACACTAAACAGAGGCATATGGATAGAGAAACAAGTGGTTAGGTGACTTGATTTTATTTGATGGGTTAATAATTATTGACCTATATAACTTAACATTTTTAAGTTCCTGGTTCACGTATTTATTTAGGCAAACTATGAGGAAAGACAAATAATACTTAGGGTATTTGGGATGGATTAAGACAGCATCCCCAACCATGGATGTAACTACAGAAAGGCCTCTGATGTGCAAAAGAATCACCTACAAGACAAAAACTTTACTCTTCATATTTTCATGTCTTTATCTTAAGGCACTGTTATTGTTGCTGTTGTTAGTTGATGTCCAGTAGATTCTAACCCATGATGAAAAAACCCTGTGTTTTACAGAGTCAAATTGCAACATAGGGTTTTCTTGGCTGTAATCATCAGTACAGGTTAAAAAGCAAAATGCTTTAATAGGTTGGGCAATATATTGAAATATCATCATTTAAGAAGGTATTTACAAAACTTCACAATTAGAGAAAGGCCAGTACTCTAACAGAATTGTCTTGGGTCTGGTTTCCTGAAAGCAGAGCCTGAGATGGGATTCTTACGTAAATGGGTATTGAGTGGATTCTCTCGGGTACAACCTGTGAGGGAAGCCAGGGCAGAACACAGGAAGGAGAACCTCAGTCTGATGGCATGGGAGGGGCTCTGGATTAAGAAAAGCCACAAGGAGTTGAGGAAAGAGGTTGGTCTTTTGCACCACAAATGAGTTGTTGATCCACCTTTCTAACTCCTGCCCCTATTGGGCCTGTGTACCTTGGAATCTCTCACTCCAGGCATTTCCAGTAGAGTTAGCTTCCAGTGCATCAAAGTGACTTCTGGGAGAGGTTATAATTGTGAATGATCAGTAGCCTGATTCATAAGAGCAGAGGGAAAGGGGGAATGCATCACCATTACCATCTACTACAAAAAACTTGGAAAAAATGCTCTGGGTGGAAACAGAAAGGCAAAAGATTATTTTCACCTAGTGGAGAGGTAATTTTTTAGTCATTAACACCATAATATGAATGAGGTACTCAAGAGTTAAATTTTATAAAGAAGTGTTGGAGAGGGAAAGGGAATAAGGAGGGAAAGGGAAGGAGAAAAGGAGAAAGTAAAATATCAAAGGGAAACAAGAGAATGGAATGGATAAACAAAAACCAAACCAAAGGCATTGCAGTCTAGTCAATTTCAACTCACAATGACCCTATAGACAGAGTATAACAACTCCACTGTGTTTCCAAGGCTGCAATCTTTACAGAAGCTGACTGCCAGATCTTTCTCGTTCAGAGATGCTGGTGGGTTTGAATGGCCCACTTTTCATTAGCAACCAAACGCTTTACCACTTCACCACCATGGCTCCTATGGAATGGATTACCAATGTCAAAACGTGCTATGATGTTTAAAAACCTTAATTGTGTAGAGTTTTATAATTATTCATCAAAATAGGAATAAGTAATATTAATATGATAGCTAGATTAGTGGCATGTTTTCTCCCTGGAATATCATAATTTAAAACCATTTTGGGGGCTTTTTAAATAATAACTTTGTGTCTTTAGTCCATTAAGCACATCTTAAAACCACAGGCTATCATTTGACAGGTTGCCATAAGATGGACAGTGTCCTCTCTGCAAACATCTTGACAGGTGAATGTTTTTCTAGGGGGTGTGGCAGGCCTAGGTAGACATCATTGGAAAATACTAGCAGTAGCTTTCCACTAGCCTTTTGATAAACAGTCCTAGAAAAAGGTCATCTTTCCACCAGTGCTAGTAAAGCAGAGCTTTAGAGCACAAATATTTATTTTAAAAATTTGATTTTAAAAATTCCTCCACTGTTTGCTAGTTCTACTATCTGGTCCTACTCTTACCGGAGCAGTATTGGCATAAATAAATCAGCACTTTTCTATCTCACCTTTCTCTGTTTTGGCATATACTGTAACTAACATACCCATTTTTGAGGAACATTAGTTTTTGCCAAGGCATTTATGAAATTACATTAAGCATTATTCCTTATTAGTTTAAACTGAGATGATTAAAGGATGGACCCTTTAAAGATCTTAATGACTTTTTCAGAGGGAAAGTATAAAAACTTACCCCAAGATCAAGTTGATTGTTATTACTGTGATTTTTTTTCTTTTGTCCAAATATGAGTAAATTAAGACACTGTAAGTTTGCAAGAACAATGAATAAGCTGATAAAGATCAAAGTGAAGCCTTCAAGTGCTCATCAAATTCCAGGCTTGGGGCCGGCCTCCTTGTGTAGCACTTGTGATCTGTTTTCTCCTACCATGAGTCATGTTTTCAATCTTGTCTTGCTTAGCATCTTAGGCAACTCACGGTCTGAATTATACCCATCATTTTATAATATGATAAGAATCAGCAGTTCTTTTTTAAAGACAGAGTTGCTACATAATTATTCCACAAAGCACACCACTTCCTACATCATAATACCTATAATTATGGCAGTAGGATATTCATGACCTTTGTCACAACTATTTGATTTGGTTAAAGCTTTAGTTTTTGAACCAGAGTCATAATATTAAGTATCTTATAGAAAGGCCAGATAAGAAATTAATATGAACTATGTTTAATTTTTACAAGTATTTTCTTTGTTTTTCATCAAATAAAACATCAATAGATTTTTGGCAGCGATAACATTGCGAGAAGTGAACAGTCTTCATCCAATTACTCTGAAACACAAGTACTCCCAAAGGGTAGCGATATGGGATTTTTTTGTTGAACAAAAATCTTAAATCTCTATAAAACATAAAAAGTAGGATTATTACAGTAAAATTGTCATCTCAATTCTAATTCTCTGCTTTTTGTTTTATCTGGTTATGTCTGAGCAGGCAGGCTGTGCATTCTTTGCTGTTTTCTCATCTGTGTGCATGATACTTCTCACCACCTTGTCCAATGGGTAGGGCCAATTTCTCAGCTATGGTGCAACAGGGCAGGTCCAGCTGAAGGAGAGGGGCTGGGATAGGTTGTTTGTGGCATGTACAGGGTCAGACAGGGTGGGTCTAGGTGTCAGTGCAGGGCAGGTCCGGTAGACCTTGCTTGTGCTGCTTGGTGGTGTGATGTTCAGTGCACAGTGCAGATAGGCAGAGGGGGTGGGGGGTGGATATTGTGATGTGTGGAGCTAAGTGGGTGTGGAAAAGTAGAGAAAGAGGAGAGATAAACAGGAGCCAAAAAAAAAAAGTGCTTAGGGAGCCTGCCTTTGGAGTGGCCCCAACCCAGGGAAGCTGTGTGCTGGTGGCTTTCTAGCCAGGCAGTGCTGCACAGGCCACCAAAAAAGGACAGATATGGCACGTGCAGCTAGATGGGTGGAAGAAAGGAAAGGAAAGAAAGGAGAGACAGATAAGAAACTAGATTTAAAAAAGAGGACAGAGAAGGCGTATGTGGCTAAGTTGTTGGGGAAAAGGAATGGAAGGAATTAGAGAGAGACAAGAAACCAAAAGGAAAAAAAAGACGCCATGTGGTTGGGAGGATGGAAAGGAAGTGAGGTAGACAGAGTCCAAAAACTGAGTGAAAAAAAAGAAAAAGAAAAACCCAGAAGTGGGTCCTCAGCCGAGCGGCACTGCAGAGCCCCTCCAGAAGGAGTGGAGATGGCACACAGTGCCAGTTTTCATGAGAAAGGAAGGGAGGTAGAGAGAGATAAGAAACTGAGGGGAAAAAAGATGCCAGGTGGTTGGGAGGAAGGAAAGGAAGGTAAAAGGAGACAAGAAACTGAGAAAATAGGAAGAAAAAAATGTGCCCCAAGGGAACTCCCTGGAAGTGGCTCTCCAGCCATGTGGCACAGCACAGACCACCTAAAAGGAGCAGAGATGTCACATGTTGCCAGGTGTTTAGGAAGAAAGAAGGGAAAAATGACAGAGAGAGAGAAGAAACCAAGCAAAGAAAAAAGAAAAAAAATCACCAAGAGAGCCCACTGGTGTGGTGGTGCAGACCAGGGAAGTGGCTCCCCAGTGGCACAACACTTCACAGCCCATCTAGAAGGGGCAGAGGTGGCACTTGGCACCAGATGTTCAGGAGAAAAGAAAGGAAGGATGGTAGAGAGAGACAGTGTCTTGGTCATCTAGTGCTGCTCTAACAGAAATACCACAAGCTGATGGTTTTAACAAAGAGAAGTTTATTTCCTTACAGTAAAATAAGGTAAAAGTCCAAATTCAGGGTGTCAGCTCCAGGGGAAGCCTTTCTCTTTCTGTCAGCCTTATCATTAATGTTCTCCCGGACTATGAGCTTCTTCACGCAGGGACTCTGGGTCCAAAGGACGTGTTCTTCTCCCGCTGCTTCTTTCTTGGTGGTGTGAGGTCCCCAATTCTCTGCTTGCTTCCCTTTCCTTTTATCTCTTGTAAGGTAAAAGGTGGTGCAGGCCACATCCTAGGGAAACTCCCTTTACATTGGATCAGGGATGTGACCTGGGTAAGGGCAGTGTTACAATCCCACCCTAATTCTCTTTAACATAAAATTACAATCACAAAATGGAGGCCAACCACACAATTCTGGGAATCATGGCTCAACCAATGATACACACATTTTTTGGGAGACATAATTCAAACCATGACAGACACAAAATAGAGAAAAGAAAAAAATATCCCCAAGGGATCCCACTGGCTTGATGGTGCAGACCAGGGAAGTGGTTCCCAAGCTGCTAGGCACTGCACAGACCATCTAGAAAGGGCAGAGATGGCATACAGTGCCAGGTATTCAGAAGGCAGGAAAAGAAGGAAAGTAGAGACAGACAAGAAATTGAGAAATTAAAAAGAAAAAGAAAAAAAATGTCCCCAGGGATCCCACTGGCATAGCACTGCAGACCAGAGAAGTGGCTCCCAAGCCTGTCTAGAAGGGGCAGAGATAGCTCACAGCACCAGATATTCAAGAGATAGGAAAAGAAGGTAAGTAGAGAGAGATGAGAAACCGAGAAATGAAGAAAAAAAGAAAAGGGAAAAAGTAAAAAAGAAATGGCCCCAGGGATCCTGCCAGTGTGGCGGTGCAGACCAGGGAAGTAGTTCCTCATCCTGGATTACAAGTTTCTTGAGGCTTGAATCTGCATGTACAGTTCTCCTTAATACTGCTAAACATGTAGCCCTGTGTTGGGCACATTGCTGTTGCTAGCTGCTATCTACTCAGCCTTCAACTCATGGTGAACCCCTGCACAAAAAATGTAAACCCTGCATGGTCCTTCACATCCCCAAGACCAGTTGGGCATTGGACTTTTGTGATCCATTGGGTTTTCAATGGATGATTTTCAGAAGTAGATCATCAGGCGTTTCTTCCTAGTCTGTCTTAGTCTGGAAACTCCACTGAAACCTGTTCAGTAACATAGCAACATGCAAGCCTTCACTGACAGAAGGGTGGTGGCTGCGTAGGAGGTGGATTGGCTGGGAATCCAACCTGGGTCTCCACGTGGAAGGTGAGAATTCTACAAATGAACCACCAACTCTGCTGGGCACAGAGAGGAATGTTAATGATGCGAATTGAGACGAAGTGAACAAACTCGTGTTTTAGGAGTCTTGGTCCCTCTCTTTACCATCCAGTCGATTCTGACTCATAGTGACCCTCTCAGACAGAGTAGAACTGCCCCTATAGGGTTTCCAAGGAGCAGCTGGTGGATACAAACTGCCGACCTTTTGGTTAGCTGCCAAGCTCTTAACCACTGCACTAAGCAATCTAGAGCCAGTCAATCTTACTCCAGTGTTTTTAATAGATGTGAAGAGCTTGGCATTTATTTAATCCATTCAACAAGTTACTTTTTACCTCCCACTGTGGGCCTGAGGATAACATAAAAAATTAAAATCATGATTACTATATTCATATGATAGTTTTTTTTGTTTTTTTGCCACAACAGGTAAGTTTCAGAAAGCCTGAGGATAAGAAATTTGTCCAAAAGTGATGTGTTTTATGTGAAATTTGGGCTAGGTGATTTAACTTCCCGGTGTTCTTTGGAATTAAAACCCATTCTTGGCTCATCTGTAGGGTAAGGATGCATGCCAACTGCCTTCTGATCCCAAGTGTTTGAACTGTTTCATTCACTGGTTGTTTTGCCCCCTTAATAGGCTACAAACCTGCATTATCTCTTCTTAATGTCAGACTCTTTGACTCCAACCTCATAAATTTGTGCAATGCCATCTCTGTAAACTGTATTTTGTAAATAAAAGTAATAATATGATAAGTCACAATTATGTAAAATAATCAAGTCTTTGAGGTGGGAGGAACCTTTGTTCTTGTGCTTGCTTGTGGTTCATGTTGTCCTCACTGCTGCATAATTGTCCTTGTCTTTGCTGTTTCTTTGCCATGGATTTCTTTGTTTCTCCTTTGTCATACTTTTTTATTATTTCCTTTGAAATATAACCTCTCCTCTACCGGTATGCAGATTTACTTTAACATCATCCATTAAGAATTGATCAATAATTTACAATATAACTATCACTGTATGGGACACTATGGGAAAAACTCCAAAATCTATTTGATAGTTGATGTAGCCTCTCCCCTTGAGGAGTTTAGGAACTAAGGGATGACTTTTCTCGATATTATTCCATACCAGTCTAAGCCATAGATATTAGAAAATTACAAGCAGTATGTTGATATTCCCTATTGGAATATTCAGTATTTCTCTGGGACTTTGCCCTCTTTGCTTATCTACCAGAGAGATAGAGGCAGAAAAGGAGTCCTGGAAAGGGCTTTGACCGTGTAATTTATGTTTTCTGTGTATGCTTTCAATATTGATTCCCTTTTTAGTGAAAGCTCAGACTGTTGATTTCTTGAAGTTCTGTTGGTAAACATGGGATTTATTCCATCCATTCTTCTAATCATCCCCCTAATTTCTAAGCTAGACCTAGAGATGCGTAGTAGGAGTTGATGCATAAAACCCTAGGAAATAATGACTGATTTTATCTAAAATGTTATATTATAAAATGCATTAAGACATTTCAGAGTAAAAATGGCTGAAAACTGTGAAATTCATATTTTATGGTCAGCTTTTAGCCTCATAAAATTCTTCAAAGTTGGTATCTTACTACTTTCCTGATGAAAAGAAAACGTGGAAAGGTTATGTAACTTTCCCAAGACCCAAATTCTAATAGGTGGCAGAGCTGGGATTTGAACTTATCTCTGGATACATTCTGAGTACACTCTCTCTCAACCACTCTGCTAAATGCTCTCACCTTTGAGGGACACTAAACAGAGGCATATGGAGAGAGAAACAAGTGGTTAGGTGACTTGATTTTATTTCATTTGTTAATAACTATTGACCTACCAAAGCTGCTGCGGGCTGGAATCCTTCTGCACAGTTGGCCGCAAGGTGCGGGGATGCGCAGCCCTGAGGCCAGGGAGGAGAGGTTTTAGGCTACACCTGCGGCCTCCGTTCCCCGTCCCCGCCTCGGCCACCTGCTGCAGCCAGATTCAGCCCCCTGGAGCATTGCGCCTTGGGTCCTCCAAGCTGACGCCGCTGTAGCTGTGGCTCAGTGGCGCAGGGTTCTGTAGAGCCCCTCATTGTTGAGCGCTGCAAGCCCCTTCAGGGATACCCTGACCTGCCTCCTCTCAGAGGCTCAAGGTTTGAACTTGGAGGTGGCACTGGCCTGGATCCCTGTGAGGCCCGCAGGTGCTGGCGGCCCAACAAGCTGCGGTGAGACACGTGTGCAGACCAGAGTCATGCAGATACTGCCACCTCTAACTTCTTCAGCCCTGAGCACCTCACCTCTGACCCCCAGCAGAGGAAAGCAACGTGGTCAAGAGCAGCTAAACTTCCACTAAAACAGAGGGGCAGTGAACCTGCAGGCTGACCTCACTCTTGGCATTTAACCAAATTTGTGGAGAACAAGCCTGATGCCAGCATGATGTGAATATTCCAGGGTACGATTGACACTCCTTGGCACCAAGACTACCATTCCAGCTCCTCTACAAGTGACCTCTTCAACTATGATCATACTGATCTGGGGCGGAGCCCTGACCAGTGCAGCTCCTAGGGGAGCATGCAGAGCCTGGAGCCCAGTATAGGATACCCACCTTGCCATCTTTTTTCCCTTGCCAAGTCAACAAATAGCTTTGACCAGCTCAGCCACCTACAAAACAAGAGCGATTCTGCTTACAGCTTCTTCTCCACCAGTTCTAGCATCCTAGAGTATCCGCCTCCTGGTGTCTCTGGTTCGGAACATTCAGGCTACATGGATACCACTTCTGCTCGAGGTGGCCTCCTGAAAGGCATGAGGCAGGCAGACATTTTCTGTATCAAGACAGTCTGTGAGACTCTGCGGGGAGTCTCAGAAGATTCTGAGGTAAACTCTTCAGCCCTGCTTCTTCAGGGTAGGGAAACCCAAGCATCAGCAGAAGGTCAGAGCTATGATAAATGCCATAATGTTCTTCACGGCAAGAGAGTTGCACTGCCATCCTGGAACCAGCAGTGCCCCAGTTCCTTGGAAACTGCTGCTGACAACCCACCTCCTAAGGTGGTTGCACTCCTTTCCCCAGATCGGAGCAACAGATATGCAGCCATCCGGCACTGTGATTGGCCCCAGCTCCTGGTCTAGCCTTGATCAGAAATGGTTCTGCCAGCCTCAGGCAAACTTGTCAAGCTCCCTGAAGTCTCCATTCATTTAGGAACAGCTGCATACTGTACTAGAGAAGAGTCCAGAGAGCAGCCACCCTCCCCAGTGAAGCCCAAGCGTAATTATACCCAGAAAGCGCAACTAGGTCAACCTCTGCTCCCAAATGGCATCTACCCTGTACCTTCTGTGGAGCCACACTTTGCCCAGGTACCCCAGTCTTCCAGGAACAGTAATGGTATCCTCTACCCTGCACTGGCCAAGGAGAGTGGATATACAGCCCCTCAGGCAGCTTGTGACAAGATGGCTACCTTTGATGAGAATGGGAACCAGAATGGGTATAGCAGGCCTGGGTTTGCCTTCTACCAGCCCTTAGAACATGACTCACTGTTCCCATTGGGGACGAAACCAGAAACTATAGCCAAGTTTGTCCCCTACAAAGTACATTTCCCATCAGTGCCTGAAAAAAGGAGGATACCTCCCCAAGGAGACATCTCACATCTCCCCAAGGCAACAGGCCACACTCCAATAAGAGAAAGAGCACCCACAGCAACAAACAATATTCTAATCACCACAGCCTCAAACTGCCTCAGGTTCTGGCCTGGCAAGTGGAAGACAAGAGATCTTCCAGGCCCTCGGAGCCCTAGGAGGTGGATTTCCGGGAAGACCATAATGCTAACCTTCAGAGGAGGCAGGAAAGAGAAGGTCTAGACCAGAGCCTGTCAGGAAACTTTAGCAAGACCAAGCCAGCCTTCTCATCTCTCCAGAACATCCACGAAGTCTAAGAAAGCAAAGCAGCCTGGAGCTAGGAGGGGGAACTCAGGAAGGCTACCCAGATGGCAAACTAGCCTCTATATAGTCAACACTAAGGCTGAGGACCTTGGAAGGAAAATCAGTCCTGACCACAGGAGCCATCGAGACACGCCAGTTTCCTCTCTAAGACTTGAGAGGAGAACTAGTGTTTCTGCCTCTTTCCACAGTTCAGACCCAAGATACGAAGAGCCCTCCTCCCTATTGCACGAGCAGATGTCTATTCTGGGCTGAAGGCGGCTGAGCTCAGGCATTGCCTCAGCTTTGCAGGGCTTTCAGTATGGAAGCCCCACAGCTCGGTGCTGGAGAAAGTTTCCAAAATTGAGCAGCAAGAGCAAGGAAGCCAGAGACCCTCAAGTGTAAGCTGCTCCTGTTCTGGTCAAACCTATAGGCCCAAGAGGACCGTTTCAACTTCCAGTATTTCTGGGAATGAATTTGAGGAGGCAAGAGCCAAAATCTGTTTTTCTGAATTCATTGAGCCTCTAGGCAATGGGGAGGAGCACTTCAAAAATGGAGAGACCAAGTTAGAAGAGGTTTCCCTGGCAACCATGCGGACAACAGCTGAGGAGGGGTGCAGATGGTGGCTGCGGCCCCCTTACTCGGAGGAGTTGAGCCCCCTAGGGGGGATGCTCCCTCCTCCACAGCCAGAGAATCTTTCAGCTCTTAGGCGAGGCCGGGAAGGCAGCTGTGTGGCTGGATGGCAGGCCTGCCACTCCCAAGTTGCCCCTGCTGGAAGCCTCCTTCAGCTGCACCTACCAGAACAGCATCAAGTAGGCACAGTCCCATGTCCTGGGGGCCACCTCCTTTCAATGGAGGGACCTTGAACTGGGGGTGCCTAGGACATTCAGGCCCTACGGCCCGGCCGCCTCAGCCCATGTGGGGCTGCAGAGTCCCGGCGCTCCAGCGATGGCCTCCCTGTCCCACACATGCCCTGTGAGCAGAGCAGCGTGACCCCGGCCTATGGTGAACCGGCCCCGCTAGCGCCCCCTGCTACTCAGAGAGGGGAAAGCCGGCACCTAGGCCATAGCAGAAGCAGGATTCCTACTAAAAGCCCTAGAAGATGAAAGAGGTGGGGGTCTTGGAGAAGGCCAAGCCAACTCCTTGGGTCCACAAAGGCAGGGGCTGCGTTTTCTGGAAACCACAATGGCCGACCGCTGCGGGATCTTCCAACCTGAGGGGAAGGGCTGCTGGACGCTGAGCCTCTAGGGCTCGGAGCTAAAGCAATACCAGCAGAGAGCCTTGGCCGACTCCATTCAGCGCAACACCGGCAAGGGGCCCTTGTTCTCTGGTGGCTGTGGAGTTTGCCCAGACCGCCTATCCCCAGCCTGGCCTGGCGGCGCCTGAAGGCCCCAGACTTACAGTGGTCTCCAGCCTTAGCTCACTGCAGGAGACCAGCCTGCAGCCCCGCAGGGAGGCCTCCCTCCTGCTGGCCACGGCGCGGGTGGCTGGGCCAGGGAGCACCCGCGGACCCCTCAGAATAGCAGCAGCTCTTTTGCCAGCGGCTGCCTCCTCTGGGAACGGCCATGGGGACCACTAGGTCTCAAGGGAGCCTACCGGGGCCGAGCTGCTCGGTGGAGCCAACTGCGGGCCTCGGATTCCCCAGAAGGTGGACAGGACCCCTGGGGAGTCATCCTTCTGGGGCGCCATAGCTGGGAGGATCGGGAAGTCCAAGTCCCCTGAGGACCTGCTGGAGCGCAGGGATGTCCTGGCCATCCCTGCCCATGTACAGTCCAGGTCATCTCCCACTGCAGACAAAAAGCACCAGGATATAATTTTGTGGATTACAGTAGCTTTGGTCTTCTTGTAAAGGACTCATGTTTCTTGGCTGACCCTGTATCTAGGTCACTCAGTTGTTCAGAAAGAGGCGGTGAAGAGATGCAGTGTTCACACACCATCCTAGCCCTAGTTGGGGTGGTGCAGCGTACAGAGCAATTGGTAGCCCCTAAGTTTGCAGTGAATGTCCTGGAACCCTGGACCCTTGGAGACAAGCTAGCAAGACACCTTGCCCCAGGCCACTGCCAGCAGGAATGCAGGGCCATCTTACAGACACCAGGATGGGACCACTGACCCCACTCAGCTCCGCTCTGCCTTCCACCATGCCCTCCACCTACCGCTCACAGGCTGTTGCCGACCAGCAGGCTGACAGTCAGGCAGAGCAACAGCCTTGTTCACCCTGCACCCCTGCAATAACCTCTCAAAGTAACAGTCCCAGCCTCACCCAGCCTCCAAGTCCTAGAGGCCTGGAATTCATCAGCCCAGAGAATGGAATAGAGGAGGGGATGAAGAAAAAGTTCTTGCTACCTCAGAATCCTCCTCCCCCTCAAGTAAAATGGGCCTATGCAGTCAGAGAGGACAGCTTTCCTGAGGAATCCTTGTCACTAGAGTTTGCAAACCTGAAGCACTGTAAGAAAAAAAGGCAGCAGAGTCTTCCAAGTTCAAGCAGCACTTCCTACCCAGACACGCTGTTGGGGCCCCAAGAAGTCCAGGGAGGATCTCCCTCTGAATATTCAAGTTGGTCCTGCAGGCCTCCCCACCACCTCGGGAGGATTATGACGATGAAGTGTTTGTAAAGGACTTGCAACCCAGTGCCACTTCAGCCCCACATTTGAAGCTCTTCTCCCACCGCTACCTCCTCCACTGAGCCTGGAAACCCTGGTGAATAGCTTGGATGACTTTCCCCCACCCCTTCCCCAAGCTGTGTGTGAGGCACAGCTAGACAGCGAAGCTTATGCGGAGCCCCATACTAGCAGCTCTAGCAAATTTTCCAAGGTTTTTACTGCAAGAGAAAGACCAGTGCCTGGTGCAGCCCATTTGGTGGGTAGTCAGATACTGGCTTCCAGACCCCAAGCTTCTATCAAGGCTTCGGAGGCCAGCGAGGCCAACCTGCCCTCCATCATGGGTGACCAGCTCTAACTGGCTGGGTTTCTTGGCAAGCAGCCAAGTCCAGGGCGGCCACCTCCCATCCAGACCCAAAGCCTCATTCACAATCTAGTCAGTGAAACTCAGGGTTTAGAAAAGAAAGTCAGTACTGGTCCTCAGAAAACATCGCAACAGAAGCTTTAACCAAGGAAATTGTCCACCAAGACAAATCTCTGGCAGACATTTTGGATCCAGACTCCAGAAGGAAGACAACCATGGACCTGATGGAAGGTTTGTTTCCCTGAGATGTTAACTTGATGAAGGAAAACGGCATAAAGAGGAAGGCCATGGAGAGAAGTGTCAACTGCCCAAGCTGCAAAGAAAAGAGGAGTGAAGAAAAGGAAATGGTGGGCTTGCTGGTCAACTATCCTGCTTACTAAAGTGTGTCCGCCTCCAAGGCTGAGCTTCTGAACAAAATCAAAGATATGCTGAAAGAGGTGATTGAGGAACAGGAGCAGGCAGATGTCAATGAAAGGAAGGCAGAGCTCATTGGAAGCCTCACCCACAAGCTTGAGACCCTCCAGGAATCAAAAGAGAGTCTGCTGATGGACATCAGGCTCAATAACGCCTTGGGAGAAGAGGTGAAGGCTTTGATCCGTGAGCTCTGCAAGCCCAATGAGTTTGACAAATACAAGATGCTCATAGGGGACTTGGACAAAGTAGTAAACCTGCTGCTTTCCCTCTCGGGTCACCTGGCCCATGTTGAGAACGTCCTTAGTGGCCTTGGGGAAGATGTCAATAATGAAGAACAGAGCTCTCTCAACGAGAAGAAGAAGGTCCTGGCTGTGCAGCACAAGAATGCCTGGGAGCTCAAGGAGAAGCTCGACTGAAGAGAACAAGTGGTGCTGGACATCCTCGTCAATCACCTTTTAGAGGCGTACCTCCAGGACTACCAGCATTTTATAAACATGAAGTCAACACTCCTCAATGAGCAGTGAAAGCTGCATGACAAGATCACACTGTGCCAGGAGCAGGTCAAGTGTCTGCTGGAGAGCCTTCCCTCGGATTTCATTCCCAAGGCAGGGGGCGTTGTGTAGCCCGTGAACCCTGCAAGCGAAGCAGCTCCTGCTGGGGTATGTACTGTCAGTAGTAGTTATCCAGCATTAACCTCTCCACTTTAACCTCTTCTGAGACACCCAGTTAAAAGATTGCCTTTTCTCTCAACACTATTTATACTGAAAAATGTTTCAGTACAAACCACTGTATAAACTATATGGGTTATTGGGGTTTTTCTGGATAAAAGGAAACAAATTCTCTCCAGGAAAAAGCCTTTTTTTTTTTCCTTCTCTCCTTTCATGATTGACCCTCTGAGAGCTCAAATGCTGCCGGAAACTTACCCTTTTCTATTATTGTTTTGTAGTGGAAAGAAAATTAATGAAACTGTGAGAACTGGTTGGAGAGGGTTTGATGGATCATTTAATTTTTAATAGGCTTGGGCAACATAGATCAATGTATGTAGGAATCAGGAATGTATCCATAATGGCCTTCCTTTCTTTCTTGTGTACCCTGATGGCAGGGTACAAGTCCTCACTAATGAAGGGTCTGCAACATAAAGCCATAAAAAGACACACACACACACACACGCAGATACAGACACACACACACACACCCTGAGAGAAAGAATTGTAAAACCTTGGACATTGTCATTATTTATATTTTTAAAAATGAGAAAAGATCATTTTGTTTGCGTGCTAACCACTTATTTGATTCTATTTTGTGGTGGATGTAGACCATTATGTCTGAGCTTTGTATTTTGTGAAAACCTTAATAAAAATGAAGAATTCCAGAGATAAAAAAGTAATAATTATTATTGATCTATATAACTTAGCATTTTTAAGTTCCTAGTTCATGTTTCTTTAGGGAAACTATAAAGAAAGATAAATAATACTTAGGGTTCTGGGGATAGATGAAGGCAGCATCCCCAGCAATGGATGTGACTTCAGAAAGCCCTCTGATGTACAAAAGAATCACCTACAAGACAGAAACTTTACTCTTCATAGTAAAGTAAGGCGTTGTTATTGTTGCTGTGGTAGTTGATGTCGAGTAGATTTTGAACCATGATGACCCCGTGTGTTACAGAGTAGAACTGCAACATAAGGTTTTCTTGGCTGTAATCATTAGTACAAGTTAAAATGCAAAAAGCCTTAATAGGTGGGGCAATATACTGAAATATCATCATTCAATCAGGTATTTACAGAACTTCACAAGTTAAAGAGCGGCAAGTACTCTAACAGAAGAGTCTTGGGTCTGGTTTCCTGAAAGTAGAGTCGAGATGGGTAAATGGTATAGTGAGTGAATGTCCTCAGGTGCAACCTGTGAGGCAAGCCAGGACAGAACCCAGGAAGGAGAACTTTAGTCTGATCCCATGGAGGGGCTCTGGAGTAAGAAAGGCTCCAAGGAGTTGAAACAGGTTGGTCTTTTGCACCCCAAATAAGCTAGTCATTGACTCCTCTTTCTAAATCCTACCCCTATCCTGCCCGTGTAATTCGGAATCTCCCACTCCCAGGCATTTCCAGTAGAGGTGACTTCCAGGGCATCAGAGTAACTCCTGGGAGATTTTATAGTTGTGAATGGTCAGCAGCCTGACTCGTAAGAGCAGAGGAAAAGGGGGAGTGCCTCACCGTTGCCATCTACTACAAAAACTTGGACAAAATGGTCTGAGAAAACAGAAAGGAAAAAGATTATTTTCACCTAATGGAGAAGAAATTTTTAGTCATTAACACCATAATATGAATGAGGTACTCAGGAGTTAAATTTTATAAAGGAGTTTTGGAGAGGGAAAGGGAAGAGAGAAGGAGAGAGAGAGAGAGTGAATGTATCAAAGGGAAAAAGGAATGGAATGGATTGACCAAAACCAAACCAAAGCCATTGCAATCTAGTCAGTTTCAAATCACAATGACCTTATAAGACAGAATGTAACTGCCCCACAGTGTTTCCAAGGCTATAATCTTTACAGAAGCTGACTGCCACATCTTTCTTCTGCAGAGCTTCTGGTGGGTTTGAACCACCAGCCTTTCATTAGCAGCCAAGTGTTTTCCCACTGCACCACCAGGGTTCCTATGGAATAGATTGCCTATGTCAAAATGTGCTATGGTGTTTACAAAGCTTAACTGTATCGAGTTTTATAACCATTCATCAGAATAGGAATAAGTAACATTGATATGATGGCTAGATTAGTTACATGTGTTTTCTTCCTGGAATACCATAATTTAAAACCATCCTTGGGGCTTTTTAAATAATAAATTTGTGTCCTTAGCCGATTAAGCACATCTTAAAACCACAGGCTATCATTTGACAGGTTGCCATAAGATGAACAATACCTTCTCTGCAAACATCTCAGATCAACCATCTTGACAGGTGAATATTTTCCTGGGGGGTGTGGCAGGCAAGGGTAGACATCATTGGAAATTTACTTCTAGAATCTTTCCAATAGCCTTGTTGATAAACAGTTCTAAGAAAAAGGTCTTCTTTCCACCAGCGCTAGTAAAGCAGAGCTTTGGAGCACAAGTATTTATTTTAAAAACCTGATATAAAAAGTTCCTTCATTGTATGCTAGTTCTACCATCTGGTCCCACACTTACCAGAGCAGTATTGGCATAAATAAATTAGCACTTTTCTATCTCACCTTTCTCTGTTTTGGCATGTACTGTAACTAATATATCCATTTTTTAGGGACATTAGTTTTTGCCAAGGTATTTATAAAATTACATTAGTGTTATTCCTTATTAATTTAACCTGAAATGATTAAAGGATGGGCCCTTTAGAGATCCTAATGACTTTTTCAAAGGGAAAGCATAAAAACTTACCCAAAGATCAAAGTGATTATTATTACTGTGATGTTGTTTTGTTTTATCTTTTTTTCTAAACATGGGTAAATTAAATGACTGTAAGTTTGCAAAAACAATGAATAAACTGATGAAGTTCAAGGTGAAGCCTTCAAGTGCTCATCAGATTCAAGGCTTGGGCTTGCCTCCCTGTGTAGCACTTGTGATCTGTTTTCTTCTGCCAGAAATCATGCTTTTCCATCTTGTTTTGCTCAGCACATTAGGCAAATCATGGTTTGAATTATACACATTATTTTATAAAATGATAAGATTCAGTAGTTCTTTTCTGAAAGACACGGTAGCTACATATTTCTTCCACATAGAACACTACACCCTGTATCATAATACCCATAATTATGGGAGTGGAATATTCATGACCTTTGGTTTGGCTAACTACTAGGTTTGGCTAAAACTACTTGGTTTGGCTGGAGTTTTAGTTTTTGAACCAGAGTTATAGTATTAAGTATCTTATACAAAGGCCAGAGAAGAAATTAATGTGAATAACATTTAATTTTACAAGTCTACTTTGTTTCCTCAAATAAAACATCAGTAGAATTCTGGCAGATATAAACAGCAAGAAGTGAACACTCTTCATTCAACTACTCTGAAACAAAAGTGCTCCAAACTGCAGTGATAGGGAATTTTTGTTAAAAAAAAATCTGAAATTTCTCTACAACAGACAAAGTAGGATTATTCCAGTTAAACTACAGTCTTGAATCTAATTCCCCCTGTTACTAAGGCAACATACTTCTACTCTCTTTTCCAAATTCTCCCATTTATATTACGTGATATATTCTCACAACCAATGTTGCCACGTGGTTGTCTCTCATCAGCCCTCCATTTTTGGCTCTGGGTGCTCTCTGATCATACCATTGACCTTCTAATAGTTGACTCTGGTGGAGTCTCTGTACACTGTGTGACCTCACAGCTCTGGGAGCTTTCGACCCAGTGGATTGTCCCTTTACCTCCTTCCCACCTGTCCCCAAATTCTTTCTTCTAGTTGGGGCAATTCTCTTTCATTTTAAGTCTCCACTTCCTTCCTTACATTGCTCCTGGGTTATCTTCTGCTGTCCTCCCTTACACAGGAACATTTCCCAGACTGATTCTTCAGAGCTCTTTTATTATCTATGCAGTGTAGGAGTTAAGAACATTAGAGTCAGAAAAAAACCTAGATTTGAATTCTGATTGTACTGACTACTAGCTGTGTGGCTTGGAAAAAGTTATTTAAAATTTCAGATGCCCTATTATCTTATGTATAAATTGAAAGTATAATATTTATTCTTTATTTAATAATGGTATAGTAAAATTAGGTGATATTTTGGAAAAAAGTACTTTGTACAGTATTGGCATGTAGAATAAACTCACAAGAAATGGTAGTTAGTTTCCTATTTCTGGATAAGTACATCTGTATTCACTAGGTTGTAAACTTCATGAAGGCAGATATACTTGTTTTATTTTTAGCACCAGAATGAGTGCATGGCATATAATAAGCTTTCACTAAATTGTTGTTGAATGAATGAATGGATATGCAAAGAAAAAACTTTCAGTGAAATGTTGTTAGCTGTTTTGGGGTTGGCCCCATACAGAACCAAATGAAATGCCGAGAAATCCTGTAGTATCTCCACAATCGTTTGAAGATTGGATCATTGTGATCCATAGGGTCATTGTTGGCTGATTTTCAGACGCAGATCGCACAGCATTTCTTCCCAATCTGTCTTAGTCTGGAAGACTAGCTGAAAAACCTGTTCACCATCACAGCAACACACAAGCCTCCACCGACAGACAGGTGTTGACTACACATGAGGTGGATTATTGTTGTTGTTAGGTGCTGTCAAGTTGTTTCTGAACCAGCGCAACTCTGTGTACAACAGAACGAAACACTGCCCAGTCCTGCACCATCCTCACAAATGTTGTTATAGTTAAGCCCATTGTTGCAGCCACTGTGTCAATGCATCTCATCAAGGATCTTCCTCTTTTTCACTGATCCTCTACTTTACCAAGAATGATGTCCTTCTCCGGGGAATGATCCCTTCTGACAACAGGTGCAAAGTACACAAGATGAGGTCTCACCATCATTGCTTCCAAGGATCACTTTGGCAGTACTTCTTCCAAGACAGACTTGTTCATCTTTCTCACATTCCATGGTATAGTCAATATTTTTTTTTACCAATCCCATAATTAAAAGGCATCAGTTCATCTTTGGTCTTCCTTATTCATTGTCCAGGTTTTGCATGCATAGGAAGTGATTGAACATACCATGGCTTTGGTCAGGTGCACCTTAGTCCTCCAGTGACATCTTTGCTTTTGAACACTTTAAAGAGTTGTTTTCGAACAGAATCACCTGATGCAATATATTGTTTGACTTATTGACTGCTGTTTCCATGGGTGTTGATTGTGGATCCAAGTAATATGAAATTCTTGACCACTATTTATCATGACGTTGCTCATTGGTCCAGTTGTAAGGATTTTTGTTTTATGTTGAGACATTATCCATACTAAAGGTTGTAGTTTTTGATCTTCCTCAGTAAGTGTTTAAAGTCCTCTTCAGTTGCAGCATGCAAGGTTGTGTCTTCTGCATATTGCAGGTTATTAATGAGTCTTCTACCAATCCCTATGACAAGTTCTTCATCATATAGTTCAGCTTCTTGAATTATTTGGTAGGCCTACAAATCGAATAAGTATGGTGAAAGTATACAACACTGACCACACTTTTCCTGATTTTAAACCATGCAGATCCCCTTGTTCTGTTCAAACAACTGCTTCTTGGTCTATGTACAGGTTCTGCATGAGCACGATTAACTGTTCTGGAGTTCCCATTCTTTGCAATATTATCCATAATTTGTTATAATCCACACAATCAAATGCCTTTGTATAGTCAATAAAACACAGGTGAACGTCCTTCTGGTATTCATTGCTTTCAGCCAAGATCCATCTGACATAAGTAATGATATCCCTCATTCCATGTCCTCTTCTAAAACTGGCTTGCATTTCTGGCAGCTCCTTACTGATGTACTGCTGCAACTTTTTTTGAATTCTCTTCGGCAAACTTTTACTACCCATAAAGTACATTAGCAGGAAACAAACCCTGGTCTCCCACATGGAAGGTAAGAACTTGCTACTGAACACCAGTGCCCCTTGAAATGCCCTATTTCAGTGAAATAGTGACTCAAAAATTTAACTGCCTATCCTGATTTCTCATCTAAACTATATACCAATATTTCCAGGCATTTATTCTTTATCTCTCTGGATATCCTATCGTCTTTTTCAAGGGAAACACGCACTTTTCTCCACCTATAACACCTATCCCTGGTATGGCACAATACATTAACTTGATGCCATCCTTGTCTATCTTTCTCTCTAGTATTCCGTATCTAGCTGGTTCCCCAGTACTAATTATCTTTAGAATTTACCTCCACCCCTCTATTTCTACTAATCTTCTGTGTGTAAATTAGCTACATTTCTTTTTGTCTCTTTCCAAGACATTCCCTACAGTGAGCTTTGTCAAACTCAAAATAACCCTAGTTTTACAAGTGAAATAATGGAAAACCCTATAGATTGAGCACTGCTCACAGTCTATCAGCGAGACAGTGGCAGAGTTGAATATAGATTTTTTAAAATTCATTTTAATAAGAAAAGCTCAAAATACACTTTTGCCCTTTGTCTTAATTCTTTTTTATTTATTTCATTTCATTGTGTTTTAGGTGAAAATTTACAGTGCAGATTAGGTTCTCATTCAAAATTTATGAATAAATTGTTTTGTGACATTGGTTGCAGTCCCCCTGATGTATCAGCACTCTTCCCCACTCCCTTTCCACCCTGAGCTCCCTGTGTCCATACGTCCAGTTTTCCCATCCCTTTCTGCCTTCTTGTCTTTGCTTTTGGGCAGACGTTACCCATTTGGTCTCATATACTTGCTTGAACTAAGAAGAACTTTCCTCAAGTATCATTTTTTTGTTTTATAGGCCTGTCTAATATTTGGCTGAAAGGTGAACTTCAGAAGTGGCTTTGGTACTGAGTTAGCATAGTATCTGGAGCCATATTCTCAGGAACTCCTCCGGTCTCTGTCAGACCAGTAAGTCTAGTCTTTTTTTGTGAATTTGGATAATTTTTCTCCTGCTCTATCGGGAACCTCTATCGTGATCTTTGTCAGAGTGGTTGGTGGTAGTAGCCTGGGACCATCTAGTTCTTCTGGGCTCAGGTGGGTGGAAGCAGTGGTTCATGTGGCCCGTTAGTCCTTTGGACTAATATTTTCCACGTGTCTTTGGCTTTCTTCATTTTCTCCTGCTCAGAACGTGATGGGACCAATAGATGCATCTTAGATGGCTGCTCACAAGCTTTTAAGACCCCAGACTCTGCTCAACAAAGTAGGATGCAGAACATTTTCTTTATGAACAATGTTATGCCAATTGACCTAGATGTCCCCCCAGACCATGGTCCCTAGCCCTCAGCCCCAGTAACTTGATCCCTCAAGGTGTTTGGATGTGTCTAGGAAGCGTCTATAATTTTGCTTTGGTCAAGTTGTTCTGGCTCCCTGTATATTGAGTGTTGTCTTTCCCTTCACCAAAGTTAACACTTGTCTACTATGTAGTTAGTGATTTCTTTCCTCCCCATCCCTCCCCTCACTTGTAACCATTGAAGATTGTGTTTTTCTGTGTATAAAGCTTTTCTTGGATTTTTATGATAGTGATCTCATACAATATTCATCCATTTATGACTGACACATTTCACTTATCATAATGCCCTCCAGATTCATCCATGCTGTAAGATTTTTCACAGATCCATCACTGTTCTTTATCAGTGCATAATATTCCATTGCGTGTATGTATTATAATATCTTTATCCATTCGTCTATTGACAGGCACTTAGGTGGTATCCATCTTTTTGTTATTGTGAATCATGCTGCAAAGAACATGGCTGTGCATATGCCTATTCATGTGATGATTCTTATATCTCTAGAATATATTGCTAGGAGTGGAATTGCTGGATTGTATGGTGTTTCTATTTTTAGCTTCTTATGAAGACACCATATCATTTTCGGTAGTGGTTGCACCATTTTACATTCACACCAGCAGTGCATAAGAGCATCAGTCTCTTTGCTACCTGTCCAAAATTTGTTTTTTTCTGGTTGGTTTTATTAGTGCCAGTAATATCTTGGTTAGATGGTATCTCATGGTAGTTTTTTTTTTTTCATTTCTCTAATGCCCTATGATTATGAACATGTCTTCTTTGGTGAAGTGTCTGTTCATATCCTTTGCCAATTTTTTAATTGAATTATTTATCTTTTTGTTATTGAGGTGTTGAAGTATCCTATAGATTTTAGAAATTAGACCCGTGCTAGAAATGTTGTAGCCAAAATTTTTTTTCCAGTCTGTAGCTTCTTTTTTTTCTCTTTTAGTGAAGTCTTTTGATGAGCATAAGTTTAATTTTTAGATGCTCCCAGTTATGCAGCCTATCTTCTGGTGTCTGTGCATTATTAGTTATGGTGTATATTCTCTTTATGCCATGTATTAGGGCCCCTAGTGTTGTCCCTATTTTTTCTTCCATGACTTTAATGTTTTAGGTTTCGTATTTATGTCTTTGATCCATTTTGAGTTAGTATTTTGTGTATGGTGTGAGGTATGGGTCCTGTTTCATTTTTTAATAGATGGAGATCCAGTTATGCCAGCCCCATTTGTGAACAAGACTGTTCTCCATTCAATAGATTTTGCCCCTTTGTCAAAAATCAGCTGCTCATACATGGTTTGATTTACATCTGGATTATTGATTCTGTCCCATAGGTCTATGGGTCTGTTGTTTTACAAGTACTAGGCTATTTTGACTATCATTGCTGTATAATAGGTCCTGAGATCAGGTAGTGTGAGGTCTCCCAGTTTGTTTTTCTTCAATAACTCTTTGCTTACATGGGGCTTCATCCCTTTCCATATAAAGTTAATGATTTGGTTGTCCATGTCTTTAAAGAATGCTATTGGAATTTGGATCGGGATTGACTTGTATCTGTAGATCACTCTGTGGAGTACTGACATTTTCACAATGTTGAGTCTTCCTATCCACAAGCATTTTCCAATTAGATAGGTGTCTTTTGGTTTCTTGCAGTAGTGTTTTGTAGTTTTCTCTGTATAGGTTTTACATCCCTGGTTAGATTTACTCCTAAGTGTTTTACCTTCTTGGGAACTATTGTAAATAGCATTGATTTGCTGAATGCCTCTTTGAAGTCTCTTTGTTGGTGTAGAAGAATCCAACTGATTTTTGTATGTTAACCTTGCATATAACTTTGCTGAAATCTTCTATTAGTTCCAGTAGCTTTCTTGTGGATGCTTTGGGGTCTTCTGTGTATAAGATCACATCATCTGTGAATAGGTGTAGTTTTACCTGTTCCATACAAATTTGGATGCAGTTTATTTATTTTCTTGCCTTATTGCTGTAGCTAGGACTTCCAGCATGATATTGAATAAGAGTGGTGATAAAGTGTATCCTTTTCTGGTTCCCATTATCAAGGGGAAAGCTTTCAGTCTCTCTCCATTTAGAATGAGGTGAGCTGTTGGTTTTGTATAAATGCCTTTTATTATGTTAATGAATTTCCCTTCTATTCATATTTGGTTGAAAACTTTTATCAGAAATAGATGTTGGACTTTGTCAAATGCCCTTTCTGCATCGCTTGAGATGATCATGTGATTCTTTTGTTTTACTTATGTGGTAGATTACACTGATTGATTTTCTAATATTGAACTATCCCTGAATAACTGGTATAAATCCCACTTGGTGATGATGTATTATTATTATTTTTATATGCTGTTGAAGTCTATTGGCTAGAATTTTGTTGATTTTTTTGCATCTATGTTCATGAGGCTTACTGGTCTGTAGCTTTCCTTTTTGTGGTGTCTTTGCCTGGGTTTAGTATTAGGGTCATGCTAGCTTCATAGAATGAATTCTGGAGTATTACTTTATTTTTCTACGCTGTGAAATAATTTGAGTTGTATTGGTGTGAACTATTCTCTGAATGTTTTGTAGAATTCCTCATGAAGCCATTCAGGTTGGGGCTTTATAGTTGGTGGTGGTGATGGGAGTTTTTTTAATTACTTCT
The DNA here is from genome assembly GCA_030035585.1 of Dugong dugon. Lineage (NCBI taxonomy): Eukaryota > Metazoa > Chordata > Mammalia > Sirenia > Dugongidae > Dugong > Dugong dugon. Next base: position 26,432,916 of record CM057464.1, read on the forward strand.
TCAATCTATTCTTTTTTTATGGATCAGCTTAGTTTTTCTACCTCAGTTTGTGTTAGTTTAGGTAGGTAGTGTGTTTCTAGAAATTAATCCACTTCCTCTAGATTTTCCAATTTGTTGGAGTACAATTTTTCATAGTATTCTGTTACAATGCTTTTTATTTCATGTGTGTCTGTTGTAATATCACTTGTCTCACTTCTTATTTGTGTTATTTGCTTCCTTTCCTGTTTTTTTTTTTCTGTTGTGTGTGTGTGTGAGTTTGTCCACTGTTTTGTATATTTTGTTCATCGTTTCAAAGAACCAACTTTTGGTCTTGTTGATTCTTGCTTTTGTTGTTGTTGTTGCCTATTCCATATATTTCTGCTCTGTTCTTTATAATTTCCTTTGTTGTGAAGCTGTGGTCTTCTTTTTGCACTTCTCTTTCTATTTGTTCGAGTTGTAGGGTTAGTGTTTTGTTTTGGTCCTTTCTTCTTTTTTGATGTGTGTGTTTATTGCTATAATATGACCTCTAAGCACTGCTTTTGCTGTGTCACAAAGGTGTTGGTAAGATGGGTTTTCATTCTAGTTTGAGTCTATGAAATATAGTCCATCCTTGATTTATTCTATTACCTAGTAGTTTTTAGGCAAGTGTTCAGTTTCCATGTATTTGATTTTTTCCTTGCAGTTTCTGTTATTGATTTCTACTTTTATGACTTTAAAATCAGAGAAGATGCTTTTTATTTTTTCATTGTTTTGGATTTTGTTGATGCTTGCTTTGTGGTCTGAAATGTGGTCTATTCTTGAGAATGTTTCATGTGCTTTGGAAAAGTATGTATACTTTTCTGCTGTTGGGCAGAGTGTTCTGTATATGTCTATGACGTCAAGTTGGTTGATTGTGGCATTTAGATCTTCTTTATCTTTACTGAATTTCTTTCTAGACGTTCTGTCCATCACACCGAAATTGGTGTGTTGAAGTCTCCTACAATTATTGTGGAACAGTCTATTTCTCTTTTCAATGCTGGCAGAATTTATTTTATGTATTTTGGAGCCTGTCATTGGGTGCATACATATATATGATGGTTATGCCCTCCAGGAATATTGACACTTTAGTCATTATAGAGTGACCTTCCTTATGCTTTATGGTGGATTTTGCTTTAAATTCTATTTTATCAGAAATTAATATTGTCACACCTGCTCTCTTTCAGTTGTTGTTTGCTTGATATATATTTACTGTTCTTTGGGGTTTAGTTTGATTACTTGTTTGCATCTCAGGAGTGTCTCTTGCAGACATCATATAGATGGATTGTGTTTTTTTTAATCCATTCTATCACTCTCTGTCTTTTACTGGTGTGTTTAAGCCATTTACATTCATTGTAATTATTGCTAGATATGTGTTTACTGCTCTCCTTTTTTTCCTTTGTGATGACAGATTTTTTGTTTTGCTTAATTTTTTGTGCTAAGTTCTTTTTGTTTATAGATTTTCTTTTCATTTGTTTCATTATTGTTTTGTGTTTGCTGTGTTTTTATATTTTTCTTCTTTTTATTATGATAAAATAAATATGATATAAAGTATATTCTTTTTAAATATATTTCATATATAGAAATATTTCATATGTAAAAATGTTTCATATGTAAAAATAATTCTTATATAAAATATTTCATGTATAAATATATTTTGTAGAGGCGGGGCCAAGATGGTGGAGTAGTCAGAAGGCTTCCTATGTCCCTTTTACAACAAAGACATGAATAAACAAGTGATTTGACTGTATATGAATATCTAGGAGCCCTGAACAATGCAAAGTTGAGGAACTATGCTGAGTGGTGGGGGAAGAGAGAGATGGTTCGGAAGCAGCAAGGAGTTGCCTGACCTGACCAGGTGGGAGCCACAGCCCTTCAGCCTGGATCAGCTCAGGTTGCACAGTGAAGCAGGCATACAGCTCTGCTCACTCACTAGGGAGGCAGTTTCCACATCGAGAGAGATCTGGCAACAGAGGTTCTGCTTGGACACTCCGAACCAGTGAAAAGCAGCGCCCAAGTGGCTAAGGATAAGTTACATGCATGTGGCCTTTCGCAGGGATTTAAAAAAAAAAACCCATTAGGGAAATATTTGTCTCCCATTTACCTCCTCCCTCCCCACTCTGCACCGGGTCTGGCCAGCGTCAGCAATCTCTGAGTCCCCCGGGCCTGAAGTAGATCCCATAAGGTGCCCTGACCCATTCTTCTGGCCTTGGAGAGGAAACAAATTAACAAATGGAAAAAATCAGCTACTGACTCCCCTAAGCCAGGAACTCAGGGTTGGCACAGCTCCTTTGCCTAGGCACAGGCATAAGGGGTCCACAGACTTTGAGTGCCTTCCACCCCTGTATAGACTTGTGTGGACCCATCTCAACAGCATAAGCCCTCATTACCACAGAACAACAGGGTAAACACCTGAAGTCTAACTTCAACTGTTTCAGCTGTGAAGTGGCAGATTTGTGATGCTTGACTCTGCTCTGCCCTTTAAGCAGGTGCCTTACCTGTCCAGATCAGGGACTTGAGGACAGGTGGCTCCACCCATGCCACCTAGCCACCACCTGCTACAGGGGTCCAAGAATAAGTGGTGCCCCCAGTCCTTACAGCCAACAGAGTAAGGTGCCCATAGTCCAGCTACAAAACTCACCTACCTACTCGCTCTAGGGAACAGAGACACACTTTCCTTGGAGACACTGCCTTGCTCAGTGCGTGATCCCCTACTGCAGACAGATACCTGTGCCTACACCAATCACCCATGCCTCTCTAAGACTGTAGGTGAGAGCCTGCACCACACACTTGGTGATCAACAGCCAGACATCTGAGCTAAATCCATACAGGAAAAGTTAACGGACTTCTGGGCACACATACTTGGTTACAGACCTAACTACCTGGCAACAGGACGTTAGAGCCTCAAAGTCACCAATAATCAAACTAGCGCACGTGATCAACCTATTTGGGTTTATCAAAACAAAACAAGAAGCTAGGACATACTAAACAAATATAAAATAAAATTATAATAACTTATTGATGGCTTGGAAACAACAGTCAATATCAAATCATATAAAGAGGCAGTCCATGATGGTTTCAGCAAGCTCCCAAAATAAAGAATCAATAAATTTTCTGGAGGAAGAGAATTTCTTGGAATTACCAGGGGCAGAATACAAAAGATTAATATAAAAACTGTTCAAGAAGTTAGAAAGAAAATTCAACAAAATGCAGAGAAAGCCAAAAAACACACAGACAAAGCAGTAGCAGAACTTAAAAAAGTTATTCAAGAGCATAATGACAAATTTAATAGGCTGAAAGAATCCATAGAGAGACAGCAATAAGAAATCCAGAAGATTAACAATAAAATTTCAGAATTAGACAACCTAATAGAAAGTCATAGGAGCAGAATTGAGGCCGTAGAAGTCAGAATTAGTGAGACTGAAGATAGAGTACTTGACACTAACTTATTTGAGGAAAAATCAGGTAAGAGAATTAAAACGAATGATGAAACTGTAAGAGTTATGTGGGACTCTATCAAGAGAAATAACCTATGAGTAATTGGAGTACCAGAACAGGGGGGATAACAGAAAATACAGAGAGAATTGTTGAAGATTTGTTGACAGAAAACTTCCCCGATATCATGAAAGATGAGAAGGTATCTATCCATGATGCTTTTCAAACCCGACATAAGGTAGATCCCAAAAGAAGGTCACCAAGACATATGATAATCAAACTTGCCATAACCAAAGAAAAAGTGAGAATTTTAAGAGCAGCTAGGGATAAAAGAAAAGTCTTCTACAAAGGAAAGTCAATTAAAATAAGCTCGGACAACTCAGTAGAAACTATGCAGTCAAGAAGGCAATGGGATGACATACATAAAGCCTTGAAAGAAAAAAATTGCCAGCCAAGAATAATATATCCAGCAAAACTGTCTCTCATATATGATGGTGAAATTAGGGCATTTCCAGATAAACAGAAGTTTAGGTAATTTGCAAAAACCAAACCAAAATTACAAGAAATACTAAAGGAAGTCCTCCGGTTACAGAATCAATAACACAAGACTAGAACACAGGGCAAAGCAACCAGATGTCAACTCAAATAGGGAAGTCACAAAAATACATCAAAGCTAAAACTTTGAAAATAGGGAAACAGAGATATCAATAGGTAAAAAATGACAACATTAAAACAAAAAAAGAGGGAATTAAAAATGTAGACATAGATTTTTCATATGGAGAGGAAGTCAAGGCGATATAAAGAAATAAAAGATTGGTATAAACTTAGAAAAATAGGGGTAAATATTAAAGTAGCCACAAAGGAAACTAACAATCCTACAAGTCAAAATAAAAAACTAGAAAAATATAAAGACTCAGCAAACACAAAATTAACAACAATGAAAAAGATGAAAAGAAATACATAAAGAAAAATGACTCATCATAGAAAATTAAGTGGAACAAAGAAACTGTGAAAACACACAAAAAAGACATCAAAACAACAGCACTAAACTCATACCTATCAATAATTACACTGAATGTAAACTAACTAAATGCACCAATAAATAGAGAGTGAGTGGCAGATTGGATAAAAAACACGATCCGTCTATACGCTGCCTATAAGAGACAAACCTTAGACTTAAAGACTAGAGCAAGCTAAAACTCAAATGATGGAAAAAATATATCAAGCAAACAACATTCAAAAAAGAGCAGGAGTGGCAATACTAATCTCTGACAAAATAGACTTTAAAGTAAAATCTACCACAAAGGATCAGGAAAGACACTATATAATAATTAAAGGGTCAATATACCTGGAGGACATAACTATAATAAATATTTACGCATGCAACAACAGGGCTCCAAAATACATAAAACAAACTCTAACAGCACTGAAAAGAGAGACAGCTCCACAATAATACTAGGAGACTTCAACATGCCACTTTGGGTGAAGGACAGAACATTCAGAAAGAAGCTCAACAAAGACACAGAAGAGCTTAAGTCTACAATCAACCAACTTGATCTCATAGACATATACTGAACAATCCACCCAACAGAGGCCAAGTATACTTTCTTTTCCAATGCACATGGAACATTCTCCAGAATAGACTGCATAGTAGGTCATAAAACAAGCCTTAACAAATCCAAAACATCGAAATATTACAAAGCATTTTTTCTGACCAAAAAGCCATAAAAGTAGAAATCAACAATAGAAAAAGCAAGGAAAAAAAATCCAACACATGGAAACTGAACAACACCTTGCTCAAAAACTACTGGGTTATAGAAGAAATTAAGGATGGAATAAAGAAATTCATAGAATCAAACGAGAATGAAAACACATCCTACCAGATCCTTTGGGACACAGCAAAAGCAGTACTCAGAGGTCAGTTTATAGCAATAAATGCACACATACAAAAAGAAGAAAGGGCCATAATCAAAACATTAACCCTACAACTCGAACAAGTAGAAAGAGAGCAGCAAAAGAAAGCCCTCAGGTGCCAGAAGAAAGAAAATAATAAGAATTAGAGCAGAATTAAATGAAATAGAGAATAGAAAAACAATTGAAAGAGTTAACAAGACCAAAAGCTGGTTCTTTGAAAAGATCAACAAAACTGATAAGCCACTGGCCAAACTGACAAAAGAAAAACAAGAGAGGACACAGATAACCCGTATAAGAAATGAGATGGGTGATATCACAACAGACCCAAGAGAAATTAAAAGAATCATAACAGAATACTATGAAAAGTTGTACTGTAACAAATTTGAAAACCTAGAGGAAATGGACAAATTTCTAGAAACTCACTACCTATCTAAACTAACACAAGAGAAGTAGAAGAACTAAATAAACCCATAAAAAATAAGAGACTGAAAAAGTAATTTAAAAAACTCCCAACAAAAAAAAAGCCCTGGCCCAGATGGCTTCACTGGAGAATTCTACCAAACTTTCAGAGAAGAGTTAATTCACACCACTTCTACTAAAGGCATTTCGGAGCATAGAAAAGGATGGAATACTCCCAAACCCATTCTATGAAGCCAGCATAACCCTTATACCAAAACCAGGTAAAGACATCACAAAAAAAAAATTACAGACCAATATCCCTCATGAACATTGACACAAAAATCCTCAACAAAATTCTAGCCAATAGAATCCAGCAACATATCAAAAAAATAATTCACGATAATCAGGTGGGATTTTTACCAGGTATGCAGGCATGGTTCAACATTAGAAAAACAGTCAATGTAATTCATCACATAAATAAAAGAAAAGACAAGAACCACATGATCTTATCAATCAATGCAGAAAAGACATTCAACAAAGTCCAACTGCCATTCATTATAAAAACTCTCAACAATATAGGAATAGAAGGGAAATTCTTCAATATAATTAAGGGCATTTATACAAAGCCAACAACGAACATCATCCTAAATGGAGAGACTTTGAAAGCATTCCCCCTGAGAACAGGAACCAGACAAGGATGCCCTCTATCACCACTCTTATTCAACATCATGTTGGAGGTCCTAGCCAGAGCAATTAGGCTAGAAAAAGAAATAAAGAGCATCCAAATTGGTAGGGAAGAATTCAAAGTATCTCTATTTGCAGATGATAGGATCTTATACACAGAAAACCCCAAAGAATTTACAAGAAAACTACTGGAATTAATAGATTTTAGTGAAGTTTCAGGATACAAGAGAAACATAAAAAAATCAGTTGGATTCCTTTACATCAACAAAGAGAACCTCGAAGAGGAAATTACCAAATCAGTACCATTTACGATAGCCCCCAAGAAGATAAAATACTTAGGAATAAATCTAACCAGAGATGTAAAAGATCTCCACAATGAAAACTACAAGAACTACTGCAAGAAACCAGAAGAGACATGCATAAGTGGAAAAATATACCTTGGTCATGGATAGGTAGACTCAGCATAGTGAAAATGTCAATTCTACCCAAAGCTATCTACATATACAATGCAATACCTATCCAAATTCCAACGGCATTTTTTAATGAGATGGAGAAACAAATCACCAACTTCATATGGAAAGGGAAGAGGCTCTGAATGAATAAAGCATTACTCAAGAAGAAGAACAAAGTGAGAGGCCTCACACTACCTGATTTTATAAACTATTATACCACCATGGTAGTCCAAACAGCCTGGTATTGGTACAACAACAGATACATAGACCAATGGAACAGAATTGAGGATCCAGACAAAAATTCATCCACCTATGAGCAGCTGATATTTGACAAAGCCCAAAGCCCGTTAATTGGGGAAAAGACAGTTTCTTTAACAAATGGAGCTGGCATAACTGGATATCCATCCACAAAAAACTGAAACAAGACTCATACCTCACACCATGCACAAAAACTAACTCAAAATGGATCAAAGACTTAAATATAAAATCGAAAATGATAAAGATCACAGAAGAAAAATAGGGACAATGCTAGGGGTCCTAATACATGGCATAAAAACAATATGAACCGTAAGTAACAATGCACAAGCACCAGAAGAGAGACTAGAGAAATGGGAGCTCCTAAAAATCAAACACTTATGCTCATCAAAAGACTTCACCAAAAGAGTGAAAAGACAACCTACAGACTGGAAAAAAATTTTGGCTATGACAAATCTGATCAGCGTGTAATCTCTGAAATCTACAAGATACTGCAAAACCTCAATAACAAAAAAGAAATAACCCAATTAAAAAATGAAGAAAGGACAACTCAGTAGAAACAGGCACTTCCCCAAAGAAGATATTCAGGCGGCTAACAGACACATGAAGAAATACTCACCATCATTAGCCATTAGAGAAATGCAGATCAAAACTACAATGAGATATCATCTCACCCCATAAGGCCTAGCACTAATCCAAAAAACACAAAATAAGAAATGCTGGAGAGGTTGCGGAGAGACTGGAAAACTTACAGACTGTTAGTGGGAATGTAAAGTGGTACAACCAATTTGGAAATCAATTTGGCACTTTCTTAGAAAGCTAGAAATAGAGGTACCATATGATCCAGCTATCCCACTCCTTGGTATATATTCTACAGAAATAAAAGCTGTCACACGAATAGATATATGCACACCCATGTTGACTGCAGTACAGTTCACAACAGCAAAAAGATGGAAACAACGTAGATGCCCATCAAAAGATGAATGGATAAACAAATTTTGGTATAGCCACACAATGGAATACTACTCAACAATAAAGATCAGCGATGAAACTGTGAAACATAACATGGAGGAAGTTGGAACTCATTATGCTGAGTGAGTTTAGTCACTCACAGAAGGACAAATATTATGTAAGGTCACTATTATAAGAACTCAAGAAAAGATTTAAACACAGAAGAAAACGTTCTTTGATGGTTACAAGGGTGGAGAGGGAGAGTGAGGGTTATTTACTAACTAGATAGTAGATAAGAATTATCTTAGTTGAAGGGAAGGACAGCACACACTACAGGGGAAGTCAGCACAACTGGACTAAACCAAAGCTAAGAAGTTTCCTGAATACAATCAAACACTTTGAGAGACAGAGTAGCAGGGGTAGGAGTCTGGGTGTCATGCTTTCAGGGGACATCTAGGTCAATTGGCATAACAAAGCTCATTAAGAAAATGTTCTGCAGCCTACTTTGGTGAGTGGCGTCTAGAGTCTTAAAAGCTTGCAAGCAGTCATCTCAGTTGCATCAATTGGTCCCAACCACCTGGAGTAAAGGAGAATGAAGACCACTTAAGACACAAGGAAAATACTAGCCCAGAGACAGAAAGGGTTACATAAACCAGAGACTTCATCAGTCTGAAACCAGAAGAACTAGATGGTGCCTGGCTACCACCAATGACCGCCCTGACAGGGAACACAACAGAGAGTCCCTGATGGAACAGGAGAAAGGTGGGGTGCAGAACTCAAATTCTAGTAAGAAGACCAGACTTAATGGTCTGACTGAGAGGGAGGAACCCTGGAAAGCATGGCCCCTGGATTCTCTATCAGCCCAGAACTAAAACAATTTCCGAGGCCAACTCTTCAGACAGGAATTGGACTGGACATAAGGGACACAAAGTGATACTCGTGAGGAGTGTGTCTCTTAGCTTAAGTAGATACAAGAGACGAACCGGGCAGCTTCTGTCTGGATGTGAGATGGGAAGGCAGAGAGGGTTAGGAGATGGTTGAATGGACATGGGGAATCAGGGGTGGAAAGGAGGAGTGTGCTGTTGCAGTATGGGAAGAGCAATTAGAGTCACATAACAATGTATGTATACATTTTTTGTATAGGAGACTAACTTGAAATGTACACTTCATTTAAATTGCAACAATAAATATATATATAGTATATGAAAATATTCATATATTAAAAATATTACATATAAATATTTCCTGTATAAACTCTTCATATATAAAAATACTTCATATATAAAAACACTTCATATGTAAATGTTTCTTACATAAAAATATTTCTTATATATAAATATTTCACTTACAAAAATATCACACATATATAAATATTTCACATATAAACATATTTCACATGTAAAAATACTTCATATATAAAATATTTCATGTATAACTATATTTCATATATAAAAATATTTCTTATACCAAAAAATTTCATATATAAAAATATTTCATATATATTTCATATATAACTATATTTGGTATGTAACTATATTTCACATTCGTGTTTCACACATACATACGTGTTTCACACATACATATGTGTTTCTCATCTAAAGATGTGTTTCACACAAAATTTTTCATATATAAAAATGTTTCACATGTAAATATATTTCATATGTATAAATGTTTCATACATAAAAATGTTTCATACATTAAAATGTTTCATATGTAAATATACTTCATATGTAAAAACATTTCTTCATAAAATATTTCATATACAAAATAATACATTTATAAATTATTTCATATATAAAATATTTCACATATAAAAATATTTCATGTATAAAACACATCATATATAAAAACACATTGAATATAAAAAATGCTTTAAAAAATCATTTTGTATACAGAAATACTTCATATATAAAAATTTCATATATAAAAACATTTTGTACATAAAAATACTTGTATATAAAACATTTCATATATACAATTATTATGTAAGAATATTTCTTTTAAACAAACATTTCATATGTAAAACTCTTTCATATGTAAAATATTTCTTGTATACATATATTTCACATATATAAATATTCATATATTAAAATATTTCATGTACAAATATATTTCATATATAAAATATGTATTTATTATGTCAAAGTTTTTCATATATAAAAAATCTCATATGTAACTATATTTTATATATAACTATATTTCATATGTAACCATATTTTAAATATAAGTATATTCCTGTATAACTACATTTCAGATATGAGTTTCACACATACATACAGGTTTCACACCTACATACATGCTTCACACATGTATGTGATTCTCACATAAGGCTGTCTTTAACACATAAAGATGTGTTTCACACGTGAAGTTGTGTTTAATGCATAAAATATTTCATATATAAAATTATTTTATATATTACTTATATAAAATTATTCCTTATATAAAAATACCACTTATATACAAATATTTTATATAGAAAAACTATTCATATATGAAATATTTCATACGTAAAGTGTTTCCTGTGTAAAATATTTCATAGGTAAAAATTTTTCTTACATAAATATATTTCATACATATATTCCGTATATAAAAATATTTTGTATATAAAATATATCATATATAAGAATATTTCTTATTTCAAAATTATTCACATATAAAATTATTTTGTATATAACTCATTTTCATATACGTGTTTCACATGTGAAGGTGTGTTTCACACATCAAATATTTCATATATAAAAATATTTTATATATTACTTGTATAAAATTATTCCTCATATAAAAATATTCCTTATGTATAAATATTTTTATCTAAAACATTTATATATAAAAATATTTCATATATATATTATATGTAAAAACATTTCATATGTAAAATTTTTCTCACATAAATATATTTCATATATAAATATATTTCACATATAAAATATTTCATGTTTAAAATTTTCATATATAAAGTATATCATATGTAAAAATATTTTTTCAAAATTATTCATATGTAAAAATATTTCATGTATAACTATATTTCATGTATGTTTCACAGATAAATATATGTGTCACACATAAAGACGTGTTTCACAGAAAAAGACGTGTCTCACACATAAAGATGCGTTTCAACGTAGATGTGAGTTTCATGCATAAAGGTGTTTCAACAAAAGGACGAGTTTCATACTTAAAGACATATTTCACACATAAATACATGTTTTACACATAAAGATATATTTCAACATAAAGATGTGTTTCAACATAGACGTGTTTCACACAAAAAGAAGTGTTTCACATATAAAGATGTTTTCACACATGTTCACTCATTAATATGTTTCAACATAAAGATGTGTATCACACAAAAAACATGTTTCACACAAAGACACGTCTTTTACACATGAAGTGTTTCACACATAAAGGTGTCTTTCAACAAAAAAGCGGGTTTCAACATAAAGATGTGTTTCACACTAAACATGTTTTTCACACATAAAGATGTGTTTCACACAAAAAGACGTATCTCATACAAAAAGACATATTTCAAACATAAAGATGTGTTTCACACATAAAGACATGTTTCAAGATAAAGACGAGTTTTACATTTAAATATGGGTTTCACACATAAAGATGTGTTTCAACGTAAATATGTTTTTCAACATAAAGATGTGTTTCACACATAAAGACATGGTTTAACATAAAGACGAGTTTCACACTGAAAGATGAGTTTTACACATAAAGATGAGTTTCAGCATAAAGACATTTCAACATAAAGGCATATGTCAACATAAAGATGTGGTTCATACATAAAGACATGTTTTGCACAAAAAGACATATTTCACACTTAAAGATGTGTTTCACATATAAAGACATGTTTCAATATACAGAAGTGTTTCAAAATAAAGATGTTTTCACATAAAAATATGTGTTTCACACAAGACACGTCTCACACAAAAAGATGTATTTCAAACTAAAGACGTGTTTCACACACAAAGACATGTTTCAACATAAAGATGAGTTTCATACTGAAAGACGAGTTTCACATATAAAGATGAATTTCAACATAAAGATGTGTTTCAACATAAAGACAAGGTTCACATTTAAAGATGAGGTTCAAATGTAAAGACGTATTTCAACATAAAGGTGTGTTTCACATGTAAAGGCATGTTTCACACATAAAGACATGCTATAAATAAAGATGTGTTTCACACATAAAATATATCATATATAAGAATATTTCTTTGTAAAAATATTTGATGTATACAATATTGCATATATAAAAACATTTTGTATATAAAGAAGATTCATTTCACACATAAGGACACATTTCACCCATAAAAACATGTATCACACATAGAGATGTGTTTCAACATAAAGATGCATTTCAATGTAAAGTCGTGTTCCAACAAAAAGATGTGTTTCAACATAAATACAGGTTTCACACATAAAGACATGTTCACACATCAACACGTGTTTCACACTTCATGACATATTTCACACATAAAGGCTTGTTTCATACATAAAGTCATGTTTCACACAAAGATGTGTTTGACATATAAAATGTTTCATACATAAAAATATTTCTTATATAAAACTATTTGATATATAAAAATATTTCATATATAAAAACATTTCTTATATAAAAATATTTCTCATAAAATGTTTCTTCTATAAAACATTTCATAGTACATTTTATATGTAAAAAATTCATATAAAATTATTTTTTATATAAAAGTATTTTTATATATGTTTCATATAAAAACATTTCATATATAAATATAATTACTGTGTAAAAATATTTCCTATGTAAACATATTTCACATTTAAAAATATTCCATATGTAAAAATATTTCACATATAAAAATATTTAATATATACTAATATTTCGTATGTTAAAATATTTCTTATAAAAATATTTTATATATAAATACATTTGATATATAAGAATACTTCATATATATTTCATATATATAAAATATTTCAATTATAAAAACATTTCATATATAAAATTTCATGTATAAAAACGTTTCATGTATAAAAACATTTACAAAAACATTTTTTATATAAAAATATTTCATGCATAAAATATTTCATATATAAATACATTTCATATGTAAAAATATTTCCAATATAAAAATATTTCATACATAAGAATGTGTTAACTTGTTCATATATAAAAATATTCCATATATAACTATATTTCCATCATAGCTGTATATCTTATATAACTACATTTCATGTGCTTCATAATTACATGTTTCACACATAAAGACATGTTTCACACTTACAGGCATGTTTCCTACAAAGACATGTTTCACATTTACTGATGTGTTTCCTGCAGACATGTTTCACATTTACACGTGTTTCACATATAAAGACATGTTTCACACATAAAAATGTGTTTAACACAAAAAGATGTGCTTCACATATAAAGACATGTTTCAACATAGACTATACAACATAAAGATGTGTAAAATATTTCATATATAAAAATATTTCAAATATTAAATATTTCATACATAAAATATATCTAATATCAACATTTTTATACATAAAAATAATTTATATATAACTATATTTCAATTACATTTCTTATACAATTATATTTCATATATGTGTTTCATGCTTATACATGGTTCACACATAAAGACATGTTGTAAAGATGTGTTTCACACATAAAGCTGTGTTTCACACATGAAGCCATGTTTCAACATAAAGACATGTTACACCAATAAAAATGTTTATCACACATAAAGATGAGTTTCATACATAAAGATGTTTCAACATACAGATGCTTTGAATTATAAATATATTGCTTATAAAACTATATTTCGTATATGTATTTCATACTTACATATGTGTTTCCCATATACAGATGTGTTACACACAAGTTACACACATAAAGACATGTTTCACACAGAAAGATGTGTTTCAACATAAAGACAAGATTCACACTTAAGGATGTGTTTCACACATAAATATGTGTTTCACATGTATATATGTGTTTTGTGAATAAAGATGTGTGTTACACATAAAGATGTTTTTCTCACAAAATATTTAATGCATAAAAATATTTCACATATAAAAATTTCATATGTGAAAATAATTTATATATAAAAATATTGCTTTTATAAAAGCATTTTTATATAAAAATACTTGATATGTAGAAATATTTCATATGTAAGTATATTTCATTTATAACATATTTAATATATAATAATATTTCATGTTAAAATACTTCTTATATAAAAAATCTATAAATATATGCCATATATAAATATATTTCATATATAAGAATCTTTTATATATAAGTGTGTCTTTTATGAAAATATTATTCTTATATAAAAATTATTTCTTATATAAAAATTTCTTAGCTACAAATATTTCACATGTAATTATATTCTTATGTAAAAATATTTCAAATAGAAAAATATTTCATAATGACATATTTCATGTGTAAAAAATTTTCAAATATTTCATACAAAAATTTATCTTATATCAACATTTTTCATATATAGTTGTTTTATATATAATTTTATTTCAATTATGTCTATTTCTTATATAACTATATTTTATATACATGATTCATACTTACATGTTTCACACTTAAAGGTGTGTTTCACATATAAAGTCATGTTTCAACTTGAAGACAAGTTTCTCACTTAAAGACAAGTTTCACATATAAAGACATGTTTCATACAAAATATTTGATATATGAAAATATTTCATATGTAAAAACTTTTGATATATAAACATTTCATATATAAGAACACTTCTTATGTAAAAATATTTCACATGTAAATATATTTCATTTATAAATATACATATTTAATATGTAAAAACATTTCTTATATAAAAATATTATATATATTTCCTATATATAATATCTTATATAAAATATTTCATGCATAAAATATCATAAAAAATGTGTCATATATGTGTCACATAAAGGAACATTTTATATATAAAAATCACTTCATATGAAAACATTTCATATATGAAACTACTTCATATCTTAAAAAATTTCATATATAATAACATTTTATATATTAAAACATTTCATGCAAGAATTATTTCTTATATTAAAATACATACAAATATGTACAAATATTTCATATATAAATGTATTTCCTTTGTAAAAATATTTCATATGCATAAATATTTCATATATAAAAACCATTTTGTATATAAAATTATTTCATATATAAAACCATTTCATTTATAAAAGTATTTCCCTATATGTCATGGATTGAATTTTTTCCCCCAGAAAATGTGTGAAGCAACTTGGCTAGGTCATGATTCCCAGTATTGTATGATTGTGTAATCTGATGTGATTTCCTTATGTGTTGTAAACTCTATCACTATGATGAGGTTATATGTGATCTCCTTATGTGTTGTAAATTCTATCACTGTGATGAGGTTATGCTGATGAGATTTACAAGATTAGATAGTGTCTTAATCCAATCTCTTTTGAGATATAAAAGAGAGAAACGAGCAGAGACACATGGGAACTTCATACCACCAAGAAAGCAGTGCCGGGAGCAGAGCTCATCCTTTGGACCTGAGGTTCCTGCGCTGAGATGCTCCCAGACCAAAGGAAGACTGATGCATCACAAGGACCTTCCTCCAGAGCCAACAGAGAGAGAAAGCCTTCTCCTGGAGTTGATGCCTTGAGTTTGGACTTGTAGCCTACTGGACTGTGAGGGAACAAACTTGTCTTTGCTAAATCCATCCACTTGTGGTATTTCTGTTAGAGCAGCACTAGATGACTGAGACAATATATAAAAATATTTCATACATGAAAATATATCATATATAAGTATATTTCATATGTAAAAACATTTCACATATACATTTCATATGTAAAATATTTAAAATATAAAAATATTTCATATATAACTATATTTCAAATATACATTTCTTATATAACTATATTTCAAATACATGTTTCATGCTTACATATATGTTTTAAACGTAAAGACGTGTTTCACACATAGAGATGTGTTTAACATAAAAAGACTTGTTTCACACTTAAAGACATTTTGCCACATAGTTTCATACATAAAGATGAGTTTTGCCCTTAAAGATGTGCTTCACACAAAAATGTATGCTTCACACATGAACTTATGTTTCACAGAAAAAGATGTTTTTTGCACATAAAGTATTTCATACATAAAAATATTTCATATATAAACACATTTCATGTGTAAAAACATTTCATACATAAAAATTTCATCTATAAAAGCATTTCTTATATAAAATATTTCATACATAATATATTTCATATACAAATATATTTCATATGTAAAAATATTTCAAATATTAAAAAACATATATAAAATATTTCATATGTAAAATATATCTTATGTCAACATTTTTCCTATATAAAAATATTCCATATGTAACTCTATTTCAATTATAACTATATTTCTTATATAACTATAGTTGATATATGTGTTTCATACTGATGCGTTTCCCACATAAAGATGTGTTTCACATTTAAATACATGTTTCACATAGGAATACTTGTTTCACAGATAAAGTATTTAACACAGAAAAAGTGTTTCACACATAAAGACATGTTCACCTATAAAAACATTAATCATACATAGACATGTTTCAAAATAAAGACATATTTCACACATAAAGACGTGTTTCACACAAAAAGACATGTTTCAGACATACAGACATTTTTCACAAATATAGGTGAGTTTCACATGTAAAGTCGTGTTTCACACTTAATGATGTATTTCAACATAAAGACCTGTTTCAGACATAAAGACGTGTTTCATATATAAAATATATCATATACACAAGCTTTTTTCTTATTTTGCTTTAGAATTCAAGTTCATTTCTCATGCAAAAATTTATACACATATTGTTATGTGATATTAGTTGCAATCCTTATAATGTGACAGCATTCTTCCCCTCTCCACCCCAGGATTCTTGTGTACATTCAACCGGTTCATGTCCCTTCCTGCCTTCTCATCCTGCCTCCAGACAAGCTACCCAATGGTCTCGTGTATCTTCTTGAACTAGAAAGCACACTCTTCACGAGTATTACTTTATGTTTTATAATTCAGTATAATATTTGTCTGAAAAGTAGGCTTTAGGAATAGTTTTAGTTCTGGGTTAATAGAGCATCCAAGGGGCATGGCTTCGAGGGTTCCTCCAATCTCAGTCAGACCATTAAGCCTGGTCTTTTTATTTGAATTTGAGTTTTGCTCCACAATTTTTTCTTGCTCCATCAGGGACTCCCTGTTGTGTTCCGGGTCAGGATGCTCATTGATGATAGCTGGGCACCATCTGGTTCTTCTGGTCTCAGGTTGATGGAGTCTCTGGTTTATGTGGCCCTTTTATCTCTTTGGCTAATATTTTCTTTGTGTCTTTGGTGTTCTTCATTCTCCTTTGCTCCAAGTGGGTTGGGACCAATTGTTGCATCTTAGATGGTAGCTCACAAGCATTTAAGACCCCAGACACCACTCACCAAGCTGGGATGCAGAACATTTTCTTAATAAACTTTATTACGCCAGTTGACAAAGATGTCCCCCGAAACCATGATCCTCAGAACACAGAACCAGCTGCTCTGTCCCTCAGAGTGTTTGGTTGTGTTCAGGAAACTTCTTAGCTTTTGCTTTAGTCCAGTTGTGCTGACGTCCCCTGTATTGTGTGTTGTTGTTAACACCAAAAGTCAAGTTTCACACATAAAGACGTGTTTCACAGATAAAGACATTTTCAACATAAAAACGAGTTTCACACATAATGAAATGACATGTTTCAAAATAAAGATGTTTCACACATAAAGATGTGTTTCAACATAAAGATGTGGTTCACACATAAAGATACGTTTCACAAAAAAAGACGAACTTCAACATAAATCATGTTTCAACATAAAGACGTGTTTCAACATAAAGACGAGTTTCACCTTTAAAGATGAGTTTCTCAAATGAAGACATGGTTCAACGTAAAGATGTGATTCAATATAAATCGTGTTTCAACGTAAAGTTGTGTGTCAACAAAAAGACGTGTTTTACACATAAAGACGTTTTCAACATAAAGATGTGTTTCACACAAAAACACGTTTCACACATAAAGATGTGTTTAAAATAAAGATGATTTTCACACTCAAAGATGTGTTTCAACACAAAGACATGGATGGGTTTCAACATAAAGACGTATTTCAACAAAAAGACATGTTTCAATATAAAGAATAATTTCAACATAGAGACTATTTTCACACATAAAAATGTGTTTCATCATAAACGTGACCTTTACTTAAAGATGTGTTTCACACATAAAGGCATGTTTAAATGTAAACACGTTTTGACATAAAAGACGTGTTTCAACATAAAGTCATGATTCAACATAAAGACATATTTCAACATAACGATGAGTTTTACACATAAAGACGTGTTTCAACATAATGACATGTTTCAATATAAAGACATGTTTCAACATAAACGTGTTTCCACATAAAGATGTATTTCAACATAAAGACAAGTTTCACACGTAAAGGCTTATTTCAACAAAAAGATGGGTTTCATACTTAAAGACAAGTTTCTTGAATAAAGACTTGTTTCAACATTTAGATGAGTTTGACACATAAAGACATTTTCAACATAAAGACTTGTTTCAACTTAGTCTGGCTTCAACATAAAGAAGAGATTCATACTTAAAACCAAGTTTTTCACAAATAAAGATGCGTTTCAACATAAAGATGTGTTTCACCATAAAGATGTGTTTCGACATAAAGATGCTCTTCAACATAAAGACGTGTTTCAACATAAAGATGTGTTTCAACATAAAGGTGTGATTCAACATGACTTGTTTCCTACTTAAAAGATGTGTTTCAACACAAAGACGTGTTTCAACATAACGATGTGTTTCAACATA
This sequence comes from Dugong dugon, assembly GCA_030035585.1. NCBI lineage: Eukaryota > Metazoa > Chordata > Mammalia > Sirenia > Dugongidae > Dugong > Dugong dugon. The sequence goes on from CM057464.1 coordinate 26,451,872, forward strand.
AAGACATGTTTCAATATAAAGAATAATTTCAACATAAAGACTATTTTCACACATAAAAACATGTTTCATCATAAAGACGAGTTTTACTTAAAGAGGTGTTTCACACCAAAAGACATGTTTCACACATAAAGTTGTGTTTCAACATAAACACGTATTTCAACGTAAAGACATATTTCAACATAAAGGCGAGTTTCTCAAATAAAGACGTGTTCCAACATAAAGACGTGTTTCAACATTTAGACAAGTTTGACACATAAAAAGGTGTTTCAACATAAAGACAAGTTTCAACATAAAGACAAGTTTCAACATAAAGACATGCTTCAACATAAATACCTGTTTCAACATAAAGATGTGATTCAACATAAAGACACATTTCACATATAGACGTGCTTCACACATAAAGATGAGTTCCACACATAAAAAAGTGTTTGAACAAAAGATGAGTTTTATACTTAAAGATGAGTTTCTCAAATAAGGTGTGTATCAACATAAAGATGTGTTTCAACATAAAGACGTGATTCAACATAATGATGAGTTTCACTCATACAGACATGTTTCTCAAATAAAGACATGTTTCAACATTTAGACAAGTTTGACACATAAAGAAATGTTTCAACATAAAGACCTGTTTCAACATAAAGACTTGCTTCAACATAAAGACATTCTTCAACATAAAGACGTGTTTCAACATAAAGATGTGATTCAACAGAATAATTTCAACATAAAGAATATTTTCACACATAAAAACGTGTTTCAACATAAAGACGAGTTTCTCAAATAAAGATGTATTTCAACATAAATATGTGTTTCAACATTTAGACAAGTTTGACACATAAAGACATATTTCAACATGAAAATGAGTTTCAACATAAAGATGTGATGCAACATAAAAATGAGTTTCAACATTAACACGTCTTTCCATATAAACACCTGTTTCAAAATAAAGATGTGTTTCCAAATAAAGACATGATTGAACAGAAAGATGTGATTCAACATAAATATGTGTATCCCACAAAAAGATGTGTTTCAACATAAAGATGTGATCCAATATAAAGACATGTTTCAATATAAAGACAAGTTTCAACTTAAAAATTTATTTCAACATAAAGATATGATCGAATATAAAGACATATTTAAACATAAAGACATGTTTCAACTTAAAGAGTTGTTACAACATAAAGACGGTTTTCAACATAAAGATGTGATACAACATACAGACATGTTTCACACATAAAGACATGCTTTAACATAAAGATGTGTTTCAACATAAAGACAAGTTTCAACATAAGATGTGATTTATCATAAAGATGAGTTTCAACATAAACGTTTCCACGTAAAGATGTATTTCAACATAAAGATGTAATTCCACTTAAAGACATGTTTCAACGTAAGAGGTGATTTATCCTAAAGATGAGTTTCAACATAAAGACCTTTTGCCAAATAAAGATGAGTTTCAAAATAAAGATATGTTTCAGCATAAAGACATGATTCCACATAAGCACAATTTTTAGCCTAAAGATGTGTTTCAACATAAACGCATGCTTCATACATAATGTTGTGTTTCACCGTAAAGATGAGTTTCACATAAAAAGATGCGTTTCAACATAAAGATGTGATCCAATATAAAGACATGTTTCAACTTAAAGAGTTGTTTCAACTTAAAGGCATGTTTCAACATAAACACGTTTCCACATAAAGATGTGTTTCAACATAAAGATGAGTTTTATACTTTGACAAGTTTCTTAAATAAAAATGTGTTTTAAGATAAAGTCATGTTTCACCATTAAGACAAATTTCACACACGAAGACGTTTTAACAAAAAGATGTGTTTCAATATAAAAACATGTTTTAACATAAAGATGTGATTCATCATAAAGACTTGTGTCCCACATAAAGACATGTTTCAACATAGAGACATGTTTCAACATAAAGACGTGATTGAATATTAAGACACTTTTAAACATAAGACATATTTCAACTTAGAGTTGTTTCAACATAAAAAAGTGTTTCAACAAAAAGACATGATTCAACATAGAGACATGATTCAACATAAAGACGAGTTTCAACATTAACACATGCTTCTGCATAAAGATATATTTCAACATAAAGATGTAAACCCAGATAAATGTGTGTTTCTGCATGAAGTTGTGATTCAACATAATGATGTGTTTCAACGGAAAGAAATGATTCAACATAAAGACAAGCTTCAACATAAACTTGTGATTCAACATAAAGATATGATTAAATGTGAAGACCACTTTCAACATAAACACATTGTTTAACATAAACACTTTTTTAACATAAAGACTTGTTTCAACATAAAGATGTGGTTCAACATAAAGATGTGATTCAACCTACATGTTTCAACATAAAGATGTGTTTCGCACATAAAGTCATGTTTTACCATAAAGACAAGCTTCACACATAAAGAGACGTTTCAACATAAAGATGGGTTTCATACTTAAAGACAAGTTTCTCTAATAAAAAAGTGTTTTAAGATAAATATGTGTTTCAACCTAAAGACAAGTTTCACCATAAAGAAGCGTTTCAACTTAAATACCTGTTTCAACATACAGATGTGTTTCAACATGATGTGTTTCAACATAAAGACGTGTATCAACATAGAGATGTTTCAATATAAAGACTTGTTTCACACATAAAGACGTGTTTCGCCATTAGATGAGTTTCACACATAAAGACGTGTTTTAACATAAAGAAGTTTCAACATAAAGATGTGATTCATCATAAAGAAGTGTGTCGCACGTAAAGACATGTTTCAGCATAAAGTTGTGATTGAATATAAAGACATGTTTCAACTCAGAGTTATTTCAACATAAAGATGTGTTTGAACATAAAGACGTGATACAACATAAAGACGTGTCTCAACATAAACACGTTTCCACATAAAGAGTGTTTCTACATAAAGATGTGATTCAAAATAAAGACATATTTCAACATAAAGTGTTTCATCGTAAGCATCAAAAATATGTTTCCCACCTAAAAACGTGTTTAATATGAAGACATGTTGCAACATAAATACATGATTCATCATAAAAACACATAAAGACGTGTTTCTTTTATAAAGGCATGTTTCAACGTAAAGACAAGTTTTACACATAAAGACGTGTTTCAACATAAAGATACGTTTCATACATAAAGATGAGTTTCTCAAATAAAGACATGTTTTAACATAAACTTGTGTTCAACATAAAGAATGTTTCCATATAAAGATGTGCTCAACATAAAAACTTATTTCAACATAAAGACATGTTTCAACATATATCGTGTTTCACACATACAGATGTTTCATAAAAAAGACTTGTTTCACACAAAAAGATGTGTTTCACAAATAAAGATGTGTTTCAACATAAATACAAGTTTCATACTTAAAGCTGATTTTCTCAAAGAAGTGTTTCAATGTAAAGGAGTGTTCCAGCATAAAAACGTGTTTCAACTTAAAGAGTCGTTTCCCACATAAAGATGTGTTTCAACATAGGACGTGTTTCAACATAAAGATGTGATTCAACATAGATATGTTTCACACATAAAGTCTTGTTTTAATATAAAGATGAGTGACATATAAGTAAGTGTCCCACATAAAGACATGCTTCAACATAAAAATGTGATTCAACCTAAAGACATGATTAAATATGAAGACCATTTTCAACATAAAGACGTGTTTCAACATAAAGACAAGCTTCACGCATAAAGATATGTTTCAATATAAAGTCGAGTCTCATACTAAAAGACAAGTTTCTCTAATAAAACCGTGTTTTAAGATAAAGATGTGTTTCAACATAAAAACATCCTTCAACACAAAGATGTGATTCATCATAAAGACGTGTTTCAACATACGGACATGTTTCAACATGAAGATGTGTATCAACATAAAGAGATGTTTCAACATAAAGACAAAGTCGTTTCACAATTAGATGAGTTTCACACATAAAGACATGTTTTAATATAAAGATATGTTTCAACATAAAGACATGATTCATGATAAAGATGTATGTCCCACATAACAGCATGTTTAAACATAAAGACATAATTGAATATAAAGACATGTTTCAGCATAAGACATATTTCAATTTAAGGAGTTGTTTCAACATAAAAGACATGTTTGAACATAAAGACGAGATACAACATATGAAGACATGTTTCAACATAAACACGTTTCCACATAAAGAAGTGTTTCAACATAAAGATGTGTTTCACACATAAAGATGTGTTTCAACATAAATACAAGTTTCATACTTAAAGACAATTTTATCTAAGATGTGTTTCAACATAAAGTAGTGTTCCCAAATTAAAAAGTGTTTCAACATAAAGACGTGATTCAACTAAAAGACCCGTTTCCCACATAAAGATGTATTTCACCATAAAGTGCTCTCAGTCTGGTAGATGAAGTCAAAAGGATGCACTTACTGTGTTTGAAAATCCCACTGTGTTACATGCACAAGAATGTTGCCTATGCATTCGCCACCGGGATAAAGAGTTTGACTTTCCTTTCCTTTGAGTATGTGAAAACACTTTGGGCTTCAGAGGTTTCCGGGAGGCACTTTATGCTGCCTGGCCAAGAATGTGGCCTTACAGACAGTATCTCTGAAGGAGAAAACAAAGCGCATTTCTCCCATTAAGGTATAAGACAGCAGTAGATGTGTGTTTTTGCTACGTAACCACTGTTAGCAGGATGTGCATGTTCCCAATTCACTGCATGAAAGAGAAAGTAAAATAGTGTTCTCATTCAAGTTGGTTAACTTAATCAAGTGGATTGTTATGAGTTTTGATAAAACACTCTCCTCACCCCATCCACAAGCTTTCTCAAACATTCTCTCAGTTGGAATGATGAGACTCTCTCTTTCAAGTACTTGAATCCCTCAAGTTTTCAGAGGGAGCTCTGTGTTACCCGGAATGAAGGTACCTTTCCCATTTTAGGAAGAACAAGGCAGATTGTTTCACTTTCAGCTAAAAGACAGCAGAAACAGTGCAGGTATGCTGACTAAACATTGTGCTGTAAGCACTTTCATGTTTCCAATTCACCACAAGAAAGCAAAACCAAAAGACAGTTGCTCTCAGACTGGTAGATGAAGTCAAAAGGATTCACTTACTATGTTTCAAAATCCCTCTGTGTTATGAGCCCAAGAATGTTGCCTATGCATTCTTCACCTGGATAAAGAGTTCGGATTTTCTCTCCTTCGAGTACGTGAAGACCTGTGGGCTTAAGAGGTTTCTGGGAGGCCCTCTGTGCTGCCCAGCCAAGAACGCAGCCTTATAGATGGTATCTCTAAAAGAGAAAACAATGTGCGTTACACTTATACAGGTATAAGAGAGCAGTAGACATGTGATTTGCTAAGTAAACACTATGTTAACAGGGCATGCATGTTCCCAACTCACTGCAAGAAAGAGAAAGCAAAATACAGTGTTCCCATTCAAGTTGGTTAACATAATCAAGTAGATTAACTTATGAGGTTTGATAAAACACACTCCTCACACCATCCACAAGCTTTCTCAAACATTCATTCAGTGGGATAAGAATGGTGAATGTTGCCCTTTCAAGTACTTGAATCCGCCAGGTTTTCAGATGTTCTGTAACGGAGCTGTGTGTTAGCCTGAATGCAGGTACTTTCCGCATTCCAGGAAGGACAAGGCAGATTGTTTCCAGTTCAGCTAAGGGACGATAAAAGCAGTGCAGGTTTGCTGAGTAAACCTTCTGTTGTGAGGACTTGCTTGTTTCCAATACACTGAAAGAAAGAGAAATCAAAAGATGGCTGCTCTCAGTCTGGTGGATGAAGTCAGAAGGATTCACTTACTGTGTTTGAAAATCTCTCTCTGTTCCATGCCCAAGACTGTTGCCTGTGCATTCTCCACCTGGGTAAAGAGCTCGACTTTTCTCCCCTTTGAGTACGTGAAGCCCTGCAGGGTTCAAGGCTTTCTGGTGGGCACTCTATGCTGCACAGCCAAGAAACCAGCCTTACACAAAATGTCTCTGAAGGGGAAAAGAAAGCAAATTTCTCCCATTCTGGTATACCGCAGCAGTAGAGATGAAGTTTTGCTAAATAAACACTATGTTAGCAGGACGTGCATGTTCTCAATTTCCTGCAGGAAAGAGAAAGCAAAATACAATGTTCTCATTCAAGTTGGCTAAGTTCAGTTCATCAAGTTATCAGTTTTGATAAAACACAGTCCTCACACCATCGAGAAGATTTCTCAAACATTGTTTCAGTGGGATAATTCTGGTGAGTCTCTTGCTTTCAAGTGATTGAATCCCCTGGTTTTCAAGGGGGACTTAACAGAGAATGAAAGTACCCTTTGCATTTAGGAAAAACAAGTTAGATTCTTTTGCCTTCAGCTAAGGCATGGCAGAAGCAGTTCAGTTTGCCTGACTAAACCTAGTGTTGTAAGCATGTGTAAGTTTCCTATTAACTGCAAGAAAGACAAAGCCAAAGACAGTTGCTCTCAGTCTGCTAGATGAAGTGGGGATTCGCTTACTTTGTGTTGGAAAGTCCCTCTGTGTTACACACCCATGAATGTTGTCCAGGAATTCTCTACCTGGGTAAAGACTTTGATTTTTCTCCCCTTCCAATACGTGAAGCACCGCAGAGTTTACAGCTTTCCGGAGGAACTCTATGCTGCCCGGCTGAGAGAGTGGCCTTACACAGCGAGTCTCTGAAGGGGAAAAGAAAGCGCGTTTCTCCCATTCTGGTATACCACAGCAGTGGAGATATAGTTTGGAGAAGTAAACACTACGTTAGGGGGAAGTGCATGTTCCCATTTCCCTGCATGAAAGAGAAAGCAAAATACAGTGTTCTCTTTCAAGCTGGTTAAGTTCATCAAGTTACCAGTTTGGATAAAACACAGTCCTCACACCATCTACAAGCTTTTGCAAACATTCTCTTAATGGGATAAGCCTGGTGAGTCTCTCCCTTTCAAGTGATTGAATCCCCCATTTTTCAGAAGGGACTTTACATAGCAGAGAATGAAAGTACCTTTCTCCTTTAGGAAGAACAAGTTAGATTCTCTCACCTTCAGCTAGGGCATGGCAGAAGCCGTTCAGTTTGCCTGACTAAATCTTGTGTTGTAAGCACGTGTAAGTTTCCTTCCTATTCACTGCAAGAAAGACAAACCAAAAGACAGTTGCTCTCAACCTGCTACGTGAAGTGGGGATTCGCTTGCTTTGTGTTGGAAAGTCCCTCCGGGTTACAGGCCCAGGAATGATACCTAGGTATTATCTACCTCGGTAAAGAGTTTCACTTTTCTCCCATTCAATTACGTGAAGTCCTGAGGGATTTACAGCTTTCCGGGAAGCATTCTATGCTGGGAGGCCGAGAATGCCGCCTTACAGACGGTATAGCTGAAGGAGAAGAGAAACCGCGTTTCTCCTGTTCTGGTATAGGCCCACGGCAGAGCCGCAGTTTTGCTGAGTAAAGAGTATGTTAGCAGCAAGTGTAAGTTCCAAATTCACCGCATGAAAGAGAAAGCAAAATACAGCGTTCTCCTTCAAGCTGCTTAACTTAATCTACTGAAGTTTTCAGTTTTGTTAGAAGAAACAGTCGGACCACCAGGAGCTGCTTTCGCAAACGTTCTCTCAGTGGGATAATACAAGAGAGTGCTTGCCTTGCAAGTATTTGAATCCCCTGGTTTTCAAAGGGAACTTTGCATAACAGGGAATGAAGGTACCTTTGGCATTCAAAACAAAACACGCAGATTGTTTGCCTTCCGCTAGAGGATGGCAGAAGAGGTTCAGTTTTGCTGACTAAATCTTGTGTGCTTAACAGGAGCGTGTAGCCTCTTCCCTGACAGAAAGAGGAAGCAAAGCCAGTTGCTGTCAGTCTGAGGGATGAAGTGAGAAGGATTCACTACTGCGTTTGAAAATCCCTCTGTGTTCCATGCCTAAGGAAGGAAGTTGCCTGTGCATTGTGTACCTGGGTAATGGGATCCACTTTTCTCCCTTTCAAGCAGGTGAAGCCATTCTGGGTTTAAAGCATTCCTGATGACATTCTGTGCTGCTGGGCCGTGAATGCAGCTTTACAGACGCTATCCCTAAAGGAGAAGAGAAACCTTTCTCCAGTTCTGGTATACCACCGTGGCAGAGCCGCCGTTTTGCTGAGTAAAGACTATGTTAGCAGCAGGTGTAAGTTGTCAATTCACCACATGAAAGAGAAAGCAAAATACAGCGTTCTCCTTCAAGCTGCTGAACTGAATCTACTGAAGTTTTCAGTTTTGTTAGGAGAAACAGTCCGCCCACCGCCAGCTGCTTTCTCAAACTTTCTCTCAGTGGGATAATACTGGAGAGTGCCTGCCTTGCAAGTATTTCAATCCCCTGTTTTCCCAGGGAACTTTGCGTAACAGGGAATGAAGTTACCTTCCTTTGGCGTTCAAAACAAAACAGCCAGATTGTTTGCCTTCAGCCAGAGGATGGCAGAAGTGGTTCAGTTTTCCTTATTCTTTATTATCAGCATTACCTGAGTCTTGAGCCCCATCTTGCCCTGAATCATAATCCGTGTTGTGGCAAGCCCACCAGGGAATTCTGTTTGAAGACCACTGCCCTAGTGCTCCATGATGATCCTCCAGTACTGAATAAAGAAGCTTGGGAGTGTGTGTGTGTGTGTGTGTGTGTGTGTGTGTGTACACATTCTCGCTGTACTTCCTCCAAGACAGATTTGTTCATTCTTCTGGAAGTCCATGATATGGTAAATATTCCTTGCCAACAAGCAGTTCAAAAGCATCAGCTCTTCTTCTGTCTTCCTTTTTCATTGTCCAGCTTTCACATGCATATAAGGGGGTTGAAAATACCCTGGCTTGGGTCAGAACACCTTACTCATCAAAGTAACATCTTTCCTTTTTAACACTTTAAAGGGGTCTTTTGCAGCAGAGGAGTTTTAAGTTTATAAAAAAATTGAACAGAAATCACAGAGTGTTCCTATATTGTCCCCTCTCCCACATACATCTTCATTAGTGTGGTACATTGGTTACCATTGATGTACCAGCATTGATACATTATTATTAGCTGCAGACAAGAGTTTACATTAGAGTTCACTCTTTGTGTTGTATAGTCCTATGGGCTTTCACAAATGCATAATGTCATGTGTCTACCATTACAGTATACAGAATAGCTTCACTGCCCTAAAAATCCCCTGTGCCCCACCTATTCATCCCTCCATCCTTTCCCTAAAATCCCCACCAAATGATCTTTTTACTTTATAGCTTTGTCTTTTCCAGAATGTCCTATCATTGGAATCATGTAGTTGGCTCTCTCAGGGTCTCTCCTCATTTCCTCAGGAAGTGTTTCCCCTAATAAATTTCTTACACACTTAATCTTGTCTTGGCTTCTGTTTCTCAGAGATCCCAGATTAACACATCATCACTTTTTAGATCACAGTACACTGGTGAAATTCTTCATTTTTTCTCTAGCCTCTTGAACATGTGATGTGTCTCCCAGGCCCCCACTTAACTGGATTTGTTGGCCTGGTTACTAGGACTTCTGCCAGCGGTCAGCCTTCCTAAGTCAGTCCCTTCAGGGACTGCCTTAGTTGCAGAAAGCCACTTTACCAAGGTCATGCTCCCTCCTAAACTCATAAAAACCCAAACTCGTTACTGTGAAGTTGATTCTAACTCATAGCCACCCTATAGGACAGAGTAGAACTGTCCCATAGCATTTCCAAAGATCAGCTGGTGGATTCAAACTGCCAACATTTTGGTTAACAGCCAAACACTTAACCACTGCTCCATCAGGGCTTCATGCTCCCTCCAAGGGTGGCTCAAATCCATGGATTGATTCAAGAGTATAAAAGCCTGACCATCTTTGCAAAAGATGATACAAGTGGGAAAGGCTATTCTTGCTCCAGAGCTCCCTGGGGAGTTGGCTGAGGCTATTGTTGGGTGTCATAAAGACTCAGAGTGACCCTATATGACAGAGTAGAACTACCCCATAGGGTTTTAAGGAGCAACAGGTGGATTTAAACCACCAACCTTTTGGTTAGCAGCTAAATGCTAACCACTATGCAGCCATGTTCCCTATGAGTCAGAATTGACTCGACAGCAATGGGTTTGGTTTTGGGTTTATTGTTGGGTCTGCATCATGATTCAATTCCTCCATCTGTCTAATCCTGCTTCCTTATCCTCCCTTCCACAGGTGTTGATCCAAGTGCATTTCTGAATAAACTCTGTTCTTACTCAGCTTCTAGGGAAATCTGGCCAGCTATACAACATTATATGAATTATTTGTGGGCTTTCTCTATCGTGTGTTTTTTTCTTATATTTTTGGTTAGTTGTCCCTGTTTTCTAAATGCCTAGTACTTTACATTCTTATTAAATACCAGATATTATATATAAATAATTATAGAGGTTCTGGATATTGTTTTCCTCCAGATAAGATTTTCTCCTGGAGAGAAGATAGAGTCTGGATACCAAAATAAAAAAGCAAATCCATTGCCGTTGAGTCAATTCCAGCTCATAGGGACCCTATAGGAAAGAGTAGAAGTGCCCCACAGGGTTTCTAAGGCTGTAAATCTTTAAGGAAGCTGACTGCCACATCTTTCTCCTGCGGAGTGGCTGGTGGGTTCAAACCACCAATCTTTTGGTTAGAAGCCAAGCACTTAACTACTCAGCCACTAAGAAGTGAGACATACTTTCTTGGGAGGTTGCATGCACAATGTTAAGTGTCTGATGGTTTCCTTTCTTCCTGGATTTTGTCCCTCATATCCTCAACTCTTTGTTTTTGTTTTTGTTTCTCTGCAGCACAGTGAGATTTCTATAAGCTCTAAACTGGTGTTTTTGTTCAGTCTCTATGCTTGGCACAGTAAATTAACAAAAGGTCGTGGTGAATATTAGGCACACTCAAAGATTTTCCTTTTTCTCTTGTGTCTTGGTTGTTTGGTTGTTCTCCAATGCCTTCAAAGAGCTGGGTTTTTGTCATCTGTCTTAGGCTGGGTTCTCTAGAGAAGCAAAACCAGTAAAACCTGTAAATATATACATAGAGAGATTTATATTAAGGAAATGGCTCGTGCATTTGTAGAGGCTGGAACGTCCCAAGCCTAAGGGTCAGGATGGAGACTTCTGATTCACATAGCCACAGGAGCTGGTGAACCCAAGAGCAGCAAGTCAGATGGCAGGGCTCTGGCTCACAGGCTGTGAAGACCAGTGAATCCCAGGATCTGCAGTCAAGATGACAGGTAATTTGCTAGCTCAAGATTCAAGGACCAGAGTTCAGATGAACAGGAGCTAGCTTCAGGATCCTGTGCGAGAAAAAGCCCATGAGTTTGCCAGAAAGGCCACCTATGTTGGTTGCAGGCCACATCCCCAAGGAAACTCTCTTCCAATAATTGGCTACTCACAGCACATCCTATCATAGAGGTGATCACATTGTATCAAATCTCATCATGGAAGTGATCACAGCATCATAAGACTGCCAAACTACAATGTAACTGCCAAACTACTGAGAATCAATGGCCCAGCCAAGCTGGCACACAAACTTAACAATCACATCATCTCATTCTTCTTTTATTGTCACACTAAGCTAGGCATAGCTGGGAGCAGAAATCTTATTACTTTATTTATTTATTTATTTAGGTTCAAGATGGTAAAAGGCTTGAATTTGCTTAAATGCTAATTGGGAGAGGCCAGAGTAGTTTGTAAAGATTTTCTAGGCAATTTATAGTATCCAGATGTGTTAGTGAGCATACTTTCCTAGAAAGAGGAATCATTTTCAAATTTTCAATAGTGGTTTCATGTGTGTGCGTGTGTGTGCGTGTGTGTGTTCTATAGTTAACAAGCACATGGAGGCACAAATTGTCTTTGTATTAGTTTCCTAGTGCTGCCATAATATTGCAGTTCTAGAGGCTAGAAATTCAAATTAGGGTGCAGCAAGGTCATGCTCTCTCTGAAGGCTCTAGGGGAAGGTCTTCCTTGTCTCTATCACTTTCTGGTATACCCAGGCATTTCTTGGCTTGTGCAGCAGCATAACACCAATCTCTGCTTCCGTCTTCACGTGGCTATCTTCCCTTTCCATCCCTCTGCCTGTGTCTTCTCTCTCTCTTTTTTTTTTAATAAAGACACCAGTCTACTGCCCTGCTCCACTATGATCTCATGTTAACTACATTGGCAAAGACCCTACTTCCAAATAAGGTCACATGCACAGCTACCAGGGGTTAGGACATGAACATATATTTTTGGGAGACACAAACTCATAACAATCTTCCATTAATGAATTTATTTTGTTAGTCAATTTGCTGTATATAGGGCAGTTTCCAGTTATGCTTTTCAGACCAACTGCAACTTATTTTCTGTTGTCTTGGAAACAGTAATGTAGAGTGGCCCAGGGCTAACACACATTGGCTCTTCTCTGCTGCTAACATCCAGAATCAAGTGATCCTTGATAAGGCATCTGTCAAACTGCCTTCCATTCCTTCCTTAGCAGATTTCAGAAAGTCTATCAAGAGTGTATCAATCCTGCTCTACAAAATTATGTTATGAAGATTTATAATATTGAAAATTATTTATTAATTTAATATTACTAAAAGTATTGAATGAACTAATAGAAACTCTAATGAGAATTTTCACATGGTCTGGAGCTGAGAAGGGACTGAAGGGACTGTTGTTGTTATTGTTGTTAGCTACAGTCAGTTGGTTCCTGACTCCAGTGCCATAGATTGCTTTTGTGTAGCCTTTCGAGCCTTGATCTTATAACTCACACCCAAGTAATTGAGAAGGACTGTGTAACAGGGTATTTGTGGCCCACCAAAGGGATTGGTCAGTTTTACCATCCTGCTGGATTTGAAATGAGCCACTCCAGAGGTGGGAAGGAAAAGATATCACCACCACCAAGGAAGAAGAACCAGCATGTACTTTGGACCCGGGATCCCTGTGCTAAGAAGCTCCTGAAACCAGGAGACAGAGAGAGAGAGAGAGAGAGAACTTTAAAACTAAAGGCAGTGAGACCTGGCATCAGAGATCCGGCAGCAGGAGATGGGGCGGTGGGCTTCCTGGCCCACAGAGAGAGAAAACTGAGTGCCTTTGGACAGAAGCTGTGGGCCAGGGAGAGGTGTGCCAGCGAGCACGGCTGGGAAGAGGCAGTCCTGATGGAAGAACTGTATGCTTGAGTGTTCCTGAGCCTGAATTGTAACCTGTTACTTCCCTAATAAACCCCGTAACTGTGAGTATAGTGTAAGAGTTCTGTGTGACCTTTGCAATGAATTATTGAACCTAGCAGAAAAGTAGAGATCGCCGTGGGAGGGACAGCTGGTGTCAGAATTGGTAAAGATGGCAGTGAGAGGAGGCTTGTTTGGCCTCCACCTCATGGGAGTCAGCCTTGGTCTGCTGATCTTGGTTCTCCTTTCCCCTTGTGGGGTTGGAGATCAGACACTGCCCCCAAGCCATTTTCACATCGGCTCATGGTGACCTCAGGCACAAGGGATCTAAACATGGCCAGGTCATGAACTATCCCCATGGTCAGTTGTAGAGCAGACCATTGTGATCCATAGGGTTTTCGTTGTCTGACTATTGGAAGTAGATCACCAGGCCTTTCTCTCAAGTCCGTCTTAGTCTGGAAACTCTGCTGAAGCCTGTTAAACATCATAGCAACTCTCAAGCCTCCAATGACAGATGGATGGTGCTGGGTATGAGGTGCACTGGCCAAGAATCAAACCCAGGTCTCCCACGTGGAAGGCAAGAATTCTACAAACCAGCACTACCCCCTCAAAAAGGGACATATTGTGGCTAATGGATATTTGCTTTCCTTTTCCCCACTACCTGCCTCTTTCTGCATCTTATAATATATGCAAAATCAAACAAGGGTATGTATATGGGAACCCCCCCAAATGTAAGCATTTATGTCTAGATGTCACAAACTAAGAATTGTTATTATATAGTTGAATTTATCCCAAAATTAAAATAAATGTGACTGACCATTGTCACTTTAAGACAAGTTAGAGATTTAGAAACACAGAATATTTAAGAATTAAAGGACTACTCAGAGATAGAGAAGCCACTATACTTAGCATGATTTGCAGCTATTTTGGAGGTGAGAAAGTGTAGTAAAAAATATGACTCCTGATTGATGAGGTTTATTTGCCTGTTGCCTGGTCCCTATTTCATTTCATCAGAGATGAGGTTCTGGGATAGTGTCAGACTCAGGAATGAGACGAAAAATGTCTTTGTGTACATCATTTTATTATTTTAACTGTTTATATGCATGCATATATGTGTCTTGGGTGTGCATGTGTGTACCTGCATGTGCCTGTGCAAATGTGTATGTGTATGTGCTGGTGTGTGTGCCTGTGTGTCTATGTATCTGTGTACATACCTAGCTCTTTGTGCAGAGAAGACCTAGACACAATGACATGCCAGTATCTGTGAGCACATCTAGCATACATATTTTATTTTCTAAATACCATTCCCACCAAAGGGAACAGGGGTCCTTGAAAAATGCCCAATTTCAGGTCAGGGGTGGAAAAAAATACAAGATGATCCTGGAACATCTTATACTAGAAAGTAGGTAAGTACTCAAATAAGATAGGAGCTTGTGAAGAGGACAAAGACTCAGCCTGAAGTGTCTCCTTTTGGCCAAATAGCAGACAATTGACCATCAACATAAACAGTGACAATAATAAAATAAAATAGGAACCTATAAGTTCATACTAATATAAATAAATAAATAATAAGTGAGAGAAATGGGAGAAATGTTCCTTACAGTGTAGAAGGAATGATGGAGTTAAAGCCCTGTTTTATAAATGCCATAATAACATATAATTCAGGTTAGAATGACCAATGGATGAAAGTTTGATAAGAGATTAAAAAAAACCAAACCCGTTGCCATCGAGTCAATTCAGACTCATAGGATATGTAATCAGTTTTGAACCACCTTCCCACAAAGTTGTTTATAATTTATTAACAAATGGAAAAAGTAAATTTATAGTGGAGAAACCTATTGAACACTACCTTAACCAAATGATCAAAGTTAATATCCCAACAATGGGACAAACTAACTAATCATGTGACCCTGACAGCGTGCACTGAGAAAGACACATTAGTTTTATAGCATTTCTCTCAAGACTGCTTAATGTGAATCTAATCATGTGGAAACATCAGACTAACCCAGATTAAAAATAATTGGTCTGTTAAAGAGCCCTGATAGTGCAGTGGTTAAGCACCCAGCTGTTAACCAAAAGGTCACAGTTCCAACCCACGAACAGCTCCATGGGAGAAAGAAGTGGCAGTCTGCTTCCTTAGAGGTTACAGCTTTGGAAATCCTATGGGGCAGTCCTATTCTGTCCTATAGGGTTGCTAGGAGTTGGAATAGACTAGGTGGCAGAGGGGTTTGGTTTTGATTTTTATTCTTCAAAAGTGCCAAGGCTACAACAGACAAAGACAGACTGAGGAATGTTTCCAGATTCTAGGATATGTTGACTAAATGTAATGAGTGATCTAGATTAGATCCCAAAACTAGGAAAAAATAGTTATGAAAGACATTATTGGAACAATTGATAAAATTTAAATATGGACTTTGCTTTAGCTAATAGTGTTAAATTTTAATAATGTGAAATTTCCAGGTTTTTATCACTGTAATGTGGTTATGTGGGCGATATCCTTGTTCTTAAGTATTTGAGGGTAATGGGGCATAGCATCTGCAACTCATTTTCAAATTGTTTAGAAAAAGCATATAAATATATGTATATGAAAAAAAACAGAAAGAGAGAGAAAGTAAATGGGGAAAATGCTAAAATTGGTGACTCTCATAAAAGATATAGGGAAGCTCTTTGCACTATTCTTATAGCTTTTCTGTAAGTTTGAAATTTTAACAAAATTGTTGTTGTTGTTAGTTGTTGAGCTGGCTCTGAGTCTTGGCAGCCTTATGAAAAATTACCCAGTTGGTATGTTTGAACCCATTGTTGCAGCCACAATCTTTGGTATGTTTTAACTCATTGTTGCAGTCACCATGTCAATCCATCGCATGGAAGTTTTCCCTTATTTTTGCTAACTCTGTACTATACCAAACATGATGCCTTTTTCTAGTGATTGGTCTTTCCATTGGTTTCATCCTTGCTTCTAAAGAACATTCTGGCTGTAATTCCTCCAAGACTGATGGAAATACCTCAACAAAACAAAATAAACTATAAAAAAACTTATAACTGCCTATGCAAAAAATATATATAGCTTAAAGTTCACTATGAAACTCCATAATCCAAATGCTTTGAATGATCAAGGACCAAAATGGCTGTTATAAACGTTGTTACCAAAATGCCACATAACAATTTTTCCCATATTACAGTATAGAGTAAGATTTCCTCCATTCCCACAAAGCCAGGTTATTATAGATTGGTATTCATCCACTCTGTCAGTTAAATCTTTACATTTAACTGTCACTTGGGCCAGAGCCATCCTTGGAATCCTGGAGCAGGACTCTCCAGCCTCCCCAGAGCAGCAGTTGGTCTAACACCAACAGCTCCTTTTTACTATTGGAGTACTAGGAAATATTCTTTCAGTCTTCTCTCCTCTGCTAAGACATTTTTACATTTCTCCAGGAGGTAAAACTCTTGCAGTGTTCGCATCACCATGAGCAAAGAGAAAGCTTTCTTATTTTGTATGTCGAATGATTATAAACCCCTGCAGAATACCTCAGGAAGGCATGTAAGTCTCACATACTCAGTTCTCTCCCTATTCATGGACCAGTAATAGCTCAGTGATGCTTTCTTTAAAATAAATAAATGTTTCTTTCTATAAATTTTTATTCTCTTTTAAAAATTGTAACAGGAAATTGTGCTTTGAAATATAAGTAGTACATGTTTAAAACACATCATAGTTTTCTAAATCATGAAATTAATGTTAAGAAATTAACTGAGTTTATAATTCCTAAACCTTCACTTTCCTGATTTATACATTCTAAAGTTTTGACTGAGACTTATAACTATGAAACTTTCCGTAGTAACTTTTTTTGTTGTGTTTTTAAAAATACATAGCAAAAAAAAATCTCTTTTTATGTGCACACAATGTATCAGGCAACAGATCTTATATATATATATATATATATATATATATATATATATATGTATATATATATATATATATACAAATATATGTGTATACAGGCAAATACATATACACACTGATACACATAAATTTTTGCTCCTTCTAGCTACTCTGCTGGAAAATATCTATTAATATCCTCATGTCATATCTTCAGTTCAGAGATGTTTTTAACATGTCTAGGCTCACACAACTCCTAGGACATAAGCCTGAATTAGTTCCCAAGATTGTTCATGTTGTTGTTAGGCGCTATTGAGTTGGTTCCGACTCATATCTACCCTATATACAACAGAACAAAACACTGCCTGATCCTGTACCATCCTCACAATCATTGCTGTGTTTGAGCCCATCGCTGCAGTCACTGTGTCAGTCTATCTCACTGAGGATCTTCTTATTTTTTGCTGATCCTCTACTTTACCAAGCATGATGTCTGTCTCCAAGCCCTGGTCCCCGCTGATAACACATCCAAAGTATTGGAGACAAAGTCTCACCAACCTCACTTCTAAAGAGCATTCTGGCTATACTCCTTCCAAGAGAGATTTGTTCTTTCTTCTGGCAGTCTGTGGTATATTCAATATTCATCACCAACACCAAAATTCAAAGCCATCAGTTCTCTTTGGTCTTCCTTATTCTTTGTCCAGCTTTCACATACTTATGAGGTGACTGAAAATACTATGGCTTAGGTCAGGCACATCTCAGTCCTCAAAATGACATCTCTGCTTTTTAACACTTTAAAGAGGTCTTTTGCAGCAGATTTGCCCAATGCAATATGTCCTTTGATTTCTTGACTGCGGCTTCCATAGGCTTTGACTGTGGGTCAAATAAAATAAACCACTTCGATATTTTTTCCATTTATCATGATGTTGATTATCAGTCCAGTTGTGAATATTTTTACTTTCTTTATGTTGAGGTATAATTCTGAATGTTGTAGAGTTTGATCTTCATCAGTATTGGATGCAAGTCCTCTTCGCTTTCAACAAGCAAGTTTGTGTCATCTGAATATTGCAGGTTGTTAACGAGTCTTCCTCCAATCCTGATGCCAGGTTCTTCTTCATGTAGTCCAGCTTGTTGGATTTTTTTTCTCAGCATATAGATTGAAAAAGTATGGTGAAAGGATACAACTTTGATGCACACTCTTCTCGATTTTAATCTCCTTGTTCTGTTCAAATGACTGCCTCTTGGTCTAGGTATAGGTTCCACACGAGCACAATTAAGTGTTCTGGAGTTCCAATTCTTCATAATGTTATCCATAATTTGTTATGATCCACACAGTCAAATACCTTTGCATAGTCAATAAAACACAGGTAAACGTCTTTCTGGTATTCTCTGCTTTCAGCCAAGAACCATCTCACATCAGCAATGTTATGCCCCCATTCCTCATCATCTTCTAAATCTGGCTTGAATTTGTGGCAGTTCCCTGTCAGTGTACTGCTGCAACTGTTTTTGAATTATCTTCAGCAAAATTTTACCTACCTGTGATATTTATGATATAGTTCAATAAACGATGAATATACACTTGAACCTCACCAGATGGAATACACAGGAATGAAATAAACTACATCTGTGGAAAGAGAAGATGGAAAAGCTCAATATCATCAGTCAGAACAAGGCCAGGGTCAGATTGCAGAACAGAGCTTCAATTTCTCTTATGCAATTTCAAGTTGAAGCTGAAGAAATTTAAAACAAGTATAGGAGACTTAAAGTACAACCTTGAGTATATCTCCCCTGAATTTAGAGACTATCTCAAGAAGAGATATGACACATTGAACACTAATGACCAAACACCAGAGAAGCTGTGGGATGTCATCAAGCATATCATACATGAAGAAATCAAAAGGTCATTAAAAAGATGAGAAAGAAAGAAAAGACCAAAATGGATGTCAGAAATGACTCTGAAACTTGCTCTTCAACATCGAGTAGCTAAAGCAAAAGGAAGAAATGATGAAGTAAAAGAACCGAACATAAGATTTCAAAGAGCAGCATGAGAAGACAAAGTAAAGCATTATAATGACATGTGCAAAGAGCTAGAGACAGAAAACCAAAAAGGAAGAACATGCTTGGCGTTTCTCAAACTGAAAGAACTAAAGAAAAAGTTCAAGCCTCAAGTTGCAATAGTTAAGGATTCAATGGGGAAAATACTAAATGATGCAGTAAGCATCAAAAGAAGATGGAAGGAATACACCGAGTCATTATACCAAAAAGAATTGGTCAACATTCAGCCATTTCAAGAGGCAGAATATGATCAGGAACTGATGGTACTGAAGGAAGAAGTCCAAGCTGCTCTGAAGGCACTGGTGAAAAACAAGGCTTCAGGAATTGACAGAATATCAATTGAGATGTTTCAACAAATGGATGCAACACTGGAAGTGCTCACTCATCTATGCCAAGAAACTTGGAAGACAGCTACCTGGCCATCTGACTGGAAGAGATCCGTATTTATGCGTATTCCCAAGAAAGGTGATCCAACCAAATATAGAAATTATCCAACAGTATCATTAGTATCACATGCAAGCAAAATTTTGCTGAAGATCATTCAAAAGTGGCTGCAGCAGTATATTGACAGGGAACTGCCAGAAATTCAGGCCAAATTCAGAAGAGGACATGGAACCAAGGGTATCATTGCTGATGTCAGATGGATCCTGGCTGAAAGCAGAGAACACCAGAAAGAGGTTTACTTGTGTTTTATAGACCATGCTAAGACACTCGACTGTGTGGATCATAACATATTATGGACAACATTGTGAAGAATGGGAATTCCAGAACACTTAATTGTGCTCATAAGGAACCTGTACATAGATCAAGAGGCAGTTGTTTGGACAGAACAAAGGAATTCTGTGTGGTTTAAAGTCAGGAAAGGTGTACGTCAGGTTGTATCCTTTCACCATACCTAGTCAATCTGTATGCTGAGGAAATAATCCAAGAAGCTGGACTATATGAAGAAGAAGGGGGGATCAGGATTGGAGGAAGACTCATTAACAACCTGTGTTATGCAGATGACACAATCTTGCTTGCTGAAAGTGAAGAGGACTTGAAGCACTTACTGATGAAAATCAAAGATTACAGCCTTCAGTATAGATTACACCTCAGCGTAAAGAAAACAGAAATCCTCACCACTGGGCCAATAAGCAACATCATGATAATTGGAGAAAATATTCAAGTTGTCAAGGATTTCGTTTTACTCAGATCCACAATCAACACCCATGGAAGCCGCAGTCAAGAAATCAAGACACATTGCATTGGGCAAATCTGCTGCAAAAGATCTCTTTAAAGTGTTGAAAAGTTGATGCCTTTGAATTCTGGTATTGGTTAAGAATATTGAATATACCATGGACTGCCAAAAGAATGAATAGGTCTGTCTTGGAAGAAATACAACCAGAATGCTCCTTAGAAGCAAGGATGGTGAGAATACGTCTTACATACTTTGGACATGTTGTCAGGCAAGATCAGCCCCTGGAGAAGGACATCATCCTTGGTAAAGTACACGGTCAGTGAAAAAGAGGAATCAACAACCAAGGCAATCATCCTAGAATCAAAAGTTTCTCTTCCAAAGCCCCTTCATTCTTTGTCTTACAAAGTTCCATGCTTTCATGAGTCTGGAGTCATTGCAAAGAATCCTGCTTCTGAAGCCAACTGTACAAACTGCTTAGAGGCAGTGTCTGACCTCCTCCAACCCCACGTCCCAAACGTGCTAATAGGCACACCTCTCCCTGACCCTAGGCCTCTCCTCAAAGGCACTCAGTTTTCTCTCTCCATGGGCCTGGAAGTCCACCACACTGTTTCCTGCTGCCAGAGCTATGCTGCCGGGTCTCTCCTGCCACCGCTTCTCACCATCTTCAGGGTTACAGCTTGCTCTCTCTCTCTCTCTCTCTCTCTCACGGTTTTCTGCTTCCAGGAGCCTCTCAGCGCAAGGATTTCAGGTCGAAAGGATGCGTTCTCTGCTCCTGGCTGTTCTTCCTTGGTTCTTCCTCTC
The DNA here is from genome assembly GCA_030035585.1 of Dugong dugon. Lineage (NCBI taxonomy): Eukaryota > Metazoa > Chordata > Mammalia > Sirenia > Dugongidae > Dugong > Dugong dugon. The sequence continues at coordinate 26,472,861 of CM057464.1, forward strand.
TGCTCTGGAAATGGCTCTCTTTCAAGGCAAAACTGACCAATCCAATCCCCTTGGTGGGACACAACTGCCCTATTACACACTCCCACCCAAGAATCTGGATGGAAGTTACAAGACCATGGCTATAAAGGTCACACAAAGTAAACAATCACACTGCAGCACCTTGGACTCACTTTTCAAGCACAGTCTCTAAAAATCACAGAGAAGCAAAATGGTAAAGAACATAATAGCAAAAATGTTTCGATAATTATGATTTCTGCATTTGAAAGAAATCTATAGCACTGTTCTTATTTTTCAGATTCACAGGAATCACGGAGTTCAGTGGTGGATGTTGCAGTAGCAGAAAACTCTATGTTAGCATTGTATGAGGAGAACAGTCTTAGAAACATGGAAGTTCCTCCAGAGTCAAAAGATAGAAGTTTGCACCTACCAGAGTTTATTACACTATTACTTGAGCAGTTTGAATGAAAAATGAGCAATGCTTCCCTACAGAAGCCCCAGATGTGCCTTGGATCTCCTAAAGTCAATTTAGCAGACATTACCAGCTTTTATGATTCTGCAGCAGTTATTAGTGAGTTCATTTCACTGTAAATGTATTTTTCCTAAAATCTTTACACCCCTACCTTATGTATACACATGAATTAATAAAATACCTTAATTCATTCAGTAATGATTTGCTCTGTGGTAGACAGTCTTACTAGGCAAGATCATTGTCTACCGTGACAGATTATTAGTGAAGACCTGGATAATTACAATAAGGTCTCATAGAAGAAGTACAGACAGTTAGGGAAGCAAATAGCAGGGAACAGCAAGAGGGATGGGAAAACAAAAAACAAACAAACCAAAACCATTGCTGTTGAATCAATTCTGACTCCTAGTGACCCCATAGGAAAGAGTAGACCTGCCCATAAGGTCTCCAAGGATGTACATTTTTACAGAATCAGACTTCCACATCTTTCTCCTGAAAGCAGCTAAGATATCAAACCACTGCCCATTCAGTTAGCAGCCAAGCACTGTGACACCAGGCTTCCTTATCTATAATTGCTCTTTATAATTCAGAATAAGAGTAGTGAGTCAGCTTTAGACTTTCATTGTAAAAGCCTCCTAGAGCACCCCCTGATCTTATTTCTTGCAAACCTATGGTTGAGACAACCCCAAAATGTAGAACTCAAGTTTGTGAACTCTTTTATTTACCTTATCGTGTGACTCCTTTTGTCTCCCAGGCATCCATCTTTATGTGTCTGAAGTCAATCACATTATGAAAATTCTGAGCGTCTAAGATGCTTCCCAGTTTTGATAGACAGCTGTCCTGTGAAACTAGAGGAGCATAACTTTGCTCTCCTAGGTGACAGAATCTATTATTACTAGAGTATTTTAGGCTAGAAGCAACCATCCAAGAAACCCATTGCCATCAAGTAGATTCTGACTCCTAACAAACCTATAGGATGGAGTAGAACTGCCCCATAGTGTTTCCAAGGAGTGGCTGGTGGATTTGAACTGCCAAGCTGTTGGTTAGCAACACAGCTCTTAACCACTGTGCCACCATGGGGCATTTTATTAAACCCCAATTTTGGGCCGATCTTTGAAAACTTCCGATTTTGTATGTTTATTGTTAGTCCTAAGCATTTCTATTTTTCCCAGGTTTTAGGAAGCTTCACAAGCTAGCTCAATATGACCCAGTAGGAATGGACTGCTTAGGAGACATATCATAAGTGCACCTGATATCAGCAATAGGGACTTCAATTTCAAGGTCTCCACTATTGCTAAGTATTTCTCCTTACCTATAGAGTAACCTTAATGTTGAACCTGCTGCTCACCAGCTTCTGTGGGAAAAGCTAGTTTTTGAGATAAAGCAACACTGCCCACTAGCTTAACTTGATAGTAGGTGTAAGGAAACCAACTCTAAAGTTAGCTGAATTGTGGGTAGAGAAGCACCACCAATAGGTGGATGAACTCTTTGTTACTGGTGTGTCACAAAATAAGTATTGAAATTGAGTACTGAGACAATGTTATAGTAAATTGACAGAATAATATTATGACAAATGAATACAATAATAAATATGAGCTTATATTGCCTGTTTTGCCTGTTGCTGTTGTTAGGTGCCGTCGAGTCTACTCTGACTCATAGTGACCCCATGTACAACAGAAGGAAACACTGCCAGGTCCTGTGCCATCCTCACAATCATTGCTTTATTAGAGCTCATTGTTGCAGCCACTGTGTGAATCCATCTCGTGAAGGGTCTTCCTCTCTTTCACTGACCCTCTACTTTACCAAGCATGATGTTCTTCTCCAGGGACTGGTCCCTCCTTATAACGTGTCCAAAGCATGTGAGATGAAGTCTCACCATCCTTGCTTCTAATGAGCATGTTGGCTGTACTTCCTCAATATATGTGCTATATTGGCTACATCTTTTTATTGTTGATTTATTATAAATTCATTTTTACTTATTATAAAAGTATTAGTCTTCTTCATATGGGGCCCTGGTTGCACAGAGGTGAAGAGCTTGGCTACTAATCAAAAGGTCAGCAGTTCAAATCCACCAGCCCCTCCTTGCATTAGTTCTACTCTGTCCTATAGTGTTGCTGTGAGTCAGAATCGACTCGAGGGTAATAGGTTTGGGTTTTTTTTTCTATTCATATTGAAAATAAAATACTGCTCATTGATAGTTTGAGAAGCCAAAAAATACGAAATTTGTTAAAGAAATAAGTTAAATTATTTGCTTTGGGAGATTTTTGGATCCTCCCTCTGTAATAATTCAGATATAATTTTCTTCTTTGAAACCGCATTAGACATTAATATCATTTATATGACATTCTTTACTTGCTCACTCCAAACCCCTCACAATTTACACATTCAAAAATGTGGAGGCACTCTTATGGAGTCTGATACGCAATGGTCCTGAATCTGACTCATATGTTCCCTGGTTGCAATGCCTGTGGATACACAGTTTTTGCTCTTGCATTCACTTCTGGGAAGGAGCCCTGGTGGGCCAGTGGCTAAAGCATTTGACTCCTAACCTAAAGGTCCCAAGAGTTATTGACATCCAAACCCTTTGTCTTTTTATATAATGATTTCAATTATTTAAGGAATCCTAAAAATTCACTTCAGTTGATGAAACTTGAATGTTTAAAAAAAATTATAATTGTAAACATATGAAGAACACGTTTGCCAATTCAACGTTTTTCAAGTGTATGATTTCATAATGCACATTACACCAAATATATTGTGCAATCATCACCAGTATCCACTGCCAAATTTCATAACCTCATAAAGAAAAACTCTATGTTGCATAAGCAATAATCTCCTCATTTCTCTGTCTCTCCCACCCCTGGTTAGCACTATTAAACTCTAATCTCTATACCTTTACCTATTCTAGGTATTTCATAGTAGTGAAACCTTACATTATTTGTCTTTTTATGATTGCCTAATTTTACTTAACATGTTTTCAAGGTTCATCCATGTTGTGGCATGTGTCAGGAGTTTATTTCCCTTCATGGCAGAGTAATATTCCATTGCATGTATGTACCCCATTTTATTTATCCTTTCATCTATGGATGGATATTAGAGTTGTTTCTACAATTTGACTCTTGTGAATAGTGCTGCAGTGAACATTGTTGTATATGTATCTGTTTTCCTCACTGCTTGCAACTACAAAAAATTTGCTTATAGCTTTTTTTATGGCAATATGTTTATAGTTTCTTAAAATTTATTAATAAACTTCTTTACAACTTGGGCAATACATATTTTTGTTTTCTCCTCCCACAATTTTTTATAGTTGCAAGGTTTTAACTTTCATACCAGACTGTATGACTTTAGGTATATTTCAAAACATATCACAAAAATCATAAGTCAAGAGGATTAAATTTATCTTAAAATTGTAACCTATTTCTTGTTTCACAGCATTTTGCTTCCTAGTCAAGTTTAGGATATCATGACCCAGTATATATATGTTGAAGATTCTTCTCTTTCATGATTATTTTTCGAAAGTCAGCCTCAGAGCTCCTTGCTGAGGCCAGGCCGGGTGCCTTCAGCAGTTTTATCGATACTGTTCAAAAGTGAAGTTGCTGTTTTATCAGGTTTGGAGCAGGTACCGGATTTCAGTGAGGAAGTCAGTGGAAGACTGTACGGTCTTTTCAGTCACTTCATATGCATGTGTAAGCTGTACAATAAAAAATCCAGACCGAAGAAGAATGGGCACATTCAAATTGTGTTGGTGAAGAATATTGAATATACTGTGGACTGTCAGAAAAGTGAACAAATCAATCTTGGAAGAAGTACAGCAGAATGCTCCTTGGAAGCAAGGATGACAAGTGTGCAAAGCTCACTTACTTTGTATACATCATCAGGAAAGACTAATCTCTAGAAAAGGACATCCTGCTTGGTAGAAGGTCAGCAAAATCAAGGGAAACCCTCAAGGAGATCAACTGATAAAATACTTGCAAAAATGTACTCAAACATACTAAAGATCATGAAATGGCAATGTTTCCTTCTGTTATACATAAGGTCAATGTGAATAGGAGCCTACTTGAAGGCTACTATGAAAAACAAATAGTTACATTAGCCTGGAAAGTCCAATTTTGCAGTCCCTTCTGAGCATCCATCAGGTACATAATGCAATGGGAATCAGTGTGGCTATGTGTGGCCCTGGGTTTGGACACAGCTGACTATGGAGTAGGAGAAGAAGCCTGGGCCAGGTGGTGGTGTAGGGTCTTGTGAGCTGCATCAGGAGCCTCAACTCTGTGCCCCAGGTGTGCCTCAGCAAGAAGTGGAGCATAGTGTGCCCCTGGATCAAGGCTCCCATGGTGTCATCAGTTCTTGGCTTCAACATCTCCTAGTGATCCACCTTATTTTATTGTCTTTATAGTCCTCATCAATACCTAAAATGATCTTGTCCATTTGTTTGTCTCCTTGTCAACTGTTAACTGCACCTTGCAGCCCCAAGCCTCTGAGTTTCAGGAGGGAGAACCTGGTTCATCTATATATCACCGCATTCCAGGCCTGAAACACCATCTGCACTGAATCCCAGCCCACTCCTGTCAGCCACAGTACATGCTACAAACAACCCATCCTAGCCACTCCCCTTCAGCTAGACCTGTCCTGCTGCACCATAGCTGAGCTACTGGCTCTGCCTATTGGACAAGGAGGTGAAAACCTCATGCCCACAGACAAGCAACCAACAAAGAACGCGCAGCCCGCCTGCTCAGACATAACCAAATAAAACAAAACAGGGGGACAGAACAAACAAATCAACAATTAATAAACAAAGAAAATAACTACTGAATGTCCTGAAGGCAGCAGACAATTTAAAACATAAAAAAAACAGGACAGGATGGTTCCAATGGGCATCAAAATAAAACACCAGATGACTTCCCAGTAGAAGAAAAGACACTATAACTACTTGATAGGGAATCCAAATCTCTACTATTCAGAGCTACCCAAGAGTTGAAGAAAAAAGTAGACAAAAATGAGGAAAAAATAGACAAAATCAAGGAAAAGGCAGTCAAAATCACGGAAAAGACAGATAAAACAATAGAAGAATTCAGGAAAATAACACATGAACAAAATGTCCAAATTAATTCACAACTAGAAATCCTACAAAAACAGTAATTAGAAATCCAAAAGATAAACAACAAGATTTCAGAAATGGACAGTGTCATAGACATTCTGAGGATCAGGTTTGAAACAATGGAAGACAAGAACAGCAAAATTGAAGACAAATACTTGGTGTCATGGATTGAATTGTGCCCTCCAAAAATATATGTGAACTTGGTTAGGCCATGATACCCAGTATTGTGTGGTTCCCCTCCACTTTGTGATTGGAATTTTATGTTAAAGAGGATTCGGGTGGGATTGTAACTCTCTTACTAAGGTCACATCCCTGATCCAATATAAAGGAAGTTTCACTGGAGTGTGCCCTGCACCACCTTTTATCTTACAAGATATAAAAGGAAAGAGAAGCAAGCAGAGAGTGAGGACCTCATACCACCAAGAAAGCAGTGCCAGGAGCAGAGCATATCCTTTGGATCTGGGCTTCTGCACAGAGAAGCTCCTAGACCAGGGAAAGATTGATGACAAGAACCTTCCTCCAGAATTGACAGGAAAATACTTCCCCTGAAACTAATGCCCTAAATTTGGACTTTCAGCCTACTAAACTGTGATAAAATAAACTTCTGTTTCTTAAAGCCATACACCTGTGGTATTTCTGTTATAGTGGCACTAAATAACTAAGATACTTGGATACCACTTTTCTTTAGGAAAAGTTTAGAAAAAAGAGCTAAGAAAAATGAAGAAAACCTGAGAATGATGTGGGATACATTTAAAAGCAAAAATCTGTGAGAGATCAGAGTTCCAGAACAGGGGGCGAAAACGGAAAACACAGAGAGGATCACTGAAGAATTGCTGACATAAAACTTCCTTAATATCATGAAAGATGGAAAGCTGACCATCCAAGAAGCTCAACAAATCCCATATAAGATAAACCCCAAAAGAAAATCATCAAGGCATATCATAATCACACTGGCTAAAACCAAAGACAGAGAAAGAATGCTGAGAGTAGCTCAGGAAAAACACAAAGTCACGTATAGAGGAGAAACAACAAGACTAAGCTCTAACTACTCGGCAGAAACCATGGAGTCAAGAAGACAATGGTATGACATATATAAAATCTTGAAAAAAAAACTGCCAACCAAGAATAATATATCCTGTGAAACTCTCGTTCAAATATGATGGTGAAATTAAGACATTTCCAGATAAACAGAAATTAAGGGAATATGTAAAAACCAAACCAAACTTATAGGAATTACTAAAGCAACTCCTTTGGTTTGAGAACAAACAACATCAGACTACAGCCTGAGTCTAAGATGCAAGATCGCACCAGCCAGATACCAACTTAGGAAATGAACTCCCAAGGATTTTTCAAAACTAAAAGACTTACAACTGGGATCCTGAGAGGTTAGTCTGTAAATGACAACAATATCAGAACAATAAAAGACAGTATAAAGCGTGTAGGTATAGAACTTACTAAAGGAGAGGAAGGCAAGGCAATACAAAGTAATAAAAGACTGGTTCAAACCTAGGAAGATACAGGTAGATTTCAAGGTAACCACAAAGAAAGTTAACACGCCTACTCATCAAAAGAAAAAAGAAAAACAGAAAGTCTCAGTAAGAAAAAAATCTAGAAAAACAAAGGAAATAAAAAAAAAACCACAAACAAAAGGAATTCAGTATAGGACAGTAAGAGGAACAAAGAAAATGTCAGCACCACAAAAAAAGCACTACAAAATGACAGCAATAAACTCACATCTATCAATAATAGCGATGAATGTAAATGGCCTAAATGCACTCATAAAGAGATACAGAGTGACAGAATAAATTAAAAAAAAAGGATCTATCATATACGGTCTACAAGAGATACACCTTAGAAACAAAGATGTAAATTTATTAAAAATAAAAGGATGAAAAAATATATAAAGCAAACAGTTACCAAAAAACAGCAGAAGGGGTGATACTAATCTCAGATAAAATAGACTTTAATACAAAATCCACCATGAAAGACAAAGACGGGCATTATATAATGATTAAAAGTACGATCCATCATGAAGACATTACCATAATTAATATCTACCCACCCAATGACAGTGCTCCAAAATATATAAAACAAACTCCAGCAGTGCTGAAAAGAGAAATTGACAGTTCCACAATAATAGTTTGAGACTTCAACACAGAACTCTCTGTAAAGGGTAGAACATCTAAAAAGAAACTCAGCAAAGATACAGAAGATCTAAAGCCCAGAATCAGCCAACTTGAACTCATACACATATACAGAACACCCCACACAACAGATGCAAAGTTGACATTCTTTTTCAATACACATGGAACGTTCTCCAGAATAGACCATATCTCAAGATACATAGCAACCCTCCACAAAATCCAAAACATTGAGGTAATACAAAGTATCTTCTCTGATCACAACACTATCAAAGGAGAAACTAACTACAGGAAGAACAAGGAAAAAGATCAATTACATGGAAACTGAATAACTCCTTGCTTAAAAACCACTGGGTAATAGAAGAAATCAAGCATGGAATAAAAAAATTTCTAGCATCAAATAAGAATGAAAACACATCATACCAAAACCTTTGGGACACAGCAAAGGCAATCCTCACACATCAAAAACAGAAGAAAGGGACAAAATCAAAACATTAGTTACACAACTTGAACAAATAGAAAGAGAACAGCAAAAGAAGCCCACTGCCACCAGAAGAAAGGAAATAATAAAGATCAGAGCAGAAATAAATGAAATAAAGAAAAGAAAAACAATAGAATCAACAAAAGTTGGTTCTTTGAAAGGATCAACAAAATCGATAAACCACTGGCCAAACTGACAAAGCAAAAACAGAAGAGGATGCAAATAACCCAAATAAGAAATGAAATGGGGTACGTTACAACAGACCCAAATGAAACACAAAGGATCATAACAGAGTATTACGAAAACCTATACCACAACAAATCTGAAAACCTAGAGGAAATGAACAAATTTCTGGAAACATACTACCTACGCAAACAAACACAAAATGATGTTGAAAATATGAACAGATCCATAACAAGAGAAGAGATTGAAAACGTAATTTAAAAAAAAAAAAAAAACTCCCAACAACAATAACAAAAAAAAGCCCTGGCCCAGAAGACTTCACTGGAGAATTCTACCAAACTTTCATAGAACAGTTTACACCAGTACTACTCAAACTATTCCAGGACATAGAAAAGGAAGGGAGAATTCTGAATTCATTCTATGAAGCCAGAATAACCCTGATAACAAAACCAAGTAAAGACACCATAAAAAATGAAACTTACACACCAGTATCTCTCATGAATATAGATACAAAAATTCTCAACAAAATTCTAGCCAATAGAATTCAGCATTATATGAAAAAAATAATACACCACCACCAAGTAGGATTCATATGAGGTATGAAAGGATGATTCAACATTAGAAAATTAAAGTAATCCACCATGTAAAAAAAAGAAAAGAAGTCACACGGATGCAGAAGAGGCATTCAACAAAGTCCAACACCCATTCCTGATAAAAACTCTCAAAAAAATAGGTATAGAAGGGAAATTTCTCAACATAATAAAGGACAGCCATACAAAAACAAGAGCCAACATCATTCTTTTATACACATATATATATTTTATTGTACCTTAGGTGAAGGTTTACAAAACAAATAGTTTCTCATTAAACAGTCAGTACACATATTGTTTTATGACATTCGTTAACAATCCCATGACTTATCAACCCTCTCACTTCTCATCTGTGAGCATGATATTATTCACCTCCTTTTCCAATTGGCAGGGTCAGTCACTCAGCTATGGTACAGCACGGCAGGTCTAACTGAAGAGGAGTTGCTGGGAAGGATTGTTTGTGGCACTTACTACAGCCACCAGGGAGGCTAGGTAATCCGTGCAGGGCAGGTTCCAGTAGGCCATGTTTCTGCTGCTTGATGTTGTGATGTTAAGCACATGGTGCAGGTAGGCAGATGAGCAAACAAGAAAGAACACACAGCCTGCCTGCTCAGACATAGCTAAATTTTTTTTAAAAAAGGATGAAACAAAAAAAATCTACAAAAAATAAATGAGAAACATAACTACTGAATGCCCCAAAGACAGCAGACAATATCAAAACATCTACAAAAACAGGACAGGATGGTTCCAGGAGGAATCCATAATAAAACACCAGATGACTTTCCAGTAGAAGAAAAGACATTAGAACCACCTGATAGGGAATTCAAATCTCTAATACTCAGAATTAAACAAGAGTTGAAGCAAAAAGCAGACAAACATGAGGAAAAGACAGAAAATTCATGGAGAAAGCAGACAAATTCATGGAAAATACAGACAAAAAAAATGGAAGAATTCAGGAAAATAATGCAGGAACAAAATGTCCAAATAAATTCACAACTAGAAATTATACAAAAACAACAATCAGAAATCCAAAAGTTAAAGAAAAAGATTTCAGAAAAGGACAGTGTCATAAAAGGGCTGAGGAGCAGATGTGAAATGGTGGAAGACAAGATCAGCGACACTGAAGACAAACACGCGGATACAACTCTGAGGAAATTGGAGAAAAAAGAACAAAGAAAAATGAAGAGACCCTGAGAATTATGTGGGATACCATCAAAATAAAAAATTTTCAAATGATCAGTAGTCCAGAACAGGGGGAGAAAACAGAAAACACAGAGAGGATCATTGAAGAACGGCTGGCAGAAAACTTCCCCAATATCATGAAAGATGAAAAGCTGGCTATCCAAGAAGCTCAATGAACCCTGTATAGGATAACCCCAAAAGAAAATCACCAAGGTATATCATAATAACACTCGCCAAAACCAAAGACAAATAAAGAATCCTGAGAGCAACATGAGAAAACAAGAAGTCACATACAGAGAAACAATAAGACTAAGCTCAGATTATTTGGAAGAAACCATCCAGGCAAGAAGGCAATGGGATGACATATATAAAACCCTGAAAGAAAAATATTGCCAGCCAAGAATAATATATCCTGCAAAACTCTCGTTCAAATATGATGGTGAAATTAGGACGTTTTCAGATAAACAGAAATTAAAGGAATACTTAAAAGCCAAACCAAACTTACAAGAATTATTAAAGGGCGTTCTTTGATCTGAGAACAAAAACTCCAGCTCACAGGCTGAATCTAGGATGCAAGATCACACCATCCAGATACCAATCTAGGAAATGAACTCTCAAGGACTATCCAAAACCAAAAGAAATACAACAGGGAATCAGAGCAGTTAATCTGTAAATGACAACAACATCAGAACAATAAAAGAGAGAATAAACGGTGTAGGTATAGAACCTTCTAATGGAGAGGAAGGCAAGGTGATACCAAGTAATAACTGACTACTTCAAACTTAGAAAGATAGGGGTAAATTTCACAGTAACCATAAAGAAAGTTAACAAACACATAAAAATAAATAGGAAAAACATAAAGTCTCAGTAAAAACAAAACCTACAAAAAAAAGAAATGAAAAAATCCACAAACAAAAGGAATTCAGCACAGGAGAGTAAGAGGAACAAAGAAAACATCAGCACCACAAAAAAAAAAGCTCTACAAAATGAGAGCAAAAAACTCACATCTATAAATAAATTACACTGAATGTAAATGGAATCAATGCACCCATAAAGAGACAGAGAGGGACAGAATGGATAAAAAAAAAAAAACAAACAGGATCCATCAACATGCTGTCTACAAGAGACACACCTTAGAAATAAAGACGTGAATTTATTGAAAATCAAAGGTTGGAAAAAATATATCAAGCTAACTACTACCAAAAAAGAGCAGGAGTGGCAATACGAATTTCAGATAAAATAGACTTTAAAACAAAATCCACCATAAAAGACAAAAAAGGACACTATATAATGATTAAGGGGAAAATCCTTCATGAAGACATAACCGTGATAAACATCTATGCACCTAATGAAAGGGCTCCAAAATAATAAAACAACTCTAATGGTACTGAAAAGAAAAATGGACAGTTCCACAATAATAGTAGGAGACTTCAACATACCACGCTCAGACAGAACATCTAAAAAGAAACTCAGCAAAGATATAGAAGACCTAAAGGGCACAATCAGCCAACTTGACCTCATAGACATATGTAGAACACTCCATCCAACAGCTGCATATACACATTCTTTTCCAATGCACATGGAATGTTCTCCAGAATAGACCACATCTTAGGCCACAGAGCAATCCTCAACAGGATCCAAAATGGGGAGATAATTCAAAGTATCTTCTCTGCACCATCAAGGTAGAAATTAACAACAGAAAGATCAAGGGAAAAAAAATTAATTACCTGGAAACTGAATAACACCCTGTTTACAAACTACTGGGTAATAGAAGAAATCAGAGATGGAATCAAAAATTTCCTAGAATCAAACGAGAATGAAAACACATCATACCAAAACCGTTGGGACACAGCAAAGGCAGTCTTCAGAGGACAATTTATAGCAATAGATGCACACATCAAAAAAGAAGAAAGGGACAAAATCAAAACATTAACTACAGAACTCAAATAGAAAGAGAACATCAAAAAAGGCCATAGCCACCAGAAGAAAGGAAATAATAAAGATCAGAGCAGAGATAAATGAAATAGAGAATAGAAAAACATTAGAAAGAATCAACAAAACCAAAAGTTGGTTCTTTGAAAGAATCAACAAAATCGACAAACCACTGGCCAGACTGACAAAAGAAAAACAGAAGAGGACACAAATAACCCAAATAAGAAATGAAATAGGGGACATTACAACAGACCCAACTGAAATAAAAAGGATCATAACAAAGTATTATGAAAAACTCTACTCCAACAAATTTGAAAACCTAGAGCAAATGGACCAATTTCTATAAACACACTACCTACCCAAACTATAACCAAGTGATGTTGAAAATCTGAATAGACCCATATCAAGAGAAGAGATTGAGAAGGTAATAAAAAAACTCCCAACCAAAAAAAGCCCTGGCCCAGATGGCTTCACTGGAGAATTCTACAAAACATTTACAGAAGACCTTGTACCAGTACTACTCAAGCTATTTCAGAACATAGAAAAGGAAGCAACACTTCCAAATTCATTATCTGAAGCAAGCATAATGCTGATACCAAAACCAGGCAAAGATGTCACACACAAAAAAGAAAATTACAGACCAAAATCTCTCATGAATATAGATGCAAAAATTCTTATCAAAATTCTAGCCAATAGAATTCAGCATCATATCAAAAAAATAATACACCACAACCAAGTGGGATTCATACCAGGTATGCAAGGATGGTTCAACATTAGAAAATCAATCAAGTAATCCACCACATAAATAAAAAGAAAGAAAAGAATCACATGATCATCTCAATTGATGCAGAAAAGGCATTTGACAAAGTCCAACACCCATTCCTGATAACAACTCTCAATAAAATAGGTATAGAAGGGAAATTTGTCAACATAATAAAGGGCATCTATGCAAAACAAATGGCCAACATCATTCTTAATGGAGAGAGGCTGAAAACATTCCCCTTGAGAACAGGAACAAGACAAGGATGGCCTTTATCACCACTCCTATTTAACATTGTGCTGGAAGCCCTAGTTAGAGCAATAAGGCAAGAAAAAGAAATAAAGGGCATCCAAATTGGTAATGAAGATGTTAAACTGTCCCTATTTGTAGATGATATGATACTATACATAGAAAGCCCTAAAGACCCCACGAAAAATCTACTGGAACTAATAGAAAGATTCAGCAGAGTAGTAGGATACAAGATAAACATACAAAAATCAGTTGGATTCCTATACACCATAAAGAGAATGATGAAAAGGAAATCAGGAAAACAATACCATTTATAACAGCCCCTAAAAAAATAAAATACTTAGGAATAAATCTAACCAGGGGTGTAAAAGACCTATAGAAAGAAAACTACAAAACACTACTGCAAGAAACCCAAAGGGATCTACATAAATGGAAAAACATACCATACTCATGGATAGGTAGACTCAACATTGTGAAAATGACAACTCTACCCAATGAAATTTAGAAATACAATGCAATCTCGGTCCAAATACCAGCAACACTCTTCAAAGAGATGGAAAAACTAATCATTAACTTTATATGGAAAGGGAAGAAGCCCCGAATAAGGAAAGCACTATTGAAGAAGAATAAAGTAGGAGGACTCACACTACCTGACCTCAGAATCTACTATACAGCTACAGTAGTCAAAACAGCCTGGTACTGGTACAATGACAGATACATTGACCAATGGAACAGAATTGAGAACCCAGATGTAAATTCATCCACCTACGGTCACCTGATCTTCAACAAGGGCCCAAATTCTTTCAAATGGGGAAAAGACATCCTTTTTAACAAATGGTGCTGGCAAAATTGGATATCCATCTGCAAAAAAAAAAAAAAAAGAAACAGGACCCATACCTCACACCATATACCAAAACTAATTCGAAATGGATCAAAGACCTAAATATAAAGCCAAAAACTATAAAGTTCATGGAAGAAAAAATAAGATCAATGTTACAGGCCCTAATACACGGCATTAACAGGATACAAACCATAACCATCAACACACAAACCCCAGAAGATAACCTAGATAACTGGGATCTTCTAAAAATCAAAAGCCTATGCTCTTCAAAAGACTTCACCAAAAGAGTAAGAAGAGCTCTACAGACTGGGAATAAATTTTTGGACAGTTCAAGTCGGACAAAGGTCTAATCTCAATAATCTACAAGAAAATCCAACACCTCTACCAGAAAAAGACAAATAATCCTACTAAAAAATGGGCAAGGGAAATGAACAGACACTTCACCAAAGAAGACATTCAAGCAGCCAACAGACACATGAGGAAATGCTCACAATCACTAGTCATTAGAGAAATGCAAACTAAAACCACAATGAGATACTATCTCACCCTGGCATTACTGGCACGAATCAAAAACACTGGAAATAACAAATGGTGGGGAGGCTCCGGGGAGATCAGAACTCTTATGCACTGCTGGTGGGAATGTATAATGATACAACCATTTTGGAAAATGTTATGGCCCTTCCTTAGAAAGCTAGAAATAGAAATACCATATGATTCAGCAATCCCACTCCTAAGGAATATACCCTAAAGAAGAGCAGTCATAAGAATAGACATATGCACACCCACGTTCATGGCAGCTTTGTTCACAATAGCAAAAAGACGGAAACAACCTAGATACCCATCAACAGATGAACGGATAAACAAACTATGGTACATAACACAATGGAGTATTAGGCAACAAGAAAGAACAATGATGACTCTGTGAAGCATCTCATAACATTGATGAAACTGGAGGACATTATTAGAGTGAAATAAGTCAATCACAAAAGGACATATATTGTATGAGACCTCTATTGTAAAAACTCATGAAAAAGTTTACACACAAAAAGTAACAATCTTTGCTGTTTACGAGGGATGGGAGGGGTGGGGGGAACACTAAACAGACAATAGATAAGTGGTATCTTTGGTGAAGGGTGAGACAGTACACAATACTGGGGAAGCTCGCACAAGTTGTACAAGAAAAGTCCATGGAAGCTCCATAGACACATCCAAACTCCCTGAGGGACTGAATTGCTTGGCAGAGGGTTGTGAGGACCATGGTCTCATGGAACATCTAGTTCAATTGGCATAACACAGTTTATAAAGACAATGTTCTACATTCTACCTTGGTGAGTAGCGTCTGGGGTCTTAAAAGCCTGTGACTCCACTGGTCTCACCCCTTCAGGAGCAAGGGAGAATGAAGAGAACAGGATACAAGGAAAAGATTAGTCTGAAGGACTAATGGTCCACAGCTACCAAGGCTTCCACCACACTGCATCCAGTATAGCTAGATGGTGCCCAGCTACCACCACTGACTGCTTTGACTGGGATCACAACAGATGGTTCTGGACAGAGCTGGAGAAGGATGTAGAACAAAGTTCTAACTCACAAATAAAGACCACATTTACTGGCCTAATGGGGACTGGAGAAACTCTGAGAGTATGACCCCCGGACATCCTTTTAGCTCAGTGGTGAAGTCACTCCTGAGGTTCACCATTCAGCCGGGCATTAGACAGCCCTATAAAACAAAATGGGACTAATGAGGCACAGCATTCCAGGAACAAGGACTAGAAGGCAGAAGGGGACAGGAAAGCTGGTAATAGGGAACCCAAGTTTGAGTAAGGACAGTGTTGACATGTAGTCGGGTTCTTAACCATTGTGATAGGGCAATATATGTACTGTTTAATGAGAAACTATTTTGTTCTATAAACCTTCACCTAAAGTGAGAATAGTAGCACAACTGGAAGAACATAATCAACATCACTGAGTTGTACATGTAGAAATATTTGAAATAGTGTATCTTTGGCTACGTGTATTTTCACCAAAAAAAAGGTTCTCTACGGCCAAGAAGAGAAGAAGGGAGCATACTGACATGTCGTGGGGCCGTTAACCAATGTCATAAAACAATATGTGTACTGACTGTTTAATGAGAAAATGTTCTGTAAACCTTCACCTAACGTACAATAAAAAAATTTAAAAATAAAACACTTAGGAATAAATCTAACCAGGGTTGTAAATGACCTATACAAATAAAACTACAAAACTCTACTGCAAGAAAACAAAAGATGTCTACATAAAAGGAAAAACATACCATGCTCATGGATAGGTAGACTCAACATTGTGAAAATGACAATTGTACCCAAAGAAATTTACAAATACAAGGCAATCTCAGTCCAAATACCAACAACATTCTTCAAAGAGATGGAAAAACTAATCATTAACTTTACATGGAAAGGAAAGAAGCCCCAAATAAGGAAAGCACTACTGAAGAAGAAGAATAAAGTAGGAGGACTCACACTACCTGACCTCCAAACCTACTATACAGCTACAGTAGTCGAAACAGCCTGGTACTGGTACAATGACAGATACATTGACCAATGGAACAGAACTGAGAACCCAGATGTAATTCCATCCACCTACAATCACCTGATCTTCAACAAGGGCCCAAAGTCCATCAAATGGGGAAAAGATAGTCCTTTCAACAAATGGTGCTGGCAAAACTGGATGTGCACCTGCAAAAATATGAAACAGGACCCATACCTCACACTATACACAAAAACTAATTCAAAATGGATCAAAACCAAAAACCATAAAAATCGTAGAAGGAAAAATAGGATCAACACCAGAGGCCCTAATACACGGCATTTACAGAATACAAACCATAACCATCAACATAAAAACTCCAAAAGATAAGCTAGATAACTGGGATCTTCCAAAAATTAAACACCTATGCTCATCAAAAGACTTCACCAAAGGAGTTAAAAGAGAATCTAAAGACTGAGAAAAAAATTTTGGCTGTGACAAATCTGACAAAGTTCTCATCTCTAAAATCTAGAGGAAAATCCAACAGCCTTACAACAAAAAGAAAAATAATCCAATTTAAAAAATGGGCAAAGGAAATGAACAGACACTTCACCAAAAAGACATTCAAGTGACTAACAGACACATGAAGAAATGCTCGCTATCACTAGCCATTAGAGAAATGTAAATCAAAACCACCATGAGATACCATCTCACCCCAGCATTACTGGCATGAATCAAAAAAAACAGGAAATAACAAACGTTGGAGAGGCTGCCACAGATGGTGGCAATGCAAAATGGTACAACCATTTTGGAAAATGGTATGGCACTTCTTTAGAAAGCTAGAAACAGAAATACTATATGATCCAGCAATCTCACTCCTAGGAATATATCCTACAGACATAAGAGCCATTACATGAATAGACATATGCACACCCATGTTCACTGGAGCATAGTTCACAATAGCAAAAAATAGAAACAACCTAGATGCCCATCAACAGATGAATGGATAAACAAACTACGGTACATGGTACATGTGGTAAAGTGGAGTACTATGCAAGTACAGGGATAATATACGAAGTATGTCACAGCATGGATAAATCTAGAGGGCATTACACTGAGTGAAATAAGTCAATCACAAAACTACAAATATTGTATGAGATCACTATTATAAAAACTCATGGAAAGGTTTACACACAAAAAGAAACAATCTTTGATGGTTATGAGGGAGGGAAGGGGTGGGGATGGAAACAACTCCCTGAGGGACCAATTTACTGGGCTGAGGGCTGTGGAGACCATGTTCTCAGGGAACATCTAGCTCAACTGGCATAACATAGTTTATAAAGAAAATATTCTACATTCTACTTTGGTTAGTAGCGTCTGTGGTCTTAAAAGTCTGTGAGCAGTCATCTAAGATACTTCACTGGCCTCACCCTGTTGGGAGCAAGGGAAAAAGAAGAAAACAAAAGACGCAAGGGAAAGATTAGTCCAATTTACTAATGGACCACAACTACCACGGTCTCCACCAGACTGAGTCCAGTACAACTGTATGGTGCTGGGCTACCATGACTGACTGATCTGACAGGGATCACAATAGAGGATTCTGGACAGAGCTGAAGAAAAATGTAGAATAAAATTCTAACCTACAAAAAAAGACCAGACTTACTGGCCTGACAGAGAATGGAGAAACCCTGAAAGTATGGCTCCCAGACACCCTTTTAGCTCAGTAATGAAGTCACTCCTGAGGTTCACTCTTCGTCGAAAGATTAGACAGGCCCATAAAACAAAATGACACTAAAGGGGCACACCAGGCCAGGGGCAAGGACTAGAAGGCAGGAGGGGACAGGAAAGCTGGTAATAGGGAACCCAAGATCAAGAAGGGAGAGTATTGACATGTCTTGGGGTTGATAACCAATGTCGTAAAACAATATGTGTACTAACTGTTTAATGAGAAGCCAGTTTGTTCTATAAACGTTCATCTAAAGTACAATAAGTTAAAAAAAAGAAGACCAAGGAGCCAGGAGAGGCTAGATCATATATGGCCTCATAGGGCTGGACAAGAGTTTGGATGTTAAAATAAACCTATTACTGAATGTTAAACAATTTCTCCATCTTTAAATACCCCTCCCTAAATCCAAAACCCTTCAGCTAAAGACTCATTGCCCTCTAAAACAAAACTTTAGAGAGTTGGTTCTGTTCTCCTGGTACCATTGTCCTTGAAATTCCCTCCAATCCGGCTTTTGTTCCTACCCCTCCATCTGCTGTTTATGGTTATCAGTGACCTCTGATTGACAAGATCAAGGGTCACTTCTCGGTCCACATCTTCCTTGACCTTGGCAGCATTTGGCATGGTTCATCACCCCCTTCTCCTTCTGGAAACACTAGATTCTGCTTCAGTCTCCAGATCTTCTTCCTACCCCACCGACTTCCTTCACTGATTCCTGTGCTTAATCCTCCTCTCTTCCTGTGGTTGGAGGGCTCTAAGGCTCCACCTTCGGACCCTTACTCTTTCTTTCATACAAGTACTCTAGGTGACATCGTTGAAGATGGAGGTTTGAAAAACCACCTACATGGCCACACATCCCTGGACCCTTGAAATTCAGACACAAAAAGACAGCCCCCTCCCACCAGGCTTTACCATTTCACTAAATGAAACTGCCTTTTTGCCCAGCTGCTCAAGCAAAAACCTTTAAGAATCTCTCTGTCTCTCTCTTTACACATGTACACACACACACACACACACACACACACACCTGATCCCTGAGCAATTCATGCCAGTTCTACTTTCACTTTAGATACAGAAACCAACCACATCCAGCCACCTACATTGGATTCTTTCAGTGGCCTTCAACTGGTTTCTCCCTGTTCTGCTCCTGGCCTCCTCTGGTCTGGCCTTTATAGAAGTCACTGGTATTCTTTTACAATGGAACTCAGAGAATTCCTACAATGAATGAACAAGTGCTTCCTAAGCAAGATACAATAATAATTAATTACAACTTTTTTTAAAGAACTACACATTAAGATAAAAGCAAATAACAAGTGGGAGAGAAAACTGTAATAAATTGTCATATAGTTAATGTCCTTAATTTAAGAAAAACTTAGGCTAACGATAAAAGTTAAACAAAAACAGAAAAATGCACAATGTTGTGCATAAGTAAAAGAAATGTAATGAACCCTTTAATAGGAAGAATAGTGCTTCCCCTCCCCTATATCTTCATCCTAATCCCTGGAACCTGTGACTATATTACATTATGTAACATGGCAAAGGGGGATTAAGGTTGCAGATAGAGTGAAGTTTGCTAATCAACTGACCTTAGAGGGGAGATCAACCTGGATTGTCCTAGTAAACCCAGTGTGATTACAAGGGTGCTTATATAAGTGAAAGAGGGAGGCAGGAAAGAGAGTCAGAGTGAGGTGATATGAGAAAGACTTAAGCTCACATTACCAGCTTTAAATATGAAAGGAGGTCAAGAGCCAAGGATGTGGGCAGCCTCCAGAAGCTGGGGATGGCAAAGAGATAGATTCTTTCTTAGAGCCTCCTGAAGGCACATTGATTTTACCCAGTGAGACTCATTTCATATCTGATCTCCAGGACTATAAACTCACAAATTTGTGTTGCTTTGAGCCACCAAGTTTGTGTTCACTTGTTATAGCAACCATAGGAAATTAGTACAGACACAAACATGGAAGGATGTTCAACATCACTGTCCATGAAAGACACACAAATCCAAACAAAGAGATGATCAGTTTTGTTCTTTTATCTACTAGATTGACATTAAAGAAGTAAATATATATACATATATATCAACATACTGGTCAATGGGTGGTAAAATAATATTCTAGCACCTTATTGGTGAAAGAAATAATGAGTTCAAACTTCTAGAGGGTCATTTGGTAATACACATAACAATATTACGTGTACTCATCCTCTGACCCAATACATTGCTAGGAAAATATGAACAGGATTTTTTTTCAAGTAGCTTTCTGGAAGTATAATTGGCATACAATAAACTGCACATATTTAAAGTGTAAAATTTCATCAGGTTGTATAAACTGTGACGTCATCTCTGCAATCAATACAGTGCTCATACTCATCGTCTTCGAAAGTTTCTTTGTTCCCTTTATACTTCCACCATTCTTCCCTCCATCTCTTCCCACCACTACTGTACATACTATCACTATACATTAGTTTACATTTTCTAGAGTTTTTTATACATATATATTTTTAAAACAGAATCACTTAGTATGTATTCTTATGTATCTGGTTTCTTTCACTCTGCGTGATTATTTTAAGATTCATCCATCCTGTAATGTACAAGGTTTCTTAGTGGCAGAATTATCTCTAATAGGAAAACATTATAAACCAAAATGTGAAACTGTGGAATTAATTAAATAAATCATGGTTCCCTACAAGGGAATACTCTGCAGCCACCAAAAAAAAAAAAAAAAAAAACAAGTAAAATGGGCAGCATCGGATTAAAGAGGATAGCCTCAGGATTTAACAAGCAAAGAACAAGCAGCATAGAATAATGCGTATATTATTATCTTTTTTGTGTGTCTGTGTACTTTTGAAAAACTGAATCATACTTGTATTCCTGGGAAAATACACAAGAAACTGTGAAAAATAATTATCTTTGAGGAGATGGGAGAAGTAGAGAAAGGTTATTACTTTAAACTTTTTAAGCCCAGCAGTGAGAAACGTCAAATCATGTTCTACCTGTGTCGGCCATAAAATAAGGCAAGAAAGGTTATTGTTTTGGTAGTATTGTGTTCCGTTTTTGCCCTCTTTATGCTTTCCTCTGACTCATGGGGTAGCCATGAGTAGGAATTGACTGGAAGGCAATGGGTGTTTGATATTATGAAGACAATAATGTTTTTCTTCCTAATGAAGTGTGCTAATTGTTCCCTCCAGTCCTTTGCCTGCGAACCCCACTCTATCCCCCTCCAACTCCTCCCTTTCAGTGGGAGCCGGCAGCTGGCCTGACCATTTGTGGGCATGAGTCATTTGTGGCACCTAGACCGTTTGTGAGTTGGCACCTGACAGCATTGAGGACTGACGGCAGTCAGCTGGCAGGCTATGTAGGTGATTGGCAGTGGTGGGTGGTGGACGTGTAGAGTGGATTTTCGATTTGGGGACAGTTACAGAGCTAGTGAAGATCTTGAGCTACTCTTTCTCGGTGAGCTGACTGAGCTCTGTGGGTGGAAGATCGCCAAGAGTGTGATCTGGGTTCCGAGTGGTCCTCGGTTACCGCCTGGGGTCTTAGACTGGGAACTGTAGGAAGGGAGTCGCAATTTATGCGCAATGATCCGGCTGAGTTTCTTTGGGGGCCCCAGGAAGCTTCTGGAGCCCGAGGGGACAGAGTTTTGTTCTGAGAGGTGCACTCGGGGTGCAGCCCTGGGTCCTGGCTGGAGTTCAGGCAGGAGTCATGTAAATCACATAAGGTGTGGGCCGTAGGCAGTAGAATAGGTTCGTTGCCCAAGAGACTCTAATTTGTCATCTAAAGGTCACTTTGTAGCTCCTTTGCTTTGAGAGTCATTTTTCCTCCTTTTGTTTTATTCAGCGACGTGTTGTTGCGGTGGAAGAGTTGTTCTTCTGTTGGCTTTGGCAAACCTTTTGGAACATCTACCAATTCTTTGCTGCTTGTGCTATAGAGTTGAGATAATGGCTCCTTTGGGACATGTGGTCCTCATCAGGAGGACGGGGATGGAAGGTAGCCATTTTCCTTTGAGCTGGAACTCCTGCATATTTGGAAGGTAAGAGCTACTGTGCCTGTGGATGTTTTCAACTTTAAAAAGGTGACAATAGCCTCGTAACAGTGAACAAACTAGAACAGGGCTCTAAAACTTGTTCTTTCCTTCAAATTTCCTTGGTACTTCCTCCATAACTTTGTTAACTTGACATAATTATTTATTACCAAATGGGATTTTGAAGATAATGTTGATACAGTTGTGTTTTTAAAACCAAACATAAATTTTAAAGTTCATTTGATAGACTCTTTAGATTAAGAAAGTTGTAGGTGATTCTCAAATTCTGATTCACTCAGGCAGTCATGAAAAGGCAATTGTGTTCATCTAAAATCATCTGTCATTGGCCACTAAGGGTCACTATAGAGCAACGAAGGATTGCTGTTATACTTGACTCTGCTCTTTTTGGAGAAATGAAAATGGAAGGGAAAATCCTCCTGCTTGTGTTTGACAACATTTCCTGTTTGGTTGCCTTTCCGCTTCAGTGGTGCTAAACACGCGATGCTCATGATCAGGTTTTCTTAACAGAATTTCCTTTGCTAGATTATGCCACACATGACTTAATTTTAAAATTTTAGGGGTAAAGAACTTTATTTATTAAATATAATTTCTCACTACTATTTCTTTAGAGTCCTAGAGAATAGCAATTCATCACAGTGTCTTGACACACCAATGTTGTGCTTGTGTGTGTGGTTCATAAAACCTGCTGCCGTCTCATAGTGACCCTATAGGGCAGAGTAGAACTGCTCCATAGGGTTTCCAAGGAGCACCTGGTGAATTCAAATTGCTGACCTTCTGGTTAGCAGCCATAGCTCACTGTAGCTCTTTACCACTGTGCAACCAGGGCTCTGCGTTGTTAATAGTGCTAGTTATATATGCATTTGAGGTTTTTGCTTTCTTTTCAGTTGGGTTATACTTAATGTAAGATGACTTTAAGATCTCGGTCTCACATTTCCACTTCTCTCAAATGGAAGAAAAAATCGTTTCCTTAGAACTAGTACCATAGAGATTACATGTAACTCTGGGAAACCAAAGGGAGAAACACCTGTGATTATTTATAGCTCTTTACCAACATCATCCTATTTCCTTCCTGGACTCCCACAATCAGCCTTCTTACTGGTTTCCCTAGCAGTCCTCTTTGTCTTCCACAGTCCCTTCTCTGTACTGCAGCCAGAGTGTTTTTTGTTTCAGGTTTTATTTTCGTTTTTTTACATATTGTACTTCAGGTGAAGGCTTACAGAACAAATAGTTTCTCATGAAACAGTCGTACATATATGGTTTTATGACATTGGTTAATAACCCCGCAACATGTCAACCCTCTCCCTTCTCGACCTTTTTTTTTGGTGAAAATATACATAGCAAAGATACACCATTTCAAAAATTTCTACATGCACAGTTCGGTGACATTGACTACGCTCTTCCAATTGTGCTGCTATTCTCAATTTAGATGAAGGCTTACAAAACAAAATAGTTTCTCATTTAACAGTTACTACAAATGTTGCCCTATGACAATGGTTAACAACCTCACAACACATCAACAATATCCTTACTCAACTTTGGGTTCCCTATCACCAGCTTTCCTGTCCCCTTCTGCCTTCTGGCCCTTGTCACTGGACTGCTGTGCCTTATTAGTCCCATTTGGTTTTATGGGGCTGTCCACTCCCCGGCTGAACGGTGAACCTCAGAAATGACTTCACCACTGAGCTAAAAGGGTGTCTGGGGGCCATACTCTTGGGGTTCCTCCAGTCTCCTTTAGGCCACTAAATATGGTCTTTTTTTTCGTGAGTTAGAAACTTATTCTACATCATTCTCCAGCTCTGTCCAGAACCCTCTGTTGTGATACCGGTCAGAGCAGTCAGTGGTGGTATCCAGGCACCATCTAGCTGTGCTGGACTCAGTCTGGTGGAGGCCTTGGTGGCTGTGGACCATTAGTCTTTCAGATTAATCTTTTCCTTGTGTTCTGTTCTCTTCATTCTCCCTTACTCCCGAAGGGATGAGACCAGTGGAGTATCTTAGATGGCTGCTCACAGGCTTTTAAGACCCCAGACACTACTCACCAAGGTAGAATGCAGAGCATTGTCTTTATAAGCTGTGTCATGTCAATTGAGCTAGATGTTCCCCGAGACCATGGTCCCCACAGCCCTCCGCCCAGCAGTTCAGTCCCTCAGGGAGTTTGGATGTGTATATGGGGCTTCCATGACCTTTCCTTTTACAAGATGTGCTAGTTTCCCCTGTATTGTGTACTGTCTCACCCTTCACCCAAGATACCACTTATCTATTGTCTAGTTAGTATTTCCCCCCAACCCCTCCCATCCCTGGTAACTAACAAAGATTGTTACATTTTGTGTGTGAACTTTTCCATGGGTTTTTACAATAGAGGTCTCACACAATATTTGTCCTTTTGTGATTTCATCCATGTTAGGAGATGCTTCACAAATTCATCACTGTTCTTTCTCGTTGCATAGTACTCCATTGTGTGTATGTACCATAGTTTGTTTATCCATTCATCTGCTGATGGGCATCTAGGTTGTTTCCATCGTTTTGCTATTGTGAACATGCTGCCATGAACATAGGTGTGCATATGTCTATTCGAGTGATGACGCTTATTTCTCTAGGATATATTCCTAGGAGTGGGATTGCTGGATCGAATGGTATGTCTATTTCTAGCTTTCTGAGGAAGCGCCATATCATTTTCCAAAATGGTTGTATCATTTTGCATTCCCACCAGCAGTGCATAAGAGTTCCGATCTCCCCGCAGCCCCTCCAACGTTTGTTATTTGCAGTGTTTTTGATTTGTGCCAGTAATGCTGGAGTGAGATGGTATCTCATTGTGGTTTTAATTTGCATTTCTCTAATGACTAGTGATCACGAGCATTTCCTCATGTGTCTGTTGGCCGCTTGAATGTCTTCTTTGGTGAAATGTCCGTTCATTTTCTTTGCCCATTTTTTAGAAGGATTATTTGTCTTTTTCTGGTAGAGGTGTTGGATTTTCTTGTAGATTATGGATATTAGACCTTTGTCCGACTTGTACTGTCCAAAAATTCATTCCCAGTCTGTAGATTCTCTTCTTACTCTTTTGGTGAAGTCTTTTGAAGAGCATAGGAGTTTGATTTTTAGAAGATCCCAGTTATCTAGGTAATCTTCTGGGGTTTGTGTGTTGATGGTTATGGTTTGTATCCTGTTAATGCCATGTATTAGGGCCTGTAGCATTGATCCTATTTTTTCTTCTATGATCTTTATAGTTTTTGGCTTTATATTTAGGTCTTTGATCCATTTCGAATTAGTTTTGGTATATGGTGTGAGGTATGGGTCCTGTTTCTTTTTTTTTTTTTTTTTGCAGATGGATATCCAATTTTGCCAGCACCATTTGTTAAAAAGGAAGTCTTTTCCCCATTTGAAAGAATTTGGGCCCTTGTTGAAGATCAGGTGACTGTAGGTGGATGGATTTACATCTGGGTTCTCAATTCTGTTCCATTGGTCAATGTGTCTGTTGTTGTACCAGTACCAGGCTGTTTTGACTACTGTAGCTGTATAGTAGATTCTGAGGTCAGGTAGTGTGAGTCCTCCTACTTTATTCTTCTTCAACAGTGCTTTCCTTATTCGGGGCTTCTTCCCTTTCCATATAAAGTTAATGATTAGTTTTTCCATCTCTTTGAAGAATGTTGCTGGTATTTGGACCGAGATTGCATTGTATTTCTAAATTTCATTGGGTAGAGTTGTCATTTTCACAATGTTGAGTCTACCTATCCATGAGTATGGTATGTTTTTCCATTTATGTAGATCCCTTTGGGTTTCTTGCAGTAGTGTTTTGTAGTTTTCTCTCTATAGGTCTTTTACACCCCTGGTTAGATTTATTCCTAAGTATTTTATTTTTTTAGGGGCTGTTATAAATGGTATTGTTTTCATGATTTCCTTTTCATCATTCTCTTTATTGGTGTATAGGAATCCAACTGATTTTTGTATGTTTATCTTGTATCTTATTACTCTGCTGAATCTTTCTATTAGTTCCAGTAGATTTTTCGTGGGGTCTTTAGGGCTTTCTATGTATAGTATCATATCATCCACAAACAGGGACAGTTTCACTTCTTCATTACCAATTTGGATGCCCTTTATTTCTTTTTCTTGCCTTATTGCTCTAGCTAGAACTTCCAGCACAATGTTAAATAGGAGTGGTGATAAAGGCCATCCTTGTCTTGTTCCTGTTCTCAAGGGGAATGCTTTCAGCCTCTCTCCATTAAGAATGATGTTGGCCATTTGTTTTGCATAGATGCCCTTTATTATGTTGACAAATTTCCCTTCTATACCTATTTTATTGAGAGTTTTTATCAGGAATGGGTGTTGGACTTTGTCATATGCCTTTTCTGCATCAATTGAGATGATCATGTGATTCTTTTCTTTCCTTTTATTTATGTGGTGGATTTTTTGATTGATTTTCTAATGTTGAACCATCCTTGCATACCTGGTATGAATCCTACTTGGTCATGGTGTATTATTTTTTTGATATGCTGCTGAATTCTATTGGCTAGAATTTTGATAAGAATTTTTGCAACTGTATTCATGGGAGATATTGGTCTGTAATTTTCTTTTTTGTATGACGTCTTTGTCTGGTTTTGGTATCAGCATTATGCTTGCTTCAGATAATGAATTTGGAAGTGTTGTTTCCTTTTCTATGTTCTGAAATAGCTTGAGTAGTACTGGTACAAGGTCTTCTGTAAATGTTTTGTAGAATTCTCCAGTGAAGGCATCTGGGCCAGGGCTTTTTTTGGTTGGGAGTTTTTTTTATTACCTTCTCAATCTCTTCTCTTGTTATGGGTCTGTTCAGATTTTCAACGTCACTTTGTTGTAGTTTGGATAGATAGTGTGTTTCTAGAAATTTATCAATTTCCTCTAGGTTTTCAAATTTGTTGGAGTACAGTTTTTCATAATACTTTGTTACGATCCTTTTTATTTCAGTTGGGTCTGTTGTAATGTCCCCCATTTCATTTCTTATTTGGGTTATTTGTGTCCTCTTCTGTTTTTCTTTTGTCAGTCTGGCCAGTGGTTTGTCAATTTTGTTGATTATTTCAAAGAACCAGCTTTGATTTTGTTGATTCTTTCTATTGTTTTTCTGTTTTCTATTTCATTTATTTCTGCTCTGATCTTTACTATTTCCTTTCTTCCAGTGGCTGTGGGCTTTTTTTGTTGTTCTCTTTCTATTTGTTTGAGTTCTGTAGTTAATGTTTTGATTTTGTCCCTTTCTTCTTTTTTGATGTGTGCATCTATTTCTATAAATTGTCCTCTGAGGACTGCCTTTGCTGTGTCCCAAAGGTTTTGGTATGATGTGTTTTCATTCTGATTTGGTTCTAAGAATTTTTTGATTCCATCTCTGATTTCTTCTATTACCCAGTGATGTGTAAGCAGGCTATTACTCAGTTTCCATGTAATTGATTTTTTTCCCTTGCTCTTTCTGTTGTTAATTTCTACCTTGATGGCATTGTGGTCAGAGAAGATACTTTGAATTATCTCCCCCTTTTGGATCCTGTTGAGGATTGCTCTGTGGCCTAAGATGTGGTCTATTCTGGAGAACATTCCATGTGCATTGGCAAAGAATGTGTACTTTGCAGCGGTTGGATGGAGTGTTCTATATATGTCTATGAGGTCACGTTGGCTGATTGTGCCCTTTAGGTCTTCTCTATCTTTGCTGAGTTTCCAATTAGTTGTTCTGTCCCTTACTGATAGTGGTGTGTTGAGGTCTCCTACTATTATTGTAGCACTGTCAATTTCTCTTCTCAGTGTTGTTAGAGTTTGCTTTATGTATTTTGGAGCCCTGTCATTGGGTGCTTAGATGTTTATTATTGTTATGTCTTCATGATGGATTGTCCCCTTAATCATTATATAGTGTCCTTTTTTGTCTTTTATGGTGGGTTTTGTTTTAAAGTCTCTTTTATCTGAGATTAGTATTGCCACTCTTGTTCTTTTTGGTAGTTGTTAGCTTGATATATTTTATTCCAACCTTTGTTTTTTAATAAATTCAAGTCTTTGTTTCTAAGGTGTGTCTCTTGTAGACAGCATATTGATGGATCCTGTTTTCTTATCCATTCTGTCACTCTCTGTCTCTTTATGGGTGCATTGAGTCCATTTACAGCCAGTGTAATTATTGTTAGATATGAATTTATTGCTGCCATTTTTTAGTGTTTTTTTTTTTGTGGTGCTGACGTTTTCTTTGTTCTTCTTACTCTCCTGTGCTGAGTTACTTTTGTTTGTGGATTTTGTTTTCATTTCTTTTGTTTTTGTAGGTTTTGTTTTTGCTGAGACTATGTTTTCCTCTTTATTTTTATGAGTATGTTTGTTAACTTTCTTTGTGTTTACCATGAATTTTACCCTTATGTTTCTAATTTTGAAGCAGTCCACCATTGCTTGGTATCGCCTTGCCTTCCTCTTTATTTGAAGGTTCTATACCTATACCGTTTATTCCCTATTTTATTGTTTTGATGTTGTTGTCATTTACTGATTAACTTCTCTGAGTCTGTGTTGTATTTCTTTTGGTTTTGGGTAGTCCTTGAGCGTTCATTTCCTAGACTGGTATCTGGCTGGTACGATCCTGTGTCCTAGGTTCTGCCTGTGAGCTGAAGTTGTTTGTCCTCAGATCGAAGAACTCACTTTAATAATTCTTGTAAGTTTGGTTTGGCTTTTACATATTCCCTTAATTTCTGTTTATCTGGAAATGACCTAATTTCACCATCATATCTGAACAAGAGTTTTTCAGGATATATTATTCTTGGCTGGCAATTTTTTTCTTTCAAGATATTATGTATGTCATCCCATTGCCTTTCTGCCTACATGGTTTCTACCAAATAAAGTGAGCTTAGTCTTATTGTTTCTCCTCTGGATATGACTTCTTGTTTTTCATGAGCTGCTCTCAGGATTCTTTGTCTTTGGTTTTGGCGACTGTTATTACGATATGCCTTGGTGATTTTCTTTTGGGGTCTAAATTATATGGGGTTTGTTGAACTTCTTAAATGGCCAGCTTTTCATCTTTCATGATATAGGGGAAGTTTTTTGTCAGCAGTTCTTGAAAGATCCTCTCTGTGTTTTCTGTTTCCTCCCCCTGTTCTGGAACTCCAATCACTTGTAGATTTTTCCTTTTGGTTGTATCACACATAACTCTCAGGGTCTCTTCATTTTAATTTGTTCTTTCTTCTGAGTTTTCCTGAAATGGTGGTATCCAAGTGTTTGTCTTCAATTCCATTGATCCTGTCTTCGACCATTTCAAAACTGCTTCTCAGCATTTCTATGACACCGTCCATTTCTGAAATCTTGTTGTTTATCTTTTGGATTTCTGGTTGTTGTTTTTTTATAATTTCTAGTTGTGAAATTATTTTGGCTTTTTGTTCCTGCATTATTTTCCCGAATTCTTCCAATTTTTTGTTTGTATTTTCCATAAAATTCTAAATTTTTTCCTCATTTTTGTCTGCTTTTTGATTCAGCTCTTGGAGAATTGTGAGCATTAGAAATTTGAATTCCCTATCAGGCAGTTCTAGTGCATTTTCCTCCACTGGAAACTAATCTAGTGTATTATTATGGATAGCTACTGGTATTTGAAAGCCTTGGTATGGAAAGGGAACTTTGCATAACAAGGAAGGAAGGTACTACTTGCTTTGAAAGGAAAACAGGCAGATTGTTTGCCTTCAGCTAGAGGATGGCAGAAGAAGTTCAGTTTTGCTGACTAAATGTTGTGTGCTTATCGCGAGCACGTAGATTCTTCCCTGCCTCAAAGAGAAAGCAAGAGCTTGTTACTGTCAGTCTGAGGATGAACGGAGAACGATTCACTTGTTGTGTTAGAAAATCCCTCTGTGTTACATGCCTAAGAAAGTTGCCTGTACATTCTCTACCTGGAAATAGTGTATGACTTTTCTCGCTTTCAAGTTGTTGAAGGTCTTCAGGGTTTATAGCATTCCGGGAGGCATTCTGTGCTGCCCGGCTGAAAACGCTTTACAGACGGTATCCCTAAAGGAGAAGGGAAACTGCGTTTCTCCCGTTCTGCAACACGGATGAGGCCAAACAGTAGTCGTGCTGAGTAAAAGCTTTGTTAGCAGGAAGAGTAAGTTCCCCTTTCACCACATGAAAGAGAAAGCAAAATGCAGCGTTCTCCTTCAAGCTGCTTAACTGAAGCTACTGAAGTATTCAGTTATGTTAGAAGAAAGAGTCCGCCCAACAGAAGCTTCTTACTCAAACGTTCTATCATTGGGAGAAGACTGGAGAGTGTGGGCCTAGAAAGTATTGGAATGACCTGGTTTACAAAGGGAACTTTCCATAACAAGGAAGGAAGGTACTAATGGCTTTCCAAGCAAAACAGGCCGATTGCTTGCCTTCAGCTAGAGGATGGCAGAAGTTCAGTTTTGCTGACTAAACATTGTGTGCTTATCGCGAGCACGTAGATTCTTCCCTATCTGAAAGAGAAAGCAAGAGCTTGCTACTGTCAGTCTGAGTATGAACAGAGAACGATTCACTTGTTCTGTTAAAAAATCCCTCTGTGTTACATGCCTTAGAAAGTTACCTGTACATTCTCTACCTGGAAATAGTGTATGACTTTTCTCGCTTTCAAGTTGTTGAAGGCCTTCAGGGTTTATAGCATTCCTGGAGGCATTCTGTGCTGTCCGGCTGAAACCGCTTTACAGACGGTATCCCTAAAGGAGAAGGGAAACTCCTTTTCTCCCGTTCCACAGCAGGGATGAGGCCAAACAGTAGTCGTGCTGAGTAAAAGCTTTGTTAGAAGCAAGTGTAAGTTCCCCTTTCAGCACATGAAAGAGAAAGCAAATGCAGCGTTCTCCTTGAAGCTGCTTTCTGAAGCTACAGAAGTCTTCAGTTACCTTAGAAGAAACAGTCCTCCAACCAGAAGCTACTTTCTCAAATGTTCTGTCAGTGGGAGAAGACTGGAGAGTGCGGGCCTAGAAAGTATAGGAATGCCCTGGTATGGAAAGGGAACTTTGCATAACAAGGAAGGAAGGTACTACTTGCTTTGAAAGGAAAACAGGCAGATTGTTTGCCTTCAGCTAGAGGATGGCAGAAGAAGTTCAGTTTTGCTGACTAAACCTTGTGTGCTTACCTCGAGCATGTAGCTTCTTCCCTGACTGAAGGAGAATGCAACAGCTTGTTACTGAAAGTCTGAGGATGAACGGAGAACGATTCACTTGTTGTGTTAGAAAATCCCTCTGTGTTACATGCCTAAGAAAGTTGCCTGTACATTCTCTACCTGGAAATAGTGTATGACTTTTCTCCCTTTCAAGTTGTTGAAGGCGTTCAGGGTTTCTAGCATTCCGGGAGGCATTCTGTGCTGCCCGGCTGAATACCGCTTTATAGACGGTATCCCTAAAGGAGAAGGGAAACTGCGTTTCTCCCGTTCTGCAACACGGATGAGGCCAAACAGTAGTCGTGCTGAGTAAAAGCTTTGTTAGCAGGAAGAGTAAGTTCCCCTTTCACCACATGAAAGAGAAAGCAAAATGCAGCGTTCTCCTTCAAGGTGCTTAACTGAAGATACTGAAGTATTCAGTTATGTTAGAAGAAAGAGTCCGCCCAACAGAAGCTTCTTTCTCAAACGTTCTATCATTGGGAGAAGACTGGAGAGTGTGGGCCTAGAAAGTATTGGAATGACCTGGTTTACAAAGGGAACTTTGCATAACAAGGAAGGAAGGTACTAATGGCTTTCCAAGCAAAACAGGCCTATTGCTTGCCTTCAGCTAGAGGATGGCAGAAGTTCAGTTTTGCTGACTAAACATTGTGTGCTTATCGCGAGCACGTAGATTCTTCCCTGCCTGAAAGAGAAAGCAAGAGCTTGCTACTGTCAGTCTGAGTATGAACAGAGAACGATTCACTTGTTCTGTTAAAAAATCCCTCTGTGTTACATGCCTTAGAAAGTTGCCTGTACATTCTCTACCTGGAAATAGTGTATGACTTTTCTCGCTTTCAAGTTGTTGAAGGCCTTCAGGGTTTATAGCATTCCGGGAGGCATTCTGTGCTGCCCGGCTGAAACCGCTTTACAGACGGTATCCCTAAAGGAGAAGGGAAACTGCGTTTCTCCCGTTCTGCAACACGGATGAGGCCAAACAGTAGTCGTGCTGAGTAAAAGCTTTGTTAGAAGCAAGTGTAAGTTCCCCTTTCAGCACATGAAAGAGAAAGCAAATGCAGCGTTCTCCTTGAAGCTGCTTTCTGAAGCTACAGAAGTCTTCAGTTACCTTAGAAGAAACAGTCCTCCAACCAGAAGCTACTTTCTCAAATGTTCTGTCAGTGGGAGAAGACTGGAGAGTGCGGGCCTAGAAAGTATAGGAATGCCCTGGTATGGAAAGGGAACTTTGCATAACAAGGAAGGAAGGTACTACTTGCTTTGAAAGGAAAACAGGCAGATTGTTTGCCTTCAGCTAGAGGATGGGAGAAGAAGTTCAGTTTTGCTGACTAAACCTTGTGTGCTTACCGCGAGCATGTAGCTTCTTCCCTGACTGAAGGAGAATGCAAGAGCTTGTTACTGTCAGTCTGAGGATGAACGGAGAACGATTCACTTGTTGTGTTAGAAAATCCCTCTGTGTTACATGCCTAAGAAAGTTGCCTGTACATTCTCTACCTGGAAATAGTGTATGACTTTTCTCGCTTTCAAGTTGTTGAAGGCGTTCAGGGTTTCTAGCATTCCGGGAGGCATTCTGTACTGCCCGGCTGAATACCGCTTTATAGACGGTATCCCTAAAGGAGAAGGGAAACTGCGTTTCTCCCGTTCTGCAACACGGATGAGGCCAAACAGTAGTCGTGCTGAGTAAAAGCTTTGTTAGCAGGAAGAGTAAGTTCCCCTTTCACCACATGAAAGAGAAAGCAAAATGCAGCGTTCTCCTTCAAGGTGCTTAACTGAAGCTACTGAAGTATTCAGTTATGTTAGAAGAAAGAGTCCGCCCAACAGAAGCTTCTTTCTCAAACGTTCTATCATTGGGAGAAGACTGGAGAGTGTGGGCCTAGAAAGTATTGGAATGATGTGGTTTACAAAGGGAACTTTCCATAACAAGGAAGGAAGGTACTAATGGCTTTCCAAGCAAAACAGGCCGAATGCTTGCCTTCAGCTAGAGGATGGCAGAAGTTCAGTTTTGCTGACTAAACATTGTGTGCTTATCGCGAGCACGTAGATTCTTCCCTGCCTCATAGAGAAAGCAAGAGCTTGCTACTGTCAGTCTGAGTATGAACAGAGAATGATTCACTTGTTCTGTTAAAAAATCCCTCTGTGTTACATGCCTTAGAAAGTTGCCTGTACATTCTCTACCTGGAAATAGTGTATGACTTTTCTCGCTTTCAAGTTGTTGAAGGCCTTCAGGGTTTATAGCATTCCGGGAGGCATTCTGTGCTGCCCGGCTGAAACCGCTTTAAAGATGGTATCCCTAAAGGAGAAGGGAAACTGCTTTTCTCCCGTTCCACAGCAGGGATGAGGCCAAACAGTAGTCGTGCTGAGTAAAAGCTTTGTTAGAAGCAAGTGTAAGTTCCCCTTTCAGCACATGAAAGAGAAAGCAAATGCAGTGTTCTCCTTGAAGCTGCTTTCTGAAGCTACAGAAGTCTTCAGTTACCTTAGAAGAAACAGTCCTCCAACCAGAAGCTACTTTCACAAATGTTCTATCAGTGGGAGAAGACTGCAGAGTGCGGGCCTAGAAAGTATAGGAATGCCCTGGTATGGAAAGGGAACTTTGCATAACAAGGAAGGAAGGTACTACTTGCTTTGAAAGGAAAACAGGCAGATTGTTTGCCTTCAGCTAGAGGATGGCAGAAGAAGTTCAGTTTTGCTGACTAAACCTTGTGTGCTTACCTCGAGCATGTAGCTTCTTCCCTGACTGAAGGAGAATGCAACAGCTTGTTACTGAAAGTCTGAGGATGAACGGAGAACGATTCACTTGTTGTGTTAGAAAATCCCTCTGTGTTACATGCCTAAGAAAGTTGCCTGTACATTCTCTACCTGGAAATAGTGTATGACTTTTCTCGCTTTCAAGTTGTTGAAGGCCTTTAGGGTTTATAGCATTCCGGGAGGCATTCTGTGCTGCCCGACTGAAACCGCTTTACAGACGGTATCCCTAAAGGAGAAGGGAAACTGCGTTTCTCCCGTTCGGCAACAGGGATGAGGCCCAACAGTAGTCGTGCTGAGTAAAAGCTTTGTTAGCAGGAAGAGTAAGTTCCCCTTTCACCACATGAAAGAGAAAGCAAAATGCAGCGTTCTCCTTCAAGCTGCTTAACTGAATCTACTGAAGTATTCAGTTATGTTAGAAGAAAGAGTCCGCCCAACAGAAGCTGCTTTCTCAAATGTTGCATCATTCGGAGAAGTCTGGAGAGTGTGGGCCTAGAAAGTATTGGAATGACCTGGTTTACAAAGGGAACTTTGCATAACAAGGAAGGAAGGTACTACTTGCTTTGAAAGGAAAACAGGCAGATTGTTTGCTTTCAGCTAGAAGATGGCAGAATTTCAGTTTTGCTGACTAAACTTTGTGTGCTTATCGAGAGCACGTAGATATTTCCCTGCCTGAAAGAGAAACCAAGAGCTTGTTACTGTCAGTCTGAGGATGAACGGAGAACGATTCACTTGTTGTGTTAGAAAATCCCACTGTGTTATATGCCTAAGAAAGTTGCCTGTACATTCTCTACCTTGAAATAGTGTATGACTTTTCTCGATTTCAAGTTGTTGAAGGCCTTCAGGGTTTATAGCATTCCGGGAGGCATTCTGTGCTGCCCGGCTGAATAGCGCTTTATAGACGGTATCCCTAAAGGAGAAGGGAAACTGCGTTTCTCCCGTTCGGCAACACGGATGAGGCCAAACAGTAGTCGTGCTGAGTAAAAGCTTTGTTAGAAGCAAGTGTAAGTTCCCCTTTCACCACATGAAAGAGAAAGCAAATGCAGCGTTCTCCTTGAAGCTGCTTTCTGAAGCTACAGAAGTCTTCAATTACCTTAGAAGAAACAGTCCTCCAACCAGAAGCTACTTTCTCTAATGTTCTGTCAGTGGGAGAAGACTAGAGAGTGCGGGTCTAGAAAGTACAGGAATGCCCTGGTATGGAAAGGGAACTTTGCATAACAAGGAAGGAAGGTACTACTTGCTTTGAAAGGAAAACAGGCAGATTGTTTGCCTTCAGCTAGAGGATGGCAGAAGAAGTTCAGTTTTGCTGACTAAACCTTGTGTGCTTACCGCGAGCATGTAGCTTCTTCCCTGACTGAAGGAGAATGCAAGAGCTTGTTACTGTCAGTATGAGGATGAACGGAGAACGATTCACTTGTTGTGTTAGAAAATCCCTCTGTGTTACATGCCTAAGAAAGTTGCCTGTACATTCTCTACCTGGAAATAGTGTATGACTTTTCTCCCTTTCAAGTTGTTGAAGGCGTTCAGGGTTTCTAGCATTCCGGGAGGCATTCTGTGCTGCCCGGCTGAATACCGCTTTATAGACGGTATCCCTAAAGGAGAAGGGAAACTGCGTTTCTCCTGTTCTGCAACACGGATGAGGCCAAACAGTAGTCGTGCTGAGTAAAAGCTTTAGTTAGCAGGAAGAGTAAGTTCCCCTTTCACCACATGAAAGAGAAAGCAAAATGCAGCGTTCTCCTTCAAGCTGCTTAACTGAAGCTACTGAAGTATTCAGTTATGTTAGAAGAAAGAGTCCCCCAACAGAAGCTGCTTTCTCAAATGTTGTATCATTCGGAGAAGACTGGAGAGTGTGGGCCTAGAAAGTATTGGAATGACCTGGTTTACAAAAGGGAACGTTCCATAACAAGGAAGGAAGGTACTAATGGCGATCGAAGCAAAACAGGCCGATTGCTTGCCTTCAGCTAGAGGATGGCAGAAGAAGTTCAGTTTTGCTGACTAAATGTTGTGTGCTTATCGCGAGCACGTAGATTCTTCCCTGCCTCATAGAGAAAGCAAGAGCTTGTTACTGTCAGTCTGAGGATGAACGGAGAACGATTCACTTGTTGTGTTAGAAAATCCCTCTGTGTTATATGCCTAAGAAAGTTGCCTGTACATTCTCTACCTGGAAATAGTGTATGACTTTTCTCGCTTTCAAGTTGTTGAAGGTCTTCAGGGTTTATAGCATTCCGGGAGGCATTCTGTGCTGCCCGGCTGAAACCGCTTTACAGACGTTATACCTAAAGGAGAAGGGAAACTGCGTTTCTCCCGTTCGGCAACACGGATGAGGCCAAACAGTAGTCTTGCTGAGTAAAAGCTTTGTTAGAAGCAAGTGTAAGTTCCCCTTTCAGCACATGAAACAGAAAGCAAATGCAGCTTTCTCCTTGAAGCTGCTTTCTGAAGCTACAGAAGTCTTCAGTTACCTTAGAAAAACAGTCCTCCAACCAGAAGCTACTTTCTCTAATGTTCTGTCAGTGGGAGAAGACTGGAGAGTGCGGGTCTAGAAAGTACAGGAATGCCCTGGTATGGAAAGGGAACTTTGCATAACAAGGAAGGAAGGTACTACTTGCTTTGAAAGGAAAACAGGCAGATTGTTTGCCTTCAGCTAGAGGATGGCAGAAGAAGTTCAGTTTTGCTGACTAAACCTTGTGTGCTTACCGCGAGCATGTAGCTTCTTCCCTGACTGAAGGAGAATGCAAGAGCTTGTTACTGTCAGTCTGAGGATGAACGGAGAACGATTCACTTGTTGTGTTAGAAAATCCCTCTGTGTTACATGCCTAAGAAAGTTGCCTGTACATTCTCTACCTGGAAATAGTGTATGATTTTTCTCCCTTTCAAGTTGTTGAAGGCGTTCAGGGTTTCTAGCATTCCGGGAGGCATTCTGTGCTGCCCGGCTGAATACCGCTTTATAGACGGTATCCCTAAAGGAGAAGGGAAACTGCGTTTCTCCTGTTCTGCAACACGGATGAGGCCAAACAGTAGTCGTGCTGAGTAAAAGCTTTAGTTAGCAGGATGAGTAAGTTCCCCTTTCACCACATGAAAGAGAAAGCAAAATGCAGCGTTCTCCTTCAAGCTGCTTAACTGAAGCTACTGAAGTATTCACTTATGTTAGAAGAAAGAGTCCCCCAACAGAAGCTGCTTTCTCAAATGTTGTATCATTCGGAGAAGACTGGAGAGTGTGGGCCTAGAAAGTATTGGAATGACCTGGTTTACAAAAGGGAACGTTCCATAACAAGGAAGGAAGGTACTAATGGCGATCGAAGCAAAACAGGCCGATTGCTTGCCTTCAGCTAGAGGATGGCAGAAGAAGTTCAGTTTTGCTGACTAAATGTTGTGTGCTTATCGCGAGCACGTAGATTCTTCCCTGCCTCATAGAGAAAGCAAGAGCTTGTTACTGTCAGTCTGAGGATGAACGGAGAACGATTCACTTGTTGTGTTAGAAAATCCCTCTGTGTTATATGCCTAAGAAAGTTGCCTGTACATTCTCTACCTGGAAATAGTGTATGACTTTTCTCGCTTTCAAGTTCTTGAAGGTCTTCAGGGTTTATAGCATTCCGGGAGGCATTCTGTGCTGCCCGGCTGAAACCGCTTTACAGACGTTATACCTAAAGGAGAAGGGAAACTGCGTTTCTCCCGTTCGGCAACACGGATGAGGCCAAACAGTAGTCTTGCTGAGTAAAAGCTTTGTTAGAAGCAAGTGTAAGTTCCCCTTTCAGCACATGAAACAGAAAGCAAATGCAGCTTTCTCCTTGAAGCTGCTTTCTGAAGCTACAGAAGTCTTCAGTTACCTTAGAAGAAACAGTCCTCCAACCAGAAGCTACTTTCTCTAATGTTCTGTCAGTGGGAGAAGACTGGAGAGTGCGGGTCTAGAAAGTACAGGAATGCCCTGGTATGGAAAGGGAACTTTGCATAACAAGGAAGGAAGGTACTACTTGCTTTGAAAGGAAAACAGGCAGATTGTTTGCCTTCAGCTAGAGGATGGCAGAAGAAGTTCAGTTTTGCTGACTAAACCTTGTGTGCTTACCGCGAGCATGTAGCTTCTTCCCTGACTGAAGGAGAATGCAAGAGCTTGTTACTGTCAGTCTGAGGATGAACGGAGAACGATTCACTTGTTGTGTTAGAAAATCCCTCTGTGTTACATGCCTAAGAAAGTTGCCTGTACATTCTCTACCTGGAAATAGTGTATGACTTTTCTCCCTTTCAAGTTGTTGAAGGCGTTCAGGGTTTCTAGCATTCCGGGAGGCATTCTGTGCTGCCCGGCTGAATACCGCTTTATAGACGGTATCCCTAAAGGAGAAGGGAAACTGCGTTTCTCCTGTTCTGCAACACGGATGAGGCCAAACAGTAGTCCTGCTGAGTAAAAGCTTTGTTAGCAGGAAGAGTAAGTTCCGCTTTCACCACTTGAAAGAGAAAGCAAAATGCAGCGTTCTCCTTCAAGCTGCTTAACTGAAGCTACTGAAGTATTCATTTATGTTAGAAGAAAGAGTCCGCCCAACAGAAGCTGCTTTCTCAAATGTTCTATCATTGGGAGAAGACTGGAGAGTGTGGGCCTAGAAAGTATTGGAATGACCTGGTTTACAAAGGGAACTTTGCATAACAAGGAAGGAAGGTACTACTTGCTTTGAAAGGAAAACAGGCAGATTGTTTGCTTTCAGCTAGAGGATGGCAGAATTTCAGTTTTGCTGACTAAACCTTGTGTGCTTACCGCGAGCATGTAGCTTCTTCCCTGACTGAAGGAGAATGCAAGAGCTTGTTACTGTCAGTCTGAGGATGAACGGAGAACGATTCACTTGTTGTGTTAAAAAATCCCTCTGTGTTATATGCCTAAGAAAGTTGCCTGTACATTCTCTACCTGGAAATAGTGTATGACTTTTCTCGCTTTCAAGTTGTTGAAGGTCTTCAGGGTTTATAGCATTCCGGGAGGCATTCTGTGCTGCCCGGCTGAAACCGCTTTACAGACGTTATACCTAAAGGAGAAGGGAAACTGCGTTTCTCCCGTTCGGCAACACGGATGAGGCCAAACAGTAGTCTTGCTGAGTAAAAGCTTTGTTAGAAGCAAGTGTAAGTTCCCCTTTCAGCACATGAAACAGAAAGCAAATGCAGCTTTCTCCTTGAAGCTGCTTTCTGAAGCTACAGAAGTCTTCAGTTACCTTAGAAGAAACAGTCCTCCAACCAGAAGCTACTTTCTCTAATGTTCTGTCAGTGGGAGAAGACTGGAGAGTGCGGGTCTAGAAAGTACAGGAATGCCCTGGTATGGAAAGGGAACTTTGCATAACAAGGAAGGAAGGTACTACTTGCTTTGAAAGGAAAACAGGCAGATTGTTTGCCTTCAGCTAGAGGATGGCAGAAGAAGTTCAGTTTTGCTGACTAAACCTTGTGTGCTTACCGCGAGCATGTAGCTTCTTCCCTGACTGAAGGAGAATGCAAGAGCTTGTTACTGTCAGTCTGAGGATGAACGGAGAACGATTCACTTGTTGTGTTAGAAAATCCCTCTGTGTTACATGCCTAAGAAAGTTGCCTGTACATTCTCTACCTGGAAATAGTGTATGACTTTTCTCGCTTTCAAGTTGTTGAAGGCCTTTAGGGTTTATAGCATTCCGGGAGGCATTCTGTGCTGCCCGACTGAAACCGCTTTACAGACGGTATCCCTAAAGGAGAAGGGAAACTGCGTTTCTCCCGTTCGGCAACAGGGATGAGGCCCAACAGTAGTCGTGCTGAGTAAAAGCTTTGTTAGCAGGAAGAGTAAGTTCCCCTTTCACCACATGAAAGAGAAAGCAAAATGCAGCGTTCTCCTTCAAGCTGCTTAACTGAATCTACTGAAGTATTCAGTTATGTTAGAAGAAAGAGTCCGCCCAACAGAAGCTGCTTTCTCAAATGTTGCATCATTCGGAGAAGTCTGGAGAGTGTGGGCCTAGAAAGTATTGGAATGACCTGGTTTACAAAGGGAACTTTGCATAACAAGGAAGGAAGGTACTACTTGCTTTGAAAGGAAAACAGGCAGATTGTTTGCTTTCAGCTAGAAGATGGCAGAATTTCAGTTTTGCTGACTAAACTTTGTGTGCTTATCGAGAGCACGTAGATATTTCCCTGCCTGAAAGAGAAACCAAGAGCTTGTTACTGTCAGTCTGAGGATGAACGGAGAACGATTCACTTGTTGTGTTAGAAAATCCCACTGTGTTATATGCCTAAGAAAGTTGCCTGTACATTCTCTACCTTGAAATAGTGTATGACTTTTCTCGATTTCAAGTTGTTGAAGGCCTTCAGGGTTTATAGCATTCCGGGAGGCATTCTGTGCTGCCCGGCTGAATAGCACTTTATAGATGGTATCCCTAAAGGAGAAGGGAAACTGCGTTTCTCCCGTTCTGCAACACGGATGAGGCCAAACAGTAGTCGTGCTGAGTAAAAGCTTTGTTAGAAGCAAGTGTATGTTCCCCTTTCACCACATGAAAGAGAAAGCAAATGCAGCGTTCTCCTTGAAGCTGCTTTCTGAAGCTACAGAAGTCTTCAATTACCTTAGAAGAAACAGTCCTCCAACCAGAAGCTACTTTCTCAAATGTTCTGTCAGTGGGAGAAGACTAGAGAGTGCGGGTCTAGAAAGTACAGGAATGCCCTGGTATGGAAAGGGAACTTTGCATAACAAGGAAGGAAGGTACTACTTGCTTTGAAAGGAAAACAGGCAGATTGTTTGCCTTCAGCTAGAGGATGGGAGAAGAAGTTCAGTTTTGCTGACTAAACCTTGTGTGCTTACCGCGAGCATATAGCTTCTTCCCTGACTGAAGGAGAATGCAAGAGCTTGTTACTGTCAGTCTGAGGATGAACGGAGAACGATTCACTTGTTGTGTTAGAAAATCCCTCTGTGTTACATGCCTAAGAAAGTTGCCTGTACATTCTCTACCTGGAAATAGTGTATGACTTTTCTCCCTTTCTAGTTGTTGAAGGCGTTCAGGGTTTCTAGCATTCCGGGAGGCATTCTGTGCTGCCCGGCTGAATACCGCTTTATAGACGGTATCCCTAAAGGAGAAGGGAAACTACGTTTCTCCTGTTCTGCAACATGGATGAGGCCAAACAGTAGTCGTGCTGAGTAAAAGCTTTAGTTAGCAGGAAGAGTAAGTTCCCCTTTCACCACATGAAAGAGAAAGCAAAATGCAGCGTTCTCCTTCAAGCTGCTTAACTGAAGCTACTGAAGTATTCAGTTATGTTAGAAGAAAGAGTCCCCCAACAGAAGCTGCTTTCTCAAATGTTCTATCATTCGGAGAAGACTGGAGAGTGTGGGCCTAGAAAGTATTGGAATGACCTGGTTTACAAAAGGGAACATTCCATAACAAGGAAGGAAGGTACTACTTTCTTTGAAAGGAAAACAGGCAGATTGTTTGCTTTCAGCTAGAGGATGGCAGAATTTCAGTTTTGCTGACTAAACCTTGTGTGCTTACCGCGAGCATGTAGCTTCTTCCCTGACTGAAGGAGAATGCAAGAGCTTGTTACTGTCAGTCTGAGGATGAACGGAGAACGATTCACTTGTTGTGTTAGAAAATCCCTCTGTGTTATATGCCTAAGAAAGTTGCCTGTACATTCTCTACCTGGAAATAGTGTATGACTTTTCTCGCTTTCAAGTTGTTGAAGGTCTTCAGAGTTTATAGCATTCCGGGAGGCATTCTGTGCTGCCCGGCTGAAACCGCTTTACAGACGTTATACCTAAAGGAGAAGGGAAACTGCGTTTCTCCCGTTCGGCAACACGGATGAGGCCAAACAGTAGTCTTGCTGAGTAAAAGCTTTGTTAGAAGCAAGTGTAAGTTCCCCTTTCAGCACATGAAACAGAAAGCAAATGCAGCTTTCTCCTTGAAGCTGCTTTCTGAAGCTACAGAAGTCTTCAGTTACCTTAGAAGAAACAGTCCTCCAACCAGAAGCTACTTTCTCTAATGTTCTGTCAGTGGGAGAAGACTGGAGAGTGCGGGTCTAGAAAGTACAGGAATGCCCTGGTATGGAAAGGGAACTTTGCATAACAAGGAAGGAAGGTACTACTTGCTTTGAAAGGAAAACAGGCAGATTGTTTGCCTTCAGCTAGAGGATGGCAGAAGAAGTTCAGTTTTGCTGACTAAACCTTGTGTGCTTACCGCGAGCATGTAGCTTCTTCCCTGACTGAAGGAGAATGCAACAGCTTGTTACTGAAAGTCTGAGGATGAACGGAGAACGATTCACTTGTTGTGTTAGAAAATCCCTCTGTGTTACATGCCTAAGAAAGTTGCCTGTACATTCTCTACCTGGAAATAGTGTATGACTTTTCTCGCTTTCAAGTTGTTGAAGGCCTTTAGGGTTTATAGCATTCCGGGAGGCATTCTCTGCTGCCCGACTGAAACCGCTTTACAGACGGTATCCCTAAAGGAGAAGGGAAACTGCGTTTCTCCCGTTCGGCAACAGGGATGAGGCCCAACAGTAGTCGTGCTGAGTAAAAGCTTTGTTAGAAGCAAGTGTAAGTTCCCCTTTCAGCACATGAAACAGAAAGCAAATGCAGCTTTCTCCTTGAAGCTGCTTTCTGAAGCTACAGAAGTCTTCAGTTACCTTAGAAGAAACAGTCCTCCAACCAGAAGCTACTTTCTCTAATGTTCTGTCAGTGGGAGAAGACTGGAGAGTGCGGGCCTAGAAAGTACAGGAATACCCTGCTATGGAAAGGGAACTTTGCATAACAAGGAAGGAAGGTACTACTTGCTTTGAAAGGAAAACAGGCAGATTGTTTGCCTTCAGCTAGAGGATGGCAGAAGAAGTTCAGTTTTCCTGACTAAACCTTGTGTGCTTACCGCGAGCATGTAGCTTCTTCCCTGACTGAAGGAGAATGCAAGAGCTTGTTACTGTCAGTCTGAGGATGAACGGAGAACGATTCACTTGTTGTGTTAGAAAACCCCTCTGTGTTACATGCCTAAGAAAGTTGCCTGTACATTCTCTAACTGGAAATAGTGTATGACTTTTCTCCCTTTCAAGTTGTTGAAGGCGTTCAGGGTTTCTAGCATTCCGGGAGGCATTCTGTGCTGCCCGGCTGAATACCGCTTTATAGACGGTATCCCTAAAGGAGAAGGGAAACTGCGTTTCTCCTGTTCTGCAACACGGATGAGGCCAAACAGTAGTCCTGCTGAGTAAAAGCTTTGTTAGCAGGAAGAGTAAGTTCCGCTTTCACCACTTGAAAGAGAAAGCAAAATGCAGCGTTCTCCTTCAAGCTGCTTAACTGAAGCTACTGAAGTATTCATTTATGTTAGAAGAAAGAGTCCGCCCAACAGAAGCTGCTTTCTCAAATGTTCTATCATTGGGAGAAGACTGGAGAGTGTGGGCCTAGAAAGTATTGGAATGACCTGGTTTACAAAGGGAACTTTGCATAACAAGGAAGGAAGGTACTACTTGCTTTGAAAGGAAAACAGGCAGATTGTTTGCTTTCAGCTAGAGGATGGCAGAATTTCAGTTTTGCTGACTAAACCTTGTGTGCTTACAGCGAGCATGTAGCTTCTTCCCTGACTGAAGGAGAATGCAAGAGCTTGTTACTGTCAGTCTGAGGATGAACGGAGAACGATTCACTTGTTGTGTTAGAAAATCCCTCTGTGTTATATGCCTAAGAAAGTTGCCTGTACATTCTCTACCTGGAAATAGTGTATGACTTTTCTCGCTTTCAAGTTGTTGAAGGCGTTCAGGGTTTCTAGCATTCCGGGAGGCATTCTGTACTGCCCGGCTGAATACCGCTTTATAGACGGTATCCCTAAAGGAGAAGGGAAACTGCGTTTCTCCCGTTCTGCAACACGGATGAGGCCAAACAGAAGT
The DNA here is from genome assembly GCA_030035585.1 of Dugong dugon. Lineage (NCBI taxonomy): Eukaryota > Metazoa > Chordata > Mammalia > Sirenia > Dugongidae > Dugong > Dugong dugon. Next base: position 26,516,704 of record CM057464.1, read on the forward strand.
CGTGCTGAGTAAAAGCTTTGTTAGCAGGAAGAGTAAGTTCCCCTTTCACCACATGAAAGAGAAAGCAAAATGCAGCGTTCTCCTTCAAGCTGCTTAACTGAAGCTACTGAAGTATTCAGTTATGTTAGAAGAAAGAGTCCGCCCAACAGAAGCTGCTTTCTCAAATGTTGTATCATTCGGAGAAGACTGAAGAGTGTGGGCCTAGAAAGTATTGGAATGACCTGGTTTACAAAGGGAACTTTCCATAACAAGGAAGGAAGGTACTAATGGCTATCGAAGCAAAACAGGCCGATTGCTTGCCTTCAGCTAGAGGATGGCAGAAGAAGTTCAGTTTTGCTGACTAAATGTTGTGTGCTTATCGCGAGCACGTAGATTCTTCCCTGCCTCAAAGAGAAAGCAAGAGCTTGTTACTGTCAGTCTGAGGATGAACGGAGAACGATTCACTTGTTGTGTTAGAAAATCCCTCTGTGTTATATGCCTAAGAAAGTTGCCTGTACATTCTCTACCTGGAAATAGTGTATGACTTTTCTCGCTTTCAAGTTGTTGAAGACCTTCAGGGTTTCTAGCATTCCGGGAGGCATTCTGTGCTGCCCGGCTGAAACCGCTTTACAGACGGTATCCCTAAAGGAGAAGGGAAACTGCGTTTCTCCCGTTCTGCAACACGGATGAGGCCAAACAGTAGTCGTGCTGAGTAAAAGCTTTGTTAGCAGGAAGAGTAAGTTCCCCTTTCACCACATGAAAGAGAAAGCAAAATGCAGCGTTCTCCTTCAAGGTGCTTAACTGAAGCTACTGAAGTATTCAGTTATGTTAGAAGAAAGAGTCCGCCCAACAGAAGCTTCTTTCTCAAATGTTCTGTCAGTGGGAGAAGACTGGAGAGTGGGGGCTGGAAAGTGTAGGAATGCCCTGGTATGGAAAGGGAACTTTGCATAACAAGGAAGGAAGGTACTACTTGCTTTGAAAGGAATACAGGCAGATTGTTTGCCTTAAGCTAGAGGATGGCAGAAGAAGTTCAGTTTTGCTGACTAAACTTTGTGTGCTTATCGCGAGCACGTAGATTCTTCCCTGCCTGAAAGAGAAAGCAAGAGCTTGTTACTGTCAGTGTGAGTATGAACGAACGATTCACTTGTTGTGTTAGAAAATCCCTCTGTGTTACATGCCTAAGAAAGTTGCCTGTACATTCTCTACCTGGAAATAGTGTATGACTTTTCTCCCTTTCAAGTTGTTGAAGGCGTTCAGGGTTTCTAGCATTCCGGGAAGCATTCTGTGCTGCCCGGCTGAAATCGCTTTACAGACGGTATCCCTAAAGGATAAGGGAAACTGCGTTTCTCCCGTTCTGCAACAAGGATGAGGCCAAACAGTAGTCGTGCTGAGTAAAAGCTTTGTTAGCAGGAAGAGTAAGTTCCCCTTTCACCACATGAAAGAGAAAGCAAAATGCAGCGTTCTCCTTCAAGCTGCTTAACTGAAGCTACTGAAGTATTCAATTATGTTAGAAGAAAGAGTCCGCCCAACAGAAGCTTCTTTCTCCAATGTTCTATCATTGGGAGAAGACTGGAGAGTGTGGGCCTAGAAAGTATTGGAATGACCTGGTTTACAAGGGGAACTTTCCATAACAAGGAAGGAAGGTACTACTTGCTTTGAAAGTAAAACAGACAGATTGTTTGCCTTCAGCAAGAGGATGGCAGAAGAAGTTCAGTTTTGCTGACTAAACCTTGTGTGCTTACCGCGAGCATGTAGCTTCTTCCCTGACTGAAGGAGAATGCAAGAGCTTGTTGCTGTCAGTCTGAGGATGAACGGAGAATGATTCACTTGTTGTGTTAGAAAATCCCTCTGTGTTACATGCCTAAGAAAGTTGCCTGTACATTCTCTACCTGGAAATAGTGTATGACTTTTCTCGCTTTCAAGTTGTTGAAGGCGTTCAGGGTTTCTAGCATTCCTGGAGGCATTCTGTGCTGCCCGGCTGAATACCGCTTTATAGACGGTATCCCTAAAGGAGAAGGGAAACTGCGTTTCTCCCGTTCTGCAACACGGATGAGGCCAAACAGTAGTCTTGCTGAGTAAAAGCTTTGTTAGAAGTAAGTGTAAGTTCCCCTTTCACCACATGAAAGAGAAAGGAAAATGCAGCATCCTCCTTCAAGCTGCTTAACTGAAGCTACTGAAGTATTCAGTTATGTTAGAAGAAAGAGTCTGCCCAACAAAAGCTTCTTTCTCAAACGTTCTGACAGTGGGAAAAGACTGTATAGTGTGAGCCTAGAACGTATTGGAATGCCCTGGTTTTCAAAGGGAACTTTCGATAACAAGGGTGGAAGGAAGGTAGTAATGGCTTTCCAAGCAAAACAGGCAGATTGTTTGCCTTCAGCTAGAGGATGGCAGAAGAAGTTCACGTTTGCTGACTAAACGTTGTGTGCTTTTCGCGAGCACGTACATTCTTCCCTGTCTGAAAGAGAAAGCAAGAGCTTGTTACTGTCAGTCTGAGGATGAAGGGAGAACAATTCACTTCTTGTGTTAGAAAATCCCTCAGTGTTACAGGGCTATGAAAATTGCCTGTACATTCCCTACCTCGAAACAGTGTATGACTTTTCTCCCTATCAAGTAGTTGAAGCCGTTCAGGTTTTAAACCCTTCACGGAGGCATTCTCTGCTGCGCAGCTGAGAATAAATCTTTACAGACGGTATCCCTAAAGCAAAAGGGAACATGCGTATCTCCCGTTCTGGAAGAGGAATGAGGCAAAACCATAGCTGTGCTGAGTAAAAACTTTGTTAGCAACTAGTGTATGTTCTCAGTTCACCACATGAAAGAGAGAGCAAAATGCAGGGTTCTCCTTGAAGCTGCTTAACTGAAGCTACTGAAGTATTCAGTTATGTTAGAAGAAAGAGTCCGCCCAACAGAAGCTGCTTTCTCAAATGTTCTATCAGTGGGAGAAGATTGGAGAGTGTGGGCCTAGATAGTATTGGAATGCCCTAGTTTTCAAAGGGAACTTTTCATAACAAAGAACGAAGGTACTAATGGCTTTCCAAGCAAAACAGGCAGATTGTTTGCCTTCAGCTAGAGGATGGCAGAAGAAGTTCAGTTTTGCTGACTAAACCTTGTGTGCTTACCGCGAGCATGTAGCTTCTTCCCTGACTGAAGGAGAATGCAAGAGCTTGTTACTGTCAGTCTGAGGATGAACGGAGAACGATTCACTTGTTGTGTTAGAAAATACCTCTGTGTTACATGCCTAAGAAAGTTGCCTGTACATTCTCTACCTGGAAATAGTGTATGACTTTTCTCGCTTTCAAGTTGTTGAAGGCGTTCAGGGTTTCTAGCATTCCGGGAGGCATTCTGTGCTGCCCGGCTGAATACCGCTTTATAGACGGTATCCCTAAAGGAGAAGGGAAACTGCGTTTCTCCTGTTCTGCAACACGGATGAGGCCAAACAGTAGTCCTGCTGAGTAAAAGCTTTGTTAGCAGGACGAGTAAGTTCCCCTTTCACCACATGAAAGAGAAAGCAAAATGCAGCGTTCTCCTTCAAGCTGCTTAACTGAAGCTACTGAAGTATTCAGTTATGTTAGAAGAAAGAGTCCGCCCAACAGAAGCTGCTTTCTCAAATGTTGTATCATTCGGAGAAGACTGGAGAGTGTGGGCCTAGAAAGTATTGGAATGACCTGGTTTACAAAGGGAACTTTCCATAACAAGGAAGGAAGGTACTAATGGCTATCGAAGCAAAACAGGCCGATTGCTTGCCTTCAGCTAGAGGATGGCAGAAGAAGTTCAGTTTTGCTGACTAAACTTTGTGTGCTTATCGCGAGCACGTAGATTCTTCCCTGCCTCAAAGAGAAAGCAAGAGCTTGTTACTGTCAGTCTGAGGATGAACGGAGAACGATTCACTTGTTGTGTTAGAAAATCCCTCTGTGTTATATGCCTAAGAAAGTTGCCTGTACATTCTCTACCTGGAAATAGTGTATGACTTTTCTCGCTTTCAAGTTGTTGAAGGCGTTCAGGGTTTCTAGCATTCCGGGAGGCATTCTGTGCTGCCCGGCTGAAACCGCTTTACAGACGGTATCCCTAAAGGAGAAGGGAAACTGCGTTTCTCCCGTTCGGCAACAGGGATGAGGCCAAACAGTAGTCGTGCTGAGTAAAAGCTTTGTTAGAAGCAAGTGTAAGTTCCCCTTCAGCACATGAAAGAGAAAGCAAATGCAGCGTTCTCCTTGAAGCTGCTTTCTGAAGCTACAGAAGTCTTCAGTTACCTTAGAAGAAACAGTCCTCCAACCAGAAGCTACTTTCTCAAATGTTCTGTCAGTGGGAGAAGACTGGAGAGTGTGGGCCTAGATAGTATTGGAATGCCCTAGTTTTCAAAGGGAACTTTTCATAACAAAGAACGAAGGTACTAATGGCTTTCCAAGCAAAACAGGCAGATTGTTTGCCTTCAGCTAGAGGATGGCAGAAGAAGTTCAGTTTTGCTGACTAAACCTTGTGTGCTTACCGCGAGCATGTAGCTTCTTCCCTGACTGAAGGAGAATGCAAGAGCTTGTTACTGTCAGTCTGAGGATGAACGGAGAACGATTCACTTGTTGTGTTAGAAAATCCCTCTGTGTTACATGCCTAAGAAAGTTGCCTGTACATTCTCTACCTGGAAATAGTGTATGACTTTTCTCGCTTTCAAGTTGTTGAAGGCGTTCAGGGTTTCTAGCATTCCGGGAGGCATTCTGTGCTGCCCGGCTGAATACCGCTTTATAGACGGTATCCCTAAAGGAGAAGGGAAACTGCGTTTCTCCTGTTCTGCAACACGGATGAGGCCAAACAGTAGTCCTGCTGAGTAAAAGCTTTGTTAGCAGGACGAGTAAGTTCCCCTTTCACCACATGAAAGAGAAAGCAAAATGCAGCGTTCTCCTTCAAGCTGCTTAACTGAAGCTACTGAAGTATTCACTTATATTAGAAGAAAGAGTCCGCCCAACAGAAGCTGCTTTCTCAAATGTTCTATCAGTGGGAGAAGATTGGAGAGTGTGGGCCTAGATATTATTGGAATGCCCTAGTTTTCAAAGGGAACTTTTCATAACAAAGAACGAAGGTACTAATGTCTTTCCAAGCAAAACAGGCAGATTGTTTGCCTTCAGCTAGAGGATGGCAGAAGAAGTTCAGTTTTGCTGACTAAACCTTGTGTGCTTACCGCGAGCATGTAGCTTCTTCCCTGACTGAAGGAGAATGCAAGAGCTTGTTACTGTCAGTCTGAGGATGAACGGAGAACGATTCACTTGTTGTGTTAGAAAATCCCTCTGTGTTACATGCCTAAGAAAGTTGCCTGTACATTCTCTACCTGGAAATAGTGTATGACTTTTCTCGCTTTCAAGTTGTTGAAGGCGTTCAGGGTTTCTAGCATTCCGGGAGGCATTCTGTGCTGCCCGGCTGAATACCGCTTTATAGACGGTATCCCTAAAGGAGAAGGGAAACTGCGTTTCTCCTGTTCTGCAACACGGATGAGGCCAAACAGTAGTCCTGCTGAGTAAAAGCTTTGTTAGCAGGACGAGTAAGTTCCCCTTTCACCACATGAAAGAGAAAGCAAAATGCAGCGTTCTCCTTCAAGCTGCTTAACTGAAGCTACTGAAGTATTCACTTATATTAGAAGAAAGAGTCCGCCCAACAGAAGCTGCTTTCTCAAATGTTCTATCAGTGGGAGAAGATTGGAGAGTGTGGGCATAGATAGTATTGGAATGCCCTAGTTTTCAAAGGGAACTTTTCATAACAAAGAACGAAGGTACTAATGTCTTTCCAAGCAAAACAGGCAGATTGTTTGCCTTCAGCTAGAGGATGGCAGAAGAAGTTCAGTTTTGCTGACTAAACCTTGTGTGCTTACCGCGAGCATGTAGCTTCTTCCCTGACTGAAGGAGAATGCAAGAGCTTGTTACTGTCAGTCTGAGGATGAACGGAGAACGATTCACTTGTTGTGTTAGAAAATCCCTCTGTGTTACATGCCTAAGAAAGTTGCCTGTACATTCTCTACCTGGAAATAGTGTATGACTTTTCTCGCTTTCAAGTTGTTGAAGGCGTTCAGGGTTTCTAGCATTCCGGGAGGCATTCTGTGCTGCCCGGCTGAATACCGCTTTATAGACGGTATCCCTAAAGGAGAAGGGAAACTGCGTTTCTCCTGTTCTGCAACACGGATGAGGCCAAACAGTAGTCCTGCTGAGTAAAAGCTTTGTTAGCAGGACGAGTAAGTTCCCCTTTCACCACATGAAAGAGAAAGCAAAATGCAGCGTTCTCCTTCAAGCTGCTTAACTGAAGCTACTGAAGTATTCAGTTATGTTAGAAGAAAGAGTCCGCCCAACAGAAGCTGCTTTCTCAAATGTTGTATCATTCGGAGAAGACTGGAGAGTGTGGGCCTAGAAAGTATTGGAATGACCTGGTTTACAAAGGGAACTTTCCATAACAAGGAAGGAAGGTACTAATGGCTATCGAAGCAAAACAGGCCGATTGCTTGCCTTCAGCTAGAGGATGGCAGAAGAAGTTCAGTTTTGCTGACTAAACTTTGTGTGCTTATCGCGAGCACGTAGATTCTTCCCTGCCTCAAAGAGAAAGCAAGAGCTTGTTACTGTCAGTCTGAGGATGAACGGAGAACGATTCACTTGTTGTGTTAGAAAATCCCTCTGTGTTATATGCCTAAGAAAGTTGCCTGTACATTCTCTACCTGGAAATAGTGTATGACTTTTCTCGCTTTCAAGTTGTTGAAGACCTTCAGGGTTTCTAGCATTCCGGGAGGCATTCTGTGCTGCCCGGCTGAAACCGCTTTACAGACGGTATCCCTAAAGGAGAAGGGAAACTGCGTTTCTCCCGTTCTGCAACACGGATGAGGCCAAACAGTAGTCGTGCTGAGTAAAAGCTTTGTTAGCAGGAAGAGTAAGTTCCCCTTTCACCACATGAAAGAGAAAGCAAAATGCAGCGTTCTCCTTCAAGGTGCTTAACTGAAGCTACTGAAGTATTCAGTTATGTTAGAAGAAAGAGTCCGCCCAACAGAAGCTTCTTTCTCAAATGTTCTGTCAGTGGGAGAAGACTGGAGAGTGGGGGCTCGAAAGTGTAGGAATGCCCTGGTATGGAAAGGGAACTTTGCATAACAAGGAAGGAAGGTACTACTTGCTTTGAAAGGAATACAGGCAGATTGTTTGCCTTAAGCTAGAGGATGGCAGAAGAAGTTCAGTTTTGCTGACTAAACTTTGTGTGCTTATCGCGAGCACGTAGATTCTTCCCTGCCTGAAAGAGAAAGCAAGAGCTTGTTACTGTCAGTGTGAGTATGAACGAACGATTCACTTGTTGTGTTAGAAAATCCCTCTGTGTTACATGCCTAAGAAAGTTGCCTGTACATTCTCTACCTGGAAATAGTGTATGACTTTTCTCCCTTTCAAGTTGTTGAAGGCGTTCAGGGTTTCTAGCATTCCGGGAAGCATTCTGTGCTGCCCGGCTGAAATCGCTTTACAGACGGTATCCCTAAAGGATAAGGGAAACTGCGTTTCTCCCGTTCTGCAACAAGGATGAGGCCAAACAGTAGTCGTGCTGAGTAAAAGCTTTGTTAGCAGGAAGAGTAAGTTCCCCTTTCACCACATGAAAGAGAAAGCAAAATGCAGCGTTCTCCTTCAAGCTGCTTAACTGAAGCTACTGAAGTATTCAATTATGTTAGAAGAAAGAGTTCGCCCAACAGAAGCTTCTTTCTCCAATGTTCTATCATTGGGAGAAGACTGGAGAGTGTGGGCCTAGAAAGTATTGGAATGACCTGGTTTACAAGGGGAACTTTCCATAACAAGGAAGGAAGGTACTACTTGCTTTGAAAGTAAAACAGACAGATAGTTTGCCTTCAGCAAGAGGATGGCAGAAGAAGTTCAGTTTTGCTGACTAAACCTTGTGTGCTTACCGCGAGCATGTAGCTTCTTCCCTGACTGAAGGAGAATGCAAGAGCTTGTTGCTGTCAGTCTGAGGATGAACGGAGAACGATTCACTTGTTGTGTTAGAAAATCCCTCTGTGTTACATGCCTAAGAAAGTTGCCTGTACATTCTCTACCTGGAAATAGTGTATGACTTTTCTCGCTTTCAAGTTGTTGAAGGCGTTCAGGGTTTCTAGCATTCCTGGAGGCATTCTGTGCTGCCCGGCTGAATACCGCTTTATAGACGGTATCCCTAAAGGAGAAGGGAAACTGCGTTTCTCCCGTTCTGCAACACGGATGAGGCCAAACAGTAGTCTTGCTGAGTAAAAGCTTTGTTAGAAGCAAGTGTAAGTTCCCCTTTCACCACATGAAAGAGAAAGGAAAATGCAGCATCCTCCTTCAAGCTGCTTAACTGAAGCTACTGAAGTATTCAGTTATGTTAGAAGAAAGAGTCTGCCCAACAAAAGCTTCTTTCTCAAACGTTCTGACAGTGGGAAAAGACTGTATAGTGTGAGCCTAGAACGTATTGGAATGCCCTGGTTTTCAAAGGGAACTTTCGATAACAAGGGTGGAAGGAAGGTAGTAATGGCTTTCCAAGCAAAACAGGCAGATTGTTTGCCTTCAGCTAGAGGATGGCAGAAGAAGTTCACGTTTGCTGACTAAACGTTGTGTGCTTTTCGCGAGCACGTACATTCTTCCCTGTCTGAAAGAGAAAGCAAGAGCTTGTTACTGTCAGTCTGAGGATGAAGGGAGAACAATTCACTTCTTGTGTTAGAAAATCCCTCAGTGTTACAGGGCTATGAAAATTGCCTGTACATTCCCTACCTCGAAACAGTGTATGACTTTTCTCCCTATCAAGTAGTTGAAGCCGTTCAGGTTTTAAACCCTTCACGGAGGCATTCTCTGCTGCGCAGCTGAGAATAAATCTTTACAGACGGTATCCCTAAAGCAGAAGGGAACATGCGTATCTCCCGTTCTGGAAGAGGAATGAGGCAAAACCATAGCTGTGCTGAGTAAAAACTTTGTTAGCAACTAGTGTATGTTCTCAGTTCACCACATGAAAGAGAGAGCAAAATGCAGGGTTCTCCTTGAAGCTGCTTAACTGAAGCTACTGAAGTATTCAGTTATGTTAGAAGAAAGAGTCCGCCCAACAGAAGCTGCTTTCTCAAATGTTCTATCAGTGGGAGAAGATTGGAGAGTGTGGGCCTAGATAGTATTGGAATGCCCTAGTTTTCAAAGGGAACTTTTCATAACAAAGAACGAAGGTACTAATGGCTTTCCAAGCAAAACAGGCAGATTGTTTGCCTTCAGCTAGAGGATGGCAGAAGAAGTTCAGTTTTGCTGACTAAACCTTGTGTGCTTACCGCGAGCATGTAGCTTCTTCCCTGACTGAAGGAGAATGCAAGAGCTTGTTACTGTCAGTCTGAAGGATGAACGGAGAACGATTCACTTGTTGTGTTAGAAAATCCCTCTGTGTTACATGCCTAAGAAAGTTGCCTGTACATTCTCTACCTGGAAATAGTGTATGACTTTTCTCGCTTTCAAGTTGTTGAAGGCGTTCAGGGTTTCTAGCATTCCGGGAGGCATTCTGTGCTGCCCGGCTGAATACCGCTTTATAGACGGTATCCCTAAAGGAGAAGGGAAACTGCGTTTCTCCTGTTCTGCAACACGGATGAGGCCAAACAGTAGTCCTGCTGAGTAAAAGCTTTGTTAGCAGGACGAGTAAGTTCCCCTTTCACCACATGAAAGAGAAAGCAAAATGCAGCGTTCTCCTTCAAGCTGCTTAACTGAAGCTACTGAAGTATTCAGTTATGTTAGAAGAAAGAGTCCGCCCAACAGAAGCTGCTTTCTCAAATGTTGTATCATTCGGAGAAGACTGGAGAGTGTGGGCCTAGAAAGTATTGGAATGACCTGGTTTACAAAGGGAACTTTCCATAACAAGGAAGGAAGGTACTAATGGCTATCGAAGCAAAACAGGCCGATTGCTTGCCTTCAGCTAGAGGATGGCAGAAGAAGTTCAGTTTTGCTGACTAAACTTTGTGTGCTTATCGCGAGCACGTAGATTCTTCCCTGCCTCAAAGAGAAAGCAAGAGCTTGTTACTGTCAGTCTGAGGATGAACGGAGAACGATTCACTTGTTGTGTTAGAAAATCCCTCTGTGTTATATGCCTAAGAAAGTTGCCTGTACATTCTCTACCTGGAAATAGTGTATGACTTTTCTCGCTTTCAAGTTGTTGAAGGCGTTCAGGGTTTCTAGCATTCCGGGAGGCATTCTGTGCTGCCCGACTGAAACCGCTTTACAGACGGTATCCCTAAAGGAGAAGGGAAACTGCGTTTCTCCCGTTCGGCAACACGGATGAGGCCAAACAGTAGTCGTGCTGAGTAAAAGCTTTGTTAGAAGCAAGTGTAAGTTCCCCTTCAGCACATGAAAGAGAAAGCAAATGCAGCGTTCTCCTTGAAGCTGCTTTCTGAAGCTACAGAAGTCTTCAGTTACCTTAGAAGAAACAGTCCTCCAACCAGAAGCTACTTTCTCAAATGTTCTGTCAGTGGGAGAAGACTGGAGAGTGTGGGCCTAGATAGTATTGGAATGCCCTAGTTTTCAAAGGGAACTTTTCATAACAAAGAACGAAGGTACTAATGGCTTTCCAAGCAAAACAGGCAGATTGTTTGCCTTCAGCTAGAGGATGGCAGAAGAAGTTCAGTTTTGCTGACTAAACCTTGTGTGCTTACCGCGAGCATGTAGCTTCTTCCCTGACTGAAGGAGAATGCAAGAGCTTGTTACTGTCAGTCTGAGGATGAACGGAGAACGATTCACTTGTTGTGTTAGAAAATCCCTCTGTGTTACATGCCTAAGAAAGTTGCCTGTACATTCTCTACCTGGAAATAGTGTATGACTTTTCTCGCTTTCAAGTTGTTGAAGGCGTTCAGCGTTTCTAGCATTCCGGGAGGCATTCTGTGCTGCCCGGCTGAATACCGCTTTATAGACGGTATCCCTAAAGGAGAAGGGAAACTGCGTTTCTCCTGTTCTGCAACACGGATGAGGCCAAACAGTAGTCCTGCTGAGTAAAAGCTTTGTTAGCAGGACGAGTAAGTTCCCCTTTCACCACATGAAAGAGAAAGCAAAATGCAGCGTTCTCCTTCAAGCTGCTTAACTGAAGCTACTGAAGTATTCACTTATATTAGAAGAAAGAGTCCGCCCAACAGAAGCTGCTTTCTCAAATGTTCTATCAGTGGGAGAAGATTGGAGAGTGTGGGCCTAGATAGTATTGGAATGCCCTAGTTTTCAAAGGGAACTTTTCATAACAAGGAACGAAGGTACTAATGTCTTTCCAAGCAAAACAGGCAGATTGTTTGCCTTCAGCTAGAGGATGGCAGAAGAAGTTCAGTTTTGCTGACTAAACCTTGTGTGCTTACCGCGAGCATGTAGCTTCTTCCCTGACTGAAGGAGAATGCAAGAGCTTGTTACTGTCAGTCTGAGGATGAACGGAGAACGATTCACTTGTTGTGTTAGAAAATCCCTCTGTGTTACATGCCTAAGAAAGTTGCCTGTACATTCTCTACCTGGAAATAGTGTATGACTTTTCTCGCTTTCAAGTTGTTGAAGGCGTTCAGGGTTTCTAGCATTCCGGGAGGCATTCTGTGCTGCCCGGCTGAATACCGCTTTATAGACGGTATCCCTAAAGGAGAAGGGAAACTGCGTTTCTCCTGTTCTGCAACACGGATGAGGCCAAACAGTAGTCCTGCTGAGTAAAAGCTTTGTTAGCAGGACGAGTAAGTTCCCCTTTCACCACATGAAAGAGAAAGCAAAATGCAGCGTTCTCCTTCAAGCTGCTTAACTGAAGCTACTGAAGTATTCAGTTATGTTAGAAGAAAGAGTCCGCCCAACAGAAGCTGCTTTCTCAAATGTTGTATCATTCGGAGAAGACTGGAGAGTGTGGGCCTAGAAAGTATTGGAATGACCTGGTTTACAAAGGGAACTTTCCATAACAAGGAAGGAAGGTACTAATGGCTATCGAAGCAAAACAGGCCGATTGCTTGCCTTCAGCTAGAGGATGGCAGAAGAAGTTCAGTTTTGCTGACTAAACTTTGTGTGCTTATCGCGAGCACGTAGATTCTTCCCTGCCTCAAAGAGAAAGCAAGAGCTTGTTACTGTCAGTCTGAGGATGAACGGAGAACGATTCACTTGTTGTGTTAGAAAATCCCTCTGTGTTATATGCCTAAGAAAGTTGCCTGTACATTCTCTACCTGGAAATAGTGTATGACTTTTCTCGCTTTCAAGTTGTTGAAGACCTTCAGGGTTTCTAGCATTCCGGGAGGCATTCTGTGCTGCCCGGCTGAAACCGCTTTACAGACGGTATCCCTAAAGGAGAAGGGAAACTGCGTTTCTCCCGTTCTGCAACACGGATGAGGCCAAACAGTAGTCGTGCTGAGTAAAAGCTTTGTTAGCAGGAAGAGTAAGTTCCCCTTTCACCACATGAAAGAGAAAGCAAAATGCAGCGTTCTCCTTCAAGGTGCTTAACTGAAGCTACTGAAGTATTCAGTTATGTTAGAAGAAAGAGTCCGCCCAACAGAAGCTTCTTTCTCAAATGTTCTGTCAGTGGGAGAAGACTGGAGAGTGGGGGCTGGAAAGTGTAGGAATGCCCTGGTATGGAAAGGGAACTTTGCATAACAAGGAAGGAAGGTACTACTTGCTTTGAAAGGAATACAGGCAGATTGTTTGCCTTAAGCTAGAGGATGGCAGAAGAAGTTCAGTTTTGCTGACTAAACTTTGTGTGCTTATCGCGAGCACGTAGATTCTTCCCTGCCTGAAAGAGAAAGCAAGAGCTTGTTACTGTCAGTGTGAGTATGAACGAACGATTCACTTGTTGTGTTAGAAAATCCCTCTGTGTTACATGCCTAAGAAAGTTGCCTGTACATTCTCTACCTGGAAATAGTGTATGACTTTTCTCCCTTTCAAGTTGTTGAAGGCGTTCAGGGTTTCTAGCATTCCGGGAAGCATTCTGTGCTGCCCGGCTGAAATCGCTTTACAGACGGTATCCCTAAAGGATAAGGGAAACTGCGTTTCTCCCGTTCTGCAACAAGGATGAGGCCAAACAGTAGTCGTGCTGAGTAAAAGCTTTGTTAGCAGGAAGAGTAAGTTCCCCTTTCACCACATGAAAGAGAAAGCAAAATGCAGCGTTCTCCTTCAAGCTGCTTAACTGAAGCTACTGAAGTATTCAATTATGTTAGAAGAAAGAGTCCGCCCAACAGAAGCTTCTTTCTCCAATGTTCTATCATTGGGAGAAGACTGGAGAGTGTGGGCCTAGAAAGTATTGGAATGACCTGGTTTACAAGGGGAACTTTCCATAACAAGGAAGGAAGGTACTACTTGCTTTGAAAGTAAAACAGACAGATTGTTTGCCTTCAGCAAGAGGATGGCAGAAGAAGTTCAGTTTTGCTGACTAAACCTTGTGTGCTTACCGCGAGCATGTAGCTTCTTCCCTGACTGAAGGAGAATGCAAGAGCTTGTTGCTGTCAGTCTGAGGATGAACGGAGAATGATTCACTTGTTGTGTTAGAAAATCCCTCTGTGTTACATGCCTAAGAAAGTTGCCTGTACATTCTCTACCTGGAAATAGTGTATGACTTTTCTCGCTTTCAAGTTGTTGAAGGCGTTCAGGGTTTCTAGCATTCCTGGAGGCATTCTGTGCTGCCCGGCTGAATACCGCTTTATAGACGGTATCCCTAAAGGAGAAGGGAAACTGCGTTTCTCCCGTTCTGCAACACGGATGAGGCCAAACAGTAGTCTTGCTGAGTAAAAGCTTTGTTAGAAGCAAGTGTAAGTTCCCCTTTCACCACATGAAAGAGAAAGGAAAATGCAGCATCCTCCTTCAAGCTGCTTAACTGAAGCTACTGAAGTATTCAGTTATGTTAGAAGAAAGAGTCTGCCCAACAAAAGCTTCTTTCTCAAACGTTCTGACAGTGGGAAAAGACTGTATAGTGTGAGCCTAGAACGTATTGGAATGCCCTGGTTTTCAAAGGGAACTTTCGATAACAAGGGTGGAAGGAAGGTAGTAATGGCTTTCCAAGCAAAACAGGCAGATTGTTTGCCTTCAGCTAGAGGATGGCAGAAGAAGTTCACGTTTGCTGACTAAACGTTGTGTGCTTTTCGCGAGCACGTACATTCTTCCCTGTCTGAAAGAGAAAGCAAGAGCTTGTTACTGTCAGTCTGAGGATGAAGGGAGAACAATTCACTTCTTGTGTTAGAAAATCCCTCAGTGTTACAGGGCTATGAAAATTGCCTGTACATTCCCTACCTCGAAACAGTGTATGACTTTTCTCCCTATCAAGTAGTTGAAGCCGTTCAGGTTTTAAACCCTTCACGGAGGCATTCTCTGCTGCGCAGCTGAGAATAAATCTTTACAGACGGTATCCCTAAAGCAAAAGGGAACATGCGTATCTCCCGTTCTGGAAGAGGAATGAGGCAAAACCATAGCTGTGCTGAGTAAAAACTTTGTTAGCAACTAGTGTATGTTCTCAGTTCACCACATGAAAGAGAGAGCAAAATGCAGGGTTCTCCTTGAAGCTGCTTAACTGAAGCTACTGAAGTATTCAGTTATGTTAGAAGAAAGAGTCCGCCCAACAGAAGCTGCTTTCTCAAATGTTCTATCAGTGGGAGAAGATTGGAGAGTGTGGGCCTAGATAGTATTGGAATGCCCTAGTTTTCAAAGGGAACTTTTCATAACAAAGAACGAAGGTACTAATGTCTTTCCAAGCAAAACAGGCAGATTGTTTGCCTTCAGCTAGAGGATGGCAGAAGAAGTTCAGTTTTGCTGACTAAACCTTGTGTGCTTACCGCGAGCATGTAGCTTCTTCCCTGACTGAAGGAGAATGCAAGAGCTTGTTACTGTCAGTCTGAGGATGAACGGAGAACGATTCACTTGTTGTGTTAGAAAATCCCTCTGTGTTACATGCCTAAGAAAGTTGCCTGTACATTCTCTACCTGGAAATAGTGTATGACTTTTCTCGCTTTCAAGTTGTTGAAGGCGTTCAGGGTTTCTAGCATTCCGGGAGGCATTCTGTGCTGCCCGGCTGAATACCGCTTTATAGACGGTATCCCTAAAGGAGAAGGGAAACTGCGTTTCTCCTGTTCTGCAACACGGATGAGGCCAAACAGTAGTCCTGCTGAGTAAAAGCTTTGTTAGCAGGACGAGTAAGTTCCCCTTTCACCACATGAAAGAGAAAGCAAAATGCAGCGTTCTCCTTCAAGCTGCTTAACTGAAGCTACTGAAGTATTCAGTTATGTTAGAAGAAAGAGTCCGCCCAACAGAAGCTGCTTTCTCAAATGTTGTATCATTCGGAGAAGACTGGAGAGTGTGGGCCTAGAAAGTATTGGAATGACCTGGTTTACAAAGGGAACTTTCCATAACAAGGAAGGAAGGTACTAATGGCTATCGAAGCAAAACAGGCCGATTGCTTGCCTTCAGCTAGAGGATGGCAGAAGAAGTTCAGTTTTGCTGACTAAACTTTGTGTGCTTATCGCGAGCACGTAGATTCTTCCCTGCCTCAAAGAGAAAGCAAGAGCTTGTTACTGTCAGTCTGAGGATGAACGGAGAACGATTCACTTGTTGTGTTAGAAAATCCCTCTGTGTTATATGCCTAAGAAAGTTGCCTGTACATTCTCTACCTGGAAATAGTGTATGACTTTTCTCGCTTTCAAGTTGTTGAAGGCGTTCAGGGTTTCTAGCATTCCGGGAGGCATTCTGTGCTGCCCGGCTGAAACCGCTTTACAGACGGTATCCCTAAAGGAGAAGGGAAACTGCGTTTCTCCCGTTCGGCAACAGGGATGAGGCCAAACAGTAGTCGTGCTGAGTAAAAGCTTTGTTAGAAGCAAGTGTAAGTTCCCCTTCAGCACATGAAAGAGAAAGCAAAATGCAGCGTTCTCCTTCAAGCTGCTTAACTGAAGCTACTGAAGTATTCACTTATATTAGAAGAAAGAGTCCGCCCAACAGAAGCTGCTTTCTCAAATGTTCTATCAGTGGGAGAAGATTGGAGAGTGTGGGCCTAGATAGTATTGGAATGCCCTAGTTTTCAAAGGGAACTTTTCATAACAAAGAACGAAGGTACTAATGTCTTTCCAAGCAAAACAGGCAGATTGTTTGCCTTCAGCTAGAGGATGGCAGAAGAAGTTCAGTTTTGCTGACTAAACCTTGTGTGCTTACCGCGAGCATGTAGCTTCTTCCCTGACTGAAGGAGAATGCAAGAGCTTGTTACTGTCAGTCTGAGGATGAACGGAGAACGATTCACTTGTTGTGTTAGAAAATCCCTCTGTGTTACATGCCTAAGAAAGTTGCCTGTACATTCTCTACCTGGAAATAGTGTATGACTTTTCTCGCTTTCAAGTTGTTGAAGGCGTTCAGGGTTTCTAGCATTCCGGGAGGCATTCTGTGCTGCCCGGCTGAATACCGCTTTATAGACGGTATCCCTAAAGGAGAAGGGAAACTGCGTTTCTCCTGTTCTGCAACACGGATGAGGCCAAACAGTAGTCCTGCTGAGTAAAAGCTTTGTTAGCAGGACGAGTAAGTTCCCCTTTCACCACATGAAAGAGAAAGCAAAATGCAGCGTTCTCCTTCAAGCTGCTTAACTGAAGCTACTGAAGTATTCACTTATATTAGAAGAAAGAGTCCGCCCAACAGAAGCTGCTTTCTCAAATGTTCTATCAGTGGGAGAAGATTGGAGAGTGTGGGCCTAGATAGTATTGGAATGCCCTAGTTTTCAAAGGGAACTTTTCATAACAAAGAACGAAGGTACTAATGTCTTTCCAAGCAAAACAGGCAGATTGTTTGCCTTCAGCTAGAGGATGGCAGAAGAAGTTCAGTTTTGCTGACTAAACCTTGTGTGCTTACCGCGAGCATGTAGCTTCTTCCCTGACTGAAGGAGAATGCAAGAGCTTGTTACTGTCAGTCTGAGGATGAACGGAGAACGATTCACTTGTTGTGTTAGAAAATCCCTCTGTGTTACATGCCTAAGAAAGTTGCCTGTACATTCTCTACCTGGAAATAGTGTATGACTTTTCTCGCTTTCAAGTTGTTGAAGGCGTTCAGGGTTTCTAGCATTCCGGGAGGCATTCTGTGCTGCCCGGCTGAATACCGCTTTATAGACGGTATCCCTAAAGGAGAAGGGAAACTGCGTTTCTCCTGTTCTGCAACACGGATGAGGCCAAACAGTAGTCCTGCTGAGTAAAAGCTTTGTTAGCAGGACGAGTAAGTTCCCCTTTCACCACATGAAAGAGAAAGCAAAATGCAGCGTTCTCCTTCAAGCTGCTTAACTGAAGCTACTGAAGTATTCAGTTATGTTAGAAGAAAGAGTCCGCCCAACAGAAGCTGCTTTCTCAAATGTTGTATCATTCGGAGAAGACTGGAGAGTGTGGGCCTAGAAAGTATTGGAATGACCTGGTTTACAAAGGGAACTTTCCATAACAAGGAAGGAAGGTACTAATGGCTATCGAAGCAAAACAGGCCGATTGCTTGCCTTCAGCTAGAGGATGGCAGAAGAAGTTCAGTTTTGCTGACTAAACTTTGTGTGCTTATCGCGAGCACGTAGATTCTTCCCTGCCTCAAAGAGAAAGCAAGAGCTTGTTACTGTCAGTCTGAGGATGAACGGAGAACGATTCACTTGTTGTGTTAGAAAATCCCTCTGTGTTATATGCCTAAGAAAGTTGCCTGTACATTCTCTACCTGGAAATAGTGTATGACTTTTCTCGCTTTCAAGTTGTTGAAGACCTTCAGGGTTTCTAGCATTCCGGGAGGCATTCTGTGCTGCCCGGCTGAAACCGCTTTACAGACGGTATCCCTAAAGGAGAAGGGAAACTGCGTTTCTCCCGTTCTGCAACACGGATGAGGCCAAACAGTAGTCGTGCTGAGTAAAAGCTTTGTTAGCAGGAAGAGTAAGTTCCCCTTTCACCACATGAAAGAGAAAGCAAAATGCAGCGTTCTCCTTCAAGGTGCTTAACTGAAGCTACTGAAGTATTCAGTTATGTTAGAAGAAAGAGTCCGCCCAACAGAAGCTTCTTTCTCAAATGTTCTGTCAGTGGGAGAAGACTGGAGAGTGGGGGCTCGAAAGTGTAGGAATGCCCTGGTATGGAAAGGGAACTTTGCATAACAAGGAAGGAAGGTACTACTTGCTTTGAAAGGAATACAGGCAGATTGTTTGCCTTAAGCTAGAGGATGGCAGAAGAAGTTCAGTTTTGCTGACTAAACTTTGTGTGCTTATCGCGAGCACGTAGATTCTTCCCTGCCTGAAAGAGAAAGCAAGAGCTTGTTACTGTCAGTGTGAGTATGAACGAACGATTCACTTGTTGTGTTAGAAAATCCCTCTGTGTTACATGCCTAAGAAAGTTGCCTGTACATTCTCTACCTGGAAATAGTGTAT
Organism: Dugong dugon; assembly: GCA_030035585.1. NCBI lineage: Eukaryota > Metazoa > Chordata > Mammalia > Sirenia > Dugongidae > Dugong > Dugong dugon. The sequence continues at coordinate 26,534,995 of CM057464.1, forward strand.
GACTTTTCTCCCTTTCAAGTTGTTGAAGGCGTTCAGGGTTTCTAGCATTCCGGGAAGCATTCTGTGCTGCCCGGCTGAAATCGCTTTACAGACGGTATCCCTAAAGGATAAGGGAAACTGCGTTTCTCCCGTTCTGCAACAAGGATGAGGCCAAACAGTAGTCGTGCTGAGTAAAAGCTTTGTTAGCAGGAAGAGTAAGTTCCCCTTTCACCACATGAAAGAGAAAGCAAAATGCAGCGTTCTCCTTCAAGCTGCTTAACTGAAGCTACTGAAGTATTCAATTATGTTAGAAGAAAGAGTTCGCCCAACAGAAGCTTCTTTCTCCAATGTTCTATCATTGGGAGAAGACTGGAGAGTGTGGGCCTAGAAAGTATTGGAATGACCTGGTTTACAAGGGGAACTTTCCATAACAAGGAAGGAAGGTACTACTTGCTTTGAAAGTAAAACAGACAGATAGTTTGCCTTCAGCAAGAGGATGGCAGAAGAAGTTCAGTTTTGCTGACTAAACCTTGTGTGCTTACCGCGAGCATGTAGCTTCTTCCCTGACTGAAGGAGAATGCAAGAGCTTGTTGCTGTCAGTCTGAGGATGAACGGAGAACGATTCACTTGTTGTGTTAGAAAATCCCTCTGTGTTACATGCCTAAGAAAGTTGCCTGTACATTCTCTACCTGGAAATAGTGTATGACTTTTCTCGCTTTCAAGTTGTTGAAGGCGTTCAGGGTTTCTAGCATTCCTGGAGGCATTCTGTGCTGCCCGGCTGAATACCGCTTTATAGACGGTATCCCTAAAGGAGAAGGGAAACTGCGTTTCTCCCGTTCTGCAACACGGATGAGGCCAAACAGTAGTCTTGCTGAGTAAAAGCTTTGTTAGAAGCAAGTGTAAGTTCCCCTTTCACCACATGAAAGAGAAAGGAAAATGCAGCATCCTCCTTCAAGCTGCTTAACTGAAGCTACTGAAGTATTCAGTTATGTTAGAAGAAAGAGTCTGCCCAACAAAAGCTTCTTTCTCAAACGTTCTGACAGTGGGAAAAGACTGTATAGTGTGAGCCTAGAACGTATTGGAATGCCCTGGTTTTCAAAGGGAACTTTCGATAACAAGGGTGGAAGGAAGGTAGTAATGGCTTTCCAAGCAAAACAGGCAGATTGTTTGCCTTCAGCTAGAGGATGGCAGAAGAAGTTCACGTTTGCTGACTAAACGTTGTGTGCTTTTCGCGAGCACGTACATTCTTCCCTGTCTGAAAGAGAAAGCAAGAGCTTGTTACTGTCAGTCTGAGGATGAAGGGAGAACAATTCACTTCTTGTGTTAGAAAATCCCTCAGTGTTACAGGGCTATGAAAATTGCCTGTACATTCCCTACCTCGAAACAGTGTATGACTTTTCTCCCTATCAAGTAGTTGAAGCCGTTCAGGTTTTAAACCCTTCACGGAGGCATTCTCTGCTGCGCAGCTGAGAATAAATCTTTACAGACGGTATCCCTAAAGCAGAAGGGAACATGCGTATCTCCCGTTCTGGAAGAGGAATGAGGCAAAACCATAGCTGTGCTGAGTAAAAACTTTGTTAGCAACTAGTGTATGTTCTCAGTTCACCACATGAAAGAGAGAGCAAAATGCAGGGTTCTCCTTGAAGCTGCTTAACTGAAGCTACTGAAGTATTCAGTTATGTTAGAAGAAAGAGTCCGCCCAACAGAAGCTGCTTTCTCAAATGTTCTATCAGTGGGAGAAGATTGGAGAGTGTGGGCCTAGATAGTATTGGAATGCCCTAGTTTTCAAAGGGAACTTTTCATAACAAAGAACGAAGGTACTAATGGCTTTCCAAGCAAAACAGGCAGATTGTTTGCCTTCAGCTAGAGGATGGCAGAAGAAGTTCAGTTTTGCTGACTAAACCTTGTGTGCTTACCGCGAGCATGTAGCTTCTTCCCTGACTGAAGGAGAATGCAAGAGCTTGTTACTGTCAGTCTGAAGGATGAACGGAGAACGATTCACTTGTTGTGTTAGAAAATCCCTCTGTGTTACATGCCTAAGAAAGTTGCCTGTACATTCTCTACCTGGAAATAGTGTATGACTTTTCTCGCTTTCAAGTTGTTGAAGGCGTTCAGGGTTTCTAGCATTCCGGGAGGCATTCTGTGCTGCCCGGCTGAATACCGCTTTATAGACGGTATCCCTAAAGGAGAAGGGAAACTGCGTTTCTCCTGTTCTGCAACACGGATGAGGCCAAACAGTAGTCCTGCTGAGTAAAAGCTTTGTTAGCAGGACGAGTAAGTTCCCCTTTCACCACATGAAAGAGAAAGCAAAATGCAGCGTTCTCCTTCAAGCTGCTTAACTGAAGCTACTGAAGTATTCAGTTATGTTAGAAGAAAGAGTCCGCCCAACAGAAGCTGCTTTCTCAAATGTTGTATCATTCGGAGAAGACTGGAGAGTGTGGGCCTAGAAAGTATTGGAATGACCTGGTTTACAAAGGGAACTTTCCATAACAAGGAAGGAAGGTACTAATGGCTATCGAAGCAAAACAGGCCGATTGCTTGCCTTCAGCTAGAGGATGGCAGAAGAAGTTCAGTTTTGCTGACTAAACTTTGTGTGCTTATCGCGAGCACGTAGATTCTTCCCTGCCTCAAAGAGAAAGCAAGAGCTTGTTACTGTCAGTCTGAGGATGAACGGAGAACGATTCACTTGTTGTGTTAGAAAATCCCTCTGTGTTATATGCCTAAGAAAGTTGCCTGTACATTCTCTACCTGGAAATAGTGTATGACTTTTCTCGCTTTCAAGTTGTTGAAGACCTTCAGGGTTTCTAGCATTCCGGAAGGCATTCTGTGCTGCCCGGCTGAAACCGCTTTACAGACGGTATCCCTAAAGGAGAAGGGAAACTGCGTTTCTCCCGTTCTGCAACACGGATGAGGCCAAACAGTAGTCGTGCTGAGTAAAAGCTTTGTTAGCAGGAAGAGTAAGTTCCCCTTTCACCACATGAAAGAGAAAGCAAAATGCAGCGTTCTCCTTCAAGGTGCTTAACTGAAGCTACTGAAGTATTCAGTTATGTTAGAAGAAAGAGTCCGCCCAACAGAAGCTTCTTTCTCAAATGTTCTGTCAGTGGGAGAAGACTGGAGAGTGGGGGCTCGAAAGTGTAGGAATGCCCTGGTATGGAAAGGGAACTTTGCATAACAAGGAAGGAAGGTACTACTTGCTTTGAAAGGAATACAGGCAGATTGTTTGCCTTAAGCTAGAGGATGGCAGAAGAAGTTCAGTTTTGCTGACTAAACTTTGTGTGCTTATCGCGAGCACGTAGATTCTTCCCTGCCTGAAAGAGAAAGCAAGAGCTTGTTACTGTCAGTGTGAGTATGAACGAACGATTCACTTGTTGTGTTAGAAAATCCCTCTGTGTTACATGCCTAAGAAAGTTGCCTGTACATTCTCTACCTGGAAATAGTGTATGACTTTTCTCCCTTTCAAGTTGTTGAAGGCGTTCAGGGTTTCTAGCATTCCGGGAAGCATTCTGTGCTGCCCGGCTGAAATCGCTTTACAGACGGTATCCCTAAAGGATAAGGGAAACTGCGTTTCTCCCGTTCTGCAACAAGGATGAGGCCAAACAGTAGTCGTGCTGAGTAAAAGCTTTGTTAGCAGGAAGAGTAAGTTCCCCTTTCACCACATGAAAGAGAAAGCAAAATGCAGCGTTCTCCTTCAAGCTGCTTAACTGAAGCTACTGAAGTATTCAATTATGTTAGAAGAAAGAGTTCGCCCAACAGAAGCTTCTTTCTCCAATGTTCTATCATTGGGAGAAGACTGGAGAGTGTGGGCCTAGAAAGTATTGGAATGACCTGGTTTACAAGGGGAACTTTCCATAACAAGGAAGGAAGGTACTACTTGCTTTGAAAGTAAAACAGACAGATAGTTTGCCTTCAGCAAGAGGATGGCAGAAGAAGTTCAGTTTTGCTGACTAAACCTTGTGTGCTTACCGCGAGCATGTAGCTTCTTCCCTGACTGAAGGAGAATGCAAGAGCTTGTTGCTGTCAGTCTGAGGATGAACGGAGAACGATTCACTTGTTGTGTTAGAAAATCCCTCTGTGTTACATGCCTAAGAAAGTTGCCTGTACATTCTCTACCTGGAAATAGTGTATGACTTTTCTCGCTTTCAAGTTGTTGAAGGCGTTCAGGGTTTCTAGCATTCCTGGAGGCATTCTGTGCTGCCCGGCTGAATACCGCTTTATAGACGGTATCCCTAAAGGAGAAGGGAAACTGCGTTTCTCCCGTTCTGCAACACGGATGAGGCCAAACAGTAGTCTTGCTGAGTAAAAGCTTTGTTAGAAGCAAGTGTAAGTTCCCCTTTCACCACATGAAAGAGAAAGGAAAATGCAGCATCCTCCTTCAAGCTGCTTAACTGAAGCTACTGAAGTATTCAGTTATGTTAGAAGAAAGAGTCTGCCCAACAAAAGCTTCTTTCTCAAACGTTCTGACAGTGGGAAAAGACTGTATAGTGTGAGCCTAGAACGTATTGGAATGCCCTGGTTTTCAAAGGGAACTTTCGATAACAAGGGTGGAAGGAAGGTAGTAATGGCTTTCCAAGCAAAACAGGCAGATTGTTTGCCTTCAGCTAGAGGATGGCAGAAGAAGTTCACGTTTGCTGACTAAACGTTGTGTGCTTTTCGCGAGCACGTACATTCTTCCCTGTCTGAAAGAGAAAGCAAGAGCTTGTTACTGTCAGTCTGAGGATGAAGGGAGAACAATTCACTTCTTGTGTTAGAAAATCCCTCAGTGTTACAGGGCTATGAAAATTGCCTGTACATTCCCTACCTCGAAACAGTGTATGACTTTTCTCCCTATCAAGTAGTTGAAGCCGTTCAGGTTTTAAACCCTTCACGGAGGCATTCTCTGCTGCGCAGCTGAGAATAAATCTTTACAGACGGTATCCCTAAAGCAGAAGGGAACATGCGTATCTCCCGTTCTGGAAGAGGAATGAGGCAAAACCATAGCTGTGCTGAGTAAAAACTTTGTTAGCAACTAGTGTATGTTCTCAGTTCACCACATGAAAGAGAGAGCAAAATGCAGGGTTCTCCTTGAAGCTGCTTAACTGAAGCTACTGAAGTATTCAGTTATGTTAGAAGAAAGAGTCCGCCCAACAGAAGCTGCTTTCTCAAATGTTCTATCAGTGGGAGAAGATTGGAGAGTGTGGGCCTAGATAGTATTGGAATGCCCTAGTTTTCAAAGGGAACTTTTCATAACAAAGAACGAAGGTACTAATGGCTTTCCAAGCAAAACAGGCAGATTGTTTGCCTTCAGCTAGAGGATGGCAGAAGAAGTTCAGTTTTGCTGACTAAACCTTGTGTGCTTACCGCGAGCATGTAGCTTCTTCCCTGACTGAAGGAGAATGCAAGAGCTTGTTACTGTCAGTCTGAAGGATGAACGGAGAACGATTCACTTGTTGTGTTAGAAAATCCCTCTGTGTTACATGCCTAAGAAAGTTGCCTGTACATTCTCTACCTGGAAATAGTGTATGACTTTTCTCGCTTTCAAGTTGTTGAAGGCGTTCAGGGTTTCTAGCATTCCGGGAGGCATTCTGTGCTGCCCGGCTGAATACCGCTTTATAGACGGTATCCCTAAAGGAGAAGGGAAACTGCGTTTCTCCTGTTCTGCAACACGGATGAGGCCAAACAGTAGTCCTGCTGAGTAAAAGCTTTGTTAGCAGGACGAGTAAGTTCCCCTTTCACCACATGAAAGAGAAAGCAAAATGCAGCGTTCTCCTTCAAGCTGCTTAACTGAAGCTACTGAAGTATTCAGTTATGTTAGAAGAAAGAGTCCGCCCAACAGAAGCTGCTTTCTCAAATGTTGTATCATTCGGAGAAGACTGGAGAGTGTGGGCCTAGAAAGTATTGGAATGACCTGGTTTACAAAGGGAACTTTCCATAACAAGGAAGGAAGGTACTAATGGCTATCGAAGCAAAACAGGCCGATTGCTTGCCTTCAGCTAGAGGATGGCAGAAGAAGTTCAGTTTTGCTGACTAAACTTTGTGTGCTTATCGCGAGCACGTAGATTCTTCCCTGCCTCAAAGAGAAAGCAAGAGCTTGTTACTGTCAGTCTGAGGATGAACGGAGAACGATTCACTTGTTGTGTTAGAAAATCCCTCTGTGTTATATGCCTAAGAAAGTTGCCTGTACATTCTCTACCTGGAAATAGTGTATGACTTTTCTCGCTTTCAAGTTGTTGAAGGCGTTCAGGGTTTCTAGCATTCCGGGAGGCATTCTGTGCTGCCCGGCTGAAACCGCTTTACAGACGGTATCCCTAAAGGAGAAGGGAAACTGCGTTTCTCCCGTTCGGCAACAGGGATGAGGCCAAACAGTAGTCGTGCTGAGTAAAAGCTTTGTTAGAAGCAAGTGTAAGTTCCCCTTCAGCACATGAAAGAGAAAGCAAATGCAGCGTTCTCCTTGAAGCTGCTTTCTGAAGCTACAGAAGTCTTCAGTTACCTTAGAAGAAACAGTCCTCCAACCAGAAGCTACTTTCTCAAATGTTCTGTCAGTGGGAGAAGACTGGAGAGTGTGGGCCTAGATAGTATTGGAATGCCCTAGTTTTCAAAGGGAACTTTTCATAACAAAGAACGAAGGTACTAATGGCTTTCCAAGCAAAACAGGCAGATTGTTTGCCTTCAGCTAGAGGATGGCAGAAGAAGTTCAGTTTTGCTGACTAAACCTTGTGTGCTTACCGCGAGCATGTAGCTTCTTCCCTGACTGAAGGAGAATGCAAGAGCTTGTTACTGTCAGTCTGAGGATGAACGGAGAACGATTCACTTGTTGTGTTAGAAAATCCCTCTGTGTTACATGCCTAAGAAAGTTGCCTGTACATTCTCTACCTGGAAATAGTGTATGACTTTTCTCGCTTTCAAGTTGTTGAAGGCGTTCAGCGTTTCTAGCATTCCGGGAGGCATTCTGTGCTGCCCGGCTGAATACCGCTTTATAGACGGTATCCCTAAAGGAGAAGGGAAACTGCGTTTCTCCTGTTCTGCAACACGGATGAGGCCAAACAGTAGTCCTGCTGAGTAAAAGCTTTGTTAGCAGGACGAGTAAGTTCCCCTTTCACCACATGAAAGAGAAAGCAAAATGCAGCGTTCTCCTTCAAGCTGCTTAACTGAAGCTACTGAAGTATTCAGTTATGTTAGAAGAAAGAGTCCGCCAAACAGAAGCTGCTTTCTCAAATGTTCTATCAGTGGGAGAAGATTGGAGAGTGTGGGCCTAGATAGTATTGGAATGCCCTAGTTTTCAAAGGGAACTTTTCATAACAAAGAACGAAGGTACTAATGTCTTTCCAAGCAAAACAGGCAGATTGTTTGCCTTCAGCTAGAGGATGGCAGAAGAAGTTCAGTTTTGCTGACTAAACCTTGTGTGCTTACCGCGAGCATGTAGCTTCTTCCCTGACTGAAGGAGAATGCAAGAGCTTGTTACTGTCAGTCTGAGGATGAACGGAGAACGATTCACTTGTTGTGTTAGAAAATCCCTCTGTGTTACATGCCTAAGAAAGTTGCCTGTACATTCTCTACCTGGAAATAGTGTATGACTTTTCTCGCTTTCAAGTTGTTGAAGGCGTTCAGCGTTTCTAGCATTCCGGGAGGCATTCTGTGCTGCCCGGCTGAATACCGCTTTATAGACGGTATCCCTAAAGGAGAAGGGAAACTGCGTTTCTCCTGTTCTGCAACACGGATGAGGCCAAACAGTAGTCCTGCTGAGTAAAAGCTTTGTTAGCAGGACGAGTAAGTTCCCCTTTCACCACATGAAAGAGAAAGCAAAATGCAGCGTTCTCCTTCAAGCTGCTTAACTGAAGCTACTGAAGTATTCAGTTATGTTAGAAGAAAGAGTCCGCCCAACAGAAGCTGCTTTCTCAAATGTTGTATCATTCGGAGAAGACTGGAGAGTGTGGGCCTAGAAAGTATTGGAATGACCTGGTTTACAAAGGGAACTTTCCATAACAAGGAAGGAAGGTACTAATGGCTATCGAAGCAAAACAGGCCGATTGCTTGCCTTCAGCTAGAGGATGGCAGAAGAAGTTCAGTTTTGCTGACTAAACTTTGTGTGCTTATCGCGAGCACGTAGATTCTTCCCTGCCTCAAAGAGAAAGCAAGAGCTTGTTACTGTCAGTCTGAGGATGAACGGAGAACGATTCACTTGTTGTGTTAGAAAATCCCTCTGTGTTATATGCCTAAGAAAGTTGCCTGTACATTCTCTACCTGGAAATAGTGTATGACTTTTCTCGCTTTCAAGTTGTTGAAGGCGTTCAGGGTTTCTAGCATTCCGGGAGGCATTCTGTGCTGCCCGGCTGAAACCGCTTTACAGACGGTATCCCTAAAGGAGAAGGGAAACTGCGTTTCTCCCGTTCGGCAACAGGGATGAGGCCAAACAGTAGTCGTGCTGAGTAAAAGCTTTGTTAGAAGCAAGTGTAAGTTCCCCTTCAGCACATGAAAGAGAAAGCAAATGCAGCGTTCTCCTTGAAGCTGCTTTCTGAAGCTACAGAAGTCTTCAGTTACCTTAGAAGAAACAGTCCTCCAACCAGAAGCTACTTTCTCAAATGTTCTGTCAGTGGGAGAAGACTGGAGAGTGTGGGCCTAGATAGTATTGGAATGCCCTAGTTTTCAAAGGGAACTTTTCATAACAAAGAACGAAGGTACTAATGGCTTTCCAAGCAAAACAGGCAGATTGTTTGCCTTCAGCTAGAGGATGGCAGAAGAAGTTCAGTTTTGCTGACTAAACCTTGTGTGCTTACCGCGAGCATGTAGCTTCTTCCCTGACTGAAGGAGAATGCAAGAGCTTGTTACTGTCAGTCTGAGGATGAACGGAGAACGATTCACTTGTTGTGTTAGAAAATCCCTCTGTGTTACATGCCTAAGAAAGTTGCCTGTACATTCTCTACCTGGAAATAGTGTATGACTTTTCTCGCTTTCAAGTTGTTGAAGGCGTTCAGGGTTTCTAGCATTCCGGGAGGCATTCTGTGCTGCCCGGCTGAATACCGCTTTATAGACGGTATCCCTAAAGGAGAAGGGAAACTGCGTTTCTCCTGTTCTGCAACACGGATGAGGCCAAACAGTAGTCCTGCTGAGTAAAAGCTTTGTTAGCAGGACGAGTAAGTTCCCCTTTCACCACATGAAAGAGAAAGCAAAATGCAGCGTTCTCCTTCAAGCTGCTTAACTGAAGCTACTGAAGTATTCAGTTATGTTAGAAGAAAGAGTCCGCCCAACAGAAGCTGCTTTCTCAAATGTTGTATCATTCGGAGAAGACTGGAGAGTGTGGGCCTAGAAAGTATTGGAATGACCTGGTTTACAAAGGGAACTTTCCATAACAAGGAAGGAAGGTACTAATGGCTATCGAAGCAAAACAGGCCGATTGCTTGCCTTCAGCTAGAGGATGGCAGAAGAAGTTCAGTTTTGCTGACTAAACTTTGTGTGCTTATCGCGAGCACGTAGATTCTTCCCTGCCTCAAAGAGAAAGCAAGAGCTTGTTACTGTCAGTCTGAGGATGAACGGAGAACGATTCACTTGTTGTGTTAGAAAATCCCTCTGTGTTATATGCCTAAGAAAGTTGCCTGTACATTCTCTACCTGGAAATAGTGTATGACTTTTCTCGCTTTCAAGTTGTTGAAGGCGTTCAGGGTTTCTAGCATTCCGGGAGGCATTCTGTGCTGCCCGGCTGAAACCGCTTTACAGACGGTATCCCTAAAGGAGAAGGGAAACTGCGTTTCTCCCGTTCGGCAACAGGGATGAGGCCAAACAGTAGTCGTGCTGAGTAAAAGCTTTGTTAGAAGCAAGTGTAAGTTCCCCTTCAGCACATGAAAGAGAAAGCAAATGCAGCGTTCTCCTTGAAGCTGCTTTCTGAAGCTACAGAAGTCTTCAGTTACCTTAGAAGAAACAGTCCTCCAACCAGAAGCTACTTTCTCAAATGTTCTGTCAGTGGGAGAAGACTGGAGAGTGTGGGCCTAGATAGTATTGGAATGCCCTAGTTTTCAAAGGGAACTTTTCATAACAAAGAACGAAGGTACTAATGGCTTTCCAAGCAAAACAGGCAGATTGTTTGCCTTCAGCTAGAGGATGGCAGAAGAAGTTCAGTTTTGCTGACTAAACCTTGTGTGCTTACCGCGAGCATGTAGCTTCTTCCCTGACTGAAGGAGAATGCAAGAGCTTGTTACTGTCAGTCTGAGGATGAACGGAGAACGATTCACTTGTTGTGTTAGAAAATCCCTCTGTGTTACATGCCTAAGAAAGTTGCCTGTACATTCTCTACCTGGAAATAGTGTATGACTTTTCTCGCTTTCAAGTTGTTGAAGGCGTTCAGGGTTTCTAGCATTCCGGGAGGCATTCTGTGCTGCCCGGCTGAATACCGCTTTATAGACGGTATCCCTAAAGGAGAAGGGAAACTGCGTTTCTCCTGTTCTGCAACACGGATGAGGCCAAACAGTAGTCCTGCTGAGTAAAAGCTTTGTTAGCAGGACGAGTAAGTTCCCCTTTCACCACATGAAAGAGAAAGCAAAATGCAGCGTTCTCCTTCAAGCTGCTTAACTGAAGCTACTGAAGTATTCACTTATATTAGAAGAAAGAGTCCGCCCAACAGAAGCTGCTTTCTCAAATGTTCTATCAGTGGGAGAAGATTGGAGAGTGTGGGCCTAGATAGTATTGGAATGCCCTAGTTTTCAAAGGGAACTTTTCATAACAAGGAACGAAGGTACTAATGTCTTTCCAAGCAAAACAGGCAGATTGTTTGCCTTCAGCTAGAGGATGGCAGAAGAAGTTCAGTTTTGCTGACTAAACCTTGTGTGCTTACCGCGAGCATGTAGCTTCTTCCCTGACTGAAGGAGAATGCAAGAGCTTGTTACTGTCAGTCTGAGGATGAACGGAGAACGATTCACTTGTTGTGTTAGAAAATCCCTCTGTGTTACATGCCTAAGAAAGTTGCCTGTACATTCTCTACCTGGAAATAGTGTATGACTTTTCTCGCTTTCAAGTTGTTGAAGGCGTTCAGGGTTTCTAGCATTCCGGGAGGCATTCTGTGCTGCCCGGCTGAATACCGCTTTATAGACGGTATCCCTAAAGGAGAAGGGAAACTGCGTTTCTCCTGTTCTGCAACACGGATGAGGCCAAACAGTAGTCCTGCTGAGTAAAAGCTTTGTTAGCAGGACGAGTAAGTTCCCCTTTCACCACATGAAAGAGAAAGCAAAATGCAGCGTTCTCCTTCAAGCTGCTTAACTGAAGCTACTGAAGTATTCAGTTATGTTAGAAGAAAGAGTCCGCCCAACAGAAGCTGCTTTCTCAAATGTTGTATCATTCGGAGAAGACTGGAGAGTGTGGGCCTAGAAAGTATTGGAATGACCTGGTTTACAAAGGGAACTTTCCATAACAAGGAAGGAAGGTACTAATGGCTATCGAAGCAAAACAGGCCGATTGCTTGCCTTCAGCTAGAGGATGGCAGAAGAAGTTCAGTTTTGCTGACTAAACTTTGTGTGCTTATCGCGAGCACGTAGATTCTTCCCTGCCTCAAAGAGAAAGCAAGAGCTTGTTACTGTCAGTCTGAGGATGAACGGAGAACGATTCACTTGTTGTGTTAGAAAATCCCTCTGTGTTATATGCCTAAGAAAGTTGCCTGTACATTCTCTACCTGGAAATAGTGTATGACTTTTCTCGCTTTCAAGTTGTTGAAGACCTTCAGGGTTTCTAGCATTCCGGGAGGCATTCTGTGCTGCCCGGCTGAAACCGCTTTACAGACGGTATCCCTAAAGGAGAAGGGAAACTGCGTTTCTCCCGTTCTGCAACACGGATGAGGCCAAACAGTAGTCGTGCTGAGTAAAAGCTTTGTTAGCAGGAAGAGTAAGTTCCCCTTTCACCACATGAAAGAGAAAGCAAAATGCAGCGTTCTCCTTCAAGGTGCTTAACTGAAGCTACTGAAGTATTCAGTTATGTTAGAAGAAAGAGTCCGCCCAACAGAAGCTTCTTTCTCAAATGTTGTATCATTCGGAGAAGACTGGAGAGTGTGGGCCTAGAAAGTATTGGAATGACCTGGTTTACAAAGGGAACTTTCCATAACAAGGAAGGAAGGTACTAATGGCTATCGAAGCAAAACAGGCCGATTGCTTGCCTTCAGCTAGAGGATGGCAGAAGAAGTTCAGTTTTGCTGACTAAACTTTGTGTGCTTATCGCGAGCACGTAGATTCTTCCCTGCCTGAAAGAGAAAGCAAGAGCTTGTTACTGTCAGTGTGAGTATGAACGAACGATTCACTTGTTGTGTTAGAAAATCCCTCTGTGTTACATGCCTAAGAAAGTTGCCTGTACATTCTCTACCTGGAAATAGTGTATGACTTTTCTCCCTTTCAAGTTGTTGAAGGCGTTCAGGGTTTCTAGCATTCCGGGAAGCATTCTGTGCTGCCCGGCTGAAATCGCTTTACAGACGGTATCCCTAAAGGATAAGGGAAACTGCGTTTCTCCCGTTCTGCAACAAGGATGAGGCCAAACAGTAGTCGTGCTGAGTAAAAGCTTTGTTAGCAGGAAGAGTAAGTTCCCCTTTCACCACATGAAAGAGAAAGCAAAATGCAGCGTTCTCCTTCAAGCTGCTTAACTGAAGCTACTGAAGTATTCAATTATGTTAGAAGAAAGAGTTCGCCCAACAGAAGCTTCTTTCTCCAATGTTCTATCATTGGGAGAAGACTGGAGAGTGTGGGCCTAGAAAGTATTGGAATGACCTGGTTTACAAGGGGAACTTTCCATAACAAGGAAGGAAGGTACTACTTGCTTTGAAAGTAAAACAGACAGATAGTTTGCCTTCAGCAAGAGGATGGCAGAAGAAGTTCAGTTTTGCTGACTAAACCTTGTGTGCTTACCGCGAGCATGTAGCTTCTTCCCTGACTGAAGGAGAATGCAAGAGCTTGTTGCTGTCAGTCTGAGGATGAACGGAGAACGATTCACTTGTTGTGTTAGAAAATCCCTCTGTGTTACATGCCTAAGAAAGTTGCCTGTACATTCTCTACCTGGAAATAGTGTATGACTTTTCTCGCTTTCAAGTTGTTGAAGGCGTTCAGGGTTTCTAGCATTCCTGGAGGCATTCTGTGCTGCCCGGCTGAATACCGCTTTATAGACGGTATCCCTAAAGGAGAAGGGAAACTGCGTTTCTCCCGTTCTGCAACACGGATGAGGCCAAACAGTAGTCTTGCTGAGTAAAAGCTTTGTTAGAAGCAAGTGTAAGTTCCCCTTTCACCACATGAAAGAGAAAGGAAAATGCAGCATCCTCCTTCAAGCTGCTTAACTGAAGCTACTGAAGTATTCAGTTATGTTAGAAGAAAGAGTCTGCCCAACAAAAGCTTCTTTCTCAAACGTTCTGACAGTGGGAAAAGACTGTATAGTGTGAGCCTAGAACGTATTGGAATGCCCTGGTTTTCAAAGGGAACTTTCGATAACAAGGGTGGAAGGAAGGTAGTAATGGCTTTCCAAGCAAAACAGGCAGATTGTTTGCCTTCAGCTAGAGGATGGCAGAAGAAGTTCACGTTTGCTGACTAAACGTTGTGTGCTTTTCGCGAGCACGTACATTCTTCCCTGTCTGAAAGAGAAAGCAAGAGCTTGTTACTGTCAGTCTGAGGATGAAGGGAGAACAATTCACTTCTTGTGTTAGAAAATCCCTCAGTGTTACAGGGCTATGAAAATTGCCTGTACATTCCCTACCTCGAAACAGTGTATGACTTTTCTCCCTATCAAGTAGTTGAAGCCGTTCAGGTTTTAAACCCTTCACGGAGGCATTCTCTGCTGCGCAGCTGAGAATAAATCTTTACAGACGGTATCCCTAAAGCAGAAGGGAACATGCGTATCTCCCGTTCTGGAAGAGGAATGAGGCAAAACCATAGCTGTGCTGAGTAAAAACTTTGTTAGCAACTAGTGTATGTTCTCAGTTCACCACATGAAAGAGAGAGCAAAATGCAGGGTTCTCCTTGAAGCTGCTTAACTGAAGCTACTGAAGTATTCAGTTATGTTAGAAGAAAGAGTCCGCCCAACAGAAGCTGCTTTCTCAAATGTTCTATCAGTGGGAGAAGATTGGAGAGTGTGGGCCTAGATAGTATTGGAATGCCCTAGTTTTCAAAGGGAACTTTTCATAACAAAGAACGAAGGTACTAATGGCTTTCCAAGCAAAACAGGCAGATTGTTTGCCTTCAGCTAGAGGATGGCAGAAGAAGTTCAGTTTTGCTGACTAAACCTTGTGTGCTTACCGCGAGCATGTAGCTTCTTCCCTGACTGAAGGAGAATGCAAGAGCTTGTTACTGTCAGTCTGAAGGATGAACGGAGAACGATTCACTTGTTGTGTTAGAAAATCCCTCTGTGTTACATGCCTAAGAAAGTTGCCTGTACATTCTCTACCTGGAAATAGTGTATGACTTTTCTCGCTTTCAAGTTGTTGAAGGCGTTCAGGGTTTCTAGCATTCCGGGAGGCATTCTGTGCTGCCCGGCTGAATACCGCTTTATAGACGGTATCCCTAAAGGAGAAGGGAAACTGCGTTTCTCCTGTTCTGCAACACGGATGAGGCCAAACAGTAGTCCTGCTGAGTAAAAGCTTTGTTAGCAGGACGAGTAAGTTCCCCTTTCACCACATGAAAGAGAAAGCAAAATGCAGCGTTCTCCTTCAAGCTGCTTAACTGAAGCTACTGAAGTATTCAGTTATGTTAGAAGAAAGAGTCCGCCCAACAGAAGCTGCTTTCTCAAATGTTGTATCATTCGGAGAAGACTGGAGAGTGTGGGCCTAGAAAGTATTGGAATGACCTGGTTTACAAAGGGAACTTTCCATAACAAGGAAGGAAGGTACTAATGGCTATCGAAGCAAAACAGGCCGATTGCTTGCCTTCAGCTAGAGGATGGCAGAAGAAGTTCAGTTTTGCTGACTAAACTTTGTGTGCTTATCGCGAGCACGTAGATTCTTCCCTGCCTCAAAGAGAAAGCAAGAGCTTGTTACTGTCAGTCTGAGGATGAACGGAGAACGATTCACTTGTTGTGTTAGAAAATCCCTCTGTGTTATATGCCTAAGAAAGTTGCCTGTACATTCTCTACCTGGAAATAGTGTATGACTTTTCTCGCTTTCAAGTTGTTGAAGGCGTTCAGGGTTTCTAGCATTCCGGGAGGCATTCTGTGCTGCCCGGCTGAAACCGCTTTACAGACGGTATCCCTAAAGGAGAAGGGAAACTGCGTTTCTCCCGTTCGGCAACAGGGATGAGGCCAAACAGTAGTCGTGCTGAGTAAAAGCTTTGTTAGAAGCAAGTGTAAGTTCCCCTTCAGCACATGAAAGAGAAAGCAAATGCAGCGTTCTCCTTGAAGCTGCTTTCTGAAGCTACAGAAGTCTTCAGTTACCTTAGAAGAAACAGTCCTCCAACCAGAAGCTACTTTCTCAAATGTTCTGTCAGTGGGAGAAGACTGGAGAGTGTGGGCCTAGATAGTATTGGAATGCCCTAGTTTTCAAAGGGAACTTTTCATAACAAAGAACGAAGGTACTAATGGCTTTCCAAGCAAAACAGGCAGATTGTTTGCCTTCAGCTAGAGGATGGCAGAAGAAGTTCAGTTTTGCTGACTAAACCTTGTGTGCTTACCGCGAGCATGTAGCTTCTTCCCTGACTGAAGGAGAATGCAAGAGCTTGTTACTGTCAGTCTGAGGATGAACGGAGAACGATTCACTTGTTGTGTTAGAAAATCCCTCTGTGTTACATGCCTAAGAAAGTTGCCTGTACATTCTCTACCTGGAAATAGTGTATGACTTTTCTCGCTTTCAAGTTGTTGAAGGCGTTCAGCGTTTCTAGCATTCCGGGAGGCATTCTGTGCTGCCCGGCTGAATACCGCTTTATAGACGGTATCCCTAAAGGAGAAGGGAAACTGCGTTTCTCCTGTTCTGCAACACGGATGAGGCCAAACAGTAGTCCTGCTGAGTAAAAGCTTTGTTAGCAGGACGAGTAAGTTCCCCTTTCACCACATGAAAGAGAAAGCAAAATGCAGCGTTCTCCTTCAAGCTGCTTAACTGAAGCTACTGAAGTATTCAGTTATGTTAGAAGAAAGAGTCCGCCCAACAGAAGCTGCTTTCTCAAATGTTCTATCAGTGGGAGAAGATTGGAGAGTGTGGGCCTAGATAGTATTGGAATGCCCTAGTTTTCAAAGGGAACTTTTCATAACAAAGAACGAAGGTACTAATGTCTTTCCAAGCAAAACAGGCAGATTGTTTGCCTTCAGCTAGAGGATGGCAGAAGAAGTTCAGTTTTGCTGACTAAACCTTGTGTGCTTACCGCGAGCATGTAGCTTCTTCCCTGACTGAAGGAGAATGCAAGAGCTTGTTACTGTCAGTCTGAGGATGAACGGAGAACGATTCACTTGTTGTGTTAGAAAATCCCTCTGTGTTACATGCCTAAGAAAGTTGCCTGTACATTCTCTACCTGGAAATAGTGTATGACTTTTCTCGCTTTCAAGTTGTTGAAGGCGTTCAGGGTTTCTAGCATTCCGGGAGGCATTCTGTGCTGCCCGGCTGAATACCGCTTTATAGACGGTATCCCTAAAGGAGAAGGGAAACTGCGTTTCTCCTGTTCTGCAACACGGATGAGGCCAAACAGTAGTCCTGCTGAGTAAAAGCTTTGTTAGCAGGACGAGTAAGTTCCCCTTTCACCACATGAAAGAGAAAGCAAAATGCAGCGTTCTCCTTCAAGCTGCTTAACTGAAGCTACTGAAGTATTCAGTTATGTTAGAAGAAAGAGTCCGCCCAACAGAAGCTGCTTTCTCAAATGTTGTATCATTCGGAGAAGACTGGAGAGTGTGGGCCTAGAAAGTATTGGAATGACCTGGTTTACAAAGGGAACTTTCCATAACAAGGAAGGAAGGTACTAATGGCTATCGAAGCAAAACAGGCCGATTGCTTGCCTTCAGCTAGAGGATGGCAGAAGAAGTTCAGTTTTGCTGACTAAACTTTGTGTGCTTATCGCGAGCACGTAGATTCTTCCCTGCCTCAAAGAGAAAGCAAGAGCTTGTTACTGTCAGTCTGAGGATGAACGGAGAACGATTCACTTGTTGTGTTAGAAAATCCCTCTGTGTTATATGCCTAAGAAAGTTGCCTGTACATTCTCTACCTGGAAATAGTGTATGACTTTTCTCGCTTTCAAGTTGTTGAAGGCGTTCAGGGTTTCTAGCATTCCGGGAGGCATTCTGTGCTGCCCGGCTGAAACCGCTTTACAGACGGTATCCCTAAAGGAGAAGGGAAACTGCGTTTCTCCCGTTCGGCAACAGGGATGAGGCCAAACAGTAGTCGTGCTGAGTAAAAGCTTTGTTAGAAGCAAGTGTAAGTTCCCCTTCAGCACATGAAAGAGAAAGCAAATGCAGCGTTCTCCTTGAAGCTGCTTTCTGAAGCTACAGAAGTCTTCAGTTACCTTAGAAGAAACAGTCCTCCAACCAGAAGCTACTTTCTCAAATGTTCTGTCAGTGGGAGAAGACTGGAGAGTGTGGGCCTAGATAGTATTGGAATGCCCTAGTTTTCAAAGGGAACTTTTCATAACAAAGAACGAAGGTACTAATGGCTTTCCAAGCAAAACAGGCAGATTGTTTGCCTTCAGCTAGAGGATGGCAGAAGAAGTTCAGTTTTGCTGACTAAACCTTGTGTGCTTACCGCGAGCATGTAGCTTCTTCCCTGACTGAAGGAGAATGCAAGAGCTTGTTACTGTCAGTCTGAGGATGAACGGAGAACGATTCACTTGTTGTGTTAGAAAATCCCTCTGTGTTACATGCCTAAGAAAGTTGCCTGTACATTCTCTACCTGGAAATAGTGTATGACTTTTCTCGCTTTCAAGTTGTTGAAGGCGTTCAGGGTTTCTAGCATTCCGGGAGGCATTCTGTGCTGCCCGGCTGAATACCGCTTTATAGACGGTATCCCTAAAGGAGAAGGGAAACTGCGTTTCTCCTGTTCTGCAACACGGATGAGGCCAAACAGTAGTCCTGCTGAGTAAAAGCTTTGTTAGCAGGAAGAGTAAGTTCCCCTTTCACCACATGAAAGAGAAAGCAAAATGCAGCGTTCTCCTTCAAGCTGCTTAACTGAAGCTACTGAAGTATTCAGTTATGTTAGAAGAAAGAGTCCGCCCAACAGAAGCTTCTTTCTCAAATGTTCTATCAGTGGGAGAAGACTGGAGAGTGTGGGCCTAGAAAGTATTGGAATGACCTGTTTACAAAGGGAACTTTGCATAACAAGGAAGGAAGGTACTACTTGCTTTGAAAGGAAAACAGGCAGATTGTTTTCCTTCAGCTAGAGGATGGCAGAAGTTCAGTTTTGCTGACTAAACTTTGTGTGCTTATCGCGAGCACGTAGATTCTTCCCTGCCTGAAAGAGAAAGCAAGAGCTTGTTACTGTCAGTCTGAGGATGAACGGAGAACGATTCACTTGTTGTGTTAGAAAATCTCTCTGTGTTATATGCCTAAGAAAGTTGCCTGTACATTCTCTACCTGGAAATAGTGTATGACTTTTCTCGTTTTCAAGTTGTTGAAGGCCTTCAGGGTTTATAGCATTCCGGGAGGCATTCTGTGCTGCCCGGCTGAATAGCGCTTTATAGACGGTATCCCTAAAGGAGAAGGGAAACTGCGTTTCTCCCGTTCTGCAACACGGATGAGGCCAAACAGTAGTCGTGCTGAGTAAAAGCTTTGTTAGAAGCAAGTGTAAGTTCCCCTTTCACCACATGAAAGAGAAAGCAAATGCAGCGTTCTCCTTGAAGCTGCTTTCTGAAGCTACAGAAGTCTTCAGTTACCTTAGAAGAAACAGTCCTCCAACCAGAAGCTACTTTCTCAAATGTTATGTCAGTGGGAGAAGACTGGAGAGTGCGGGCCTAGAAAGTACAGGAATGCCCTGCTATGGAAAGGGAACTTTGCATAACAAGGAAGGAAGGTACTACTTGCTTTGAAAGGAAAACAGGCAGATTGTTTCCCTTCAGCTAGAGGATGGCAGACGAAGTTCACTTTTGCTGACTAAACCATGTGTGCTTACCTCGAGCATGTAGCTTCTTCCCTGACTGAAGGAGAATGCAAGAGCTTGTTCCCGTCAGTCTGAGGATGAACGGAGAACGATTCACTTGTTGTGTTAGAAAATCCCTCTGTGTTACATGCCTAAGAAAGTTGCCTGTACATTCTCTACCTGGAAATAGTGTATGACTTTTCTCGCTTTCAAGTTGTTGAAGGCGTTCAGGGTTTCTAGCATTCCGGGAAGCATTCTGTGCTGCCCGGCTGAATACCGCTTTATAGACGGTATCCCTAAAGGAGAAGGGAAACTGCGTTTCTCCTGTTCTGCAACACGGATGAGGCCAAACAGTAGTCGTGCTGAGTAAAAGCTTTGTTAGCAGGAAGAGTAAGTTCCCCTTTCACCACATGAAAGAGAAAGCAAAATGCAGCGTTCTCCTTCAAGCTGATTAACTGAAGCTACTGAAGTATTCAGTTATGTTAGAAGAAAGAGTCCGCCCAACAGAAGCTTCTTTCTCAAATATTCTGTCAGTGGGAGAAGACTGGAGAGTGGGGGCTCGAAAGTGTAGGAATGCCCTGGTATGGAAAGGGAACTTTGCATAACAAGGAAGGAAGGTACTACTTGCTTTGAAAGTAAAACAGACAGATTGTTTGCCTTCAGCAAGAGGATGGCAGAAGAAGTTCAGTTTTGCTGACTAAACCTTCTGTGCTTACCGCGAGCATGTAGCTTCTTCCCTCACTGAAGGAGAATGCAAGAGCTTGTTGCTGTCAGTCTGAGGATGAACGGAGAACGATTCACTTGTTGTGTTAGAAAATCCCTCTGTGTTACATGCCTAAGAAAGTTGCCTGTACATTCTCTACCTGGAAATAGTGTATGACTTTTCTCGCTTTCAAGTTGTTGAAGGCGTTCAGGGTTTCTAGCATTCCTGGAGGCATTCTGTGCTGCCCGGCTGAATACCGCTTTATAGACGGTATCCCTAAAGGAGAAGGGAAACTGCGTTTCTCCCGTTCTGCAACACGGATGAGGCCAAACAGTAGTCTTGCTGAGTAAAAGCTTTGTTAGAAGCAAGTGTAAGTTCCCCTTTCACCACATGAAAGAGAAAGGAAAATGCAGCATCCTCCTTCAAGCTGCTTAACTGAAGCTACTGAAGTATTCAGTTATGTTAGAAGAAAGAGTCTGCCCAACAAAAGCTTCTTTCTCAAACGTTCTGACAGTGGGAAAAGACTGTATAGTGTGAGCCTAGAACGTATTGGAATGCCCTGGTTTTCAAAGGGAACTTTCGATAACAAGGGTGGAAGGAAGGTAGTAATGGCTTTCCAAGCAAAACAGGCAGATTGTTTGCCTTCAGCTAGAGGATGGCAGAAGTTCACGTTTGCTGACTAAACGTTGTGTGCTTTTCGCGAGCACGTACATTCTTCCCTGTCTGAAAGAGAAAGCAAGAGCTTGTTACTGTCAGTCTGAGGATGAAGGGAGAACAATTCACTTCTTGTGTTAGAAAATCCCTCAGTGTTACAGGGCTATGAAAATTGCCTGTACATTCCCTACCTCGAAACAGTGTATGACTTTTCTCCCTATCAAGTAGTTGAAGCCGTTCAGGTTTTAAACCCTTCACGGAGGCATTCTCTGCTGCGCAGCTGAGAATAAATCTTTACAGACGGTATCCCTAAAGCAGAAGGGAACATGCGTATCTCCCGTTCTGGAAGAGGAATGAGGCAAAACCATAGCTGTGCTGAGTAAAAACTTTGTTAGCAACTAGTGTATGTTCTCAGTTCACCACATGAAAGAGAGAGCAAAATGCAGGGTTCTCCTTGAAGCTGCTTAACTGAAGCTACTGAAGTATTCAGTTATGTTAGAAGAAAGAGTCCGCCCAACAGAAGCTGCTTTCTCAAATGTTCTATCAGTGGGAGAAGATTGGAGAGTGTGGGCCTAGATAGTATTGGAATGCCCTAGTTTTCAAAGGTAACTTTCCATAACAAAGAACGAAGGTACTAATGGCTTTCCAAGCAAAACAGGCAGATTGTTTGCCTTCAGATAGAGGATGGCAGAAGAAATTCAGTTTTGCTGACTAAACCTTGTGTGCTTACCGCGAGCATGTAGCTTCTTCCCTGACTGAAGGATTATGCAAGAGCTTGTTGCTGTCAGTCTGAGGATGAACGGAGAACGATTCACTTGTTGTGTTAGAAAATCCCTCTGTGTTACATGCCTAAGAAAGTTGCCTGTACATTCTCTACCTGGAAATAGTGTATGACTTTTCTCGCTTTCAAGTTGTTGAAGGCGTTCAGCGTTTCTAGCATTCCGGGAGGCATTCTGTGCTGCCCGGCTGAATACCGCTTTATAGACGGTATCCCTAAAGGAGAAGGGAAACTGCGTTTCTCCTGTTCTGCAACACGGATGAGGCCAAACAGTAGTCCTGCTGAGTAAAAGCTTTGTTAGCAGGACGAGTAAGTTCCCCTTTCACCACATGAAAGAGAAAGCAAAATGCAGCGTTCTCCTTCAAGCTGCTTAACTGAAGCTACTGAAGTATTCAGTTATGTTAGAAGAAAGAGTCCGCCAAACAGAAGCTGCTTTCTCAAATGTTCTATCAGTGGGAGAAGATTGGAGAGTGTGGGCCTAGATAGTATTGGAATGCCCTAGTTTTCAAAGGGAACTTTTCATAACAAAGAACGAAGGTACTAATGTCTTTCCAAGCAAAACAGGCAGATTGTTTGCCTTCAGCTAGAGGATGGCAGAAGAAGTTCAGTTTTGCTGACTAAACCTTGTGTGCTTACCGCGAGCATGTAGCTTCTTCCCTGACTGAAGGAGAATGCAAGAGCTTGTTACTGTCAGTCTGAGGATGAACGGAGAACGATTCACTTGTTGTGTTAGAAAATCCCTCTGTGTTACATGCCTAAGAAAGTTGCCTGTACATTCTCTACCTGGAAATAGTGTATGACTTTTCTCGCTTTCAAGTTGTTGAAGGCGTTCAGCGTTTCTAGCATTCCGGGAGGCATTCTGTGCTGCCCGGCTGAATACCGCTTTATAGACGGTATCCCTAAAGGAGAAGGGAAACTGCGTTTCTCCTGTTCTGCAACACGGATGAGGCCAAACAGTAGTCCTGCTGAGTAAAAGCTTTGTTAGCAGGACGAGTAAGTTCCCCTTTCACCACATGAAAGAGAAAGCAAAATGCAGCGTTCTCCTTCAAGCTGCTTAACTGAAGCTACTGAAGTATTCAGTTATGTTAGAAGAAAGAGTCCGCCCAACAGAAGCTGCTTTCTCAAATGTTGTATCATTCGGAGAAGACTGGAGAGTGTGGGCCTAGAAAGTATTGGAATGACCTGGTTTACAAAGGGAACTTTCCATAACAAGGAAGGAAGGTACTAATGGCTATCGAAGCAAAACAGGCCGATTGCTTGCCTTCAGCTAGAGGATGGCAGAAGAAGTTCAGTTTTGCTGACTAAACTTTGTGTGCTTATCGCGAGCACGTAGATTCTTCCCTGCCTCAAAGAGAAAGCAAGAGCTTGTTACTGTCAGTCTGAGGATGAACGGAGAACGATTCACTTGTTGTGTTAGAAAATCCCTCTGTGTTATATGCCTAAGAAAGTTGCCTGTACATTCTCTACCTGGAAATAGTGTATGACTTTTCTCGCTTTCAAGTTGTTGAAGGCGTTCAGGGTTTCTAGCATTCCGGGAGGCATTCTGTGCTGCCCGGCTGAAACCGCTTTACAGACGGTATCCCTAAAGGAGAAGGGAAACTGCGTTTCTCCCGTTCGGCAACAGGGATGAGGCCAAACAGTAGTCGTGCTGAGTAAAAGCTTTGTTAGAAGCAAGTGTAAGTTCCCCTTCAGCACATGAAAGAGAAAGCAAATGCAGCGTTCTCCTTGAAGCTGCTTTCTGAAGCTACAGAAGTCTTCAGTTACCTTAGAAGAAACAGTCCTCCAACCAGAAGCTACTTTCTCAAATGTTCTGTCAGTGGGAGAAGACTGGAGAGTGTGGGCCTAGATAGTATTGGAATGCCCTAGTTTTCAAAGGGAACTTTTCATAACAAAGAACGAAGGTACTAATGGCTTTCCAAGCAAAACAGGCAGATTGTTTGCCTTCAGCTAGAGGATGGCAGAAGAAGTTCAGTTTTGCTGACTAAACCTTGTGTGCTTACCGCGAGCATGTAGCTTCTTCCCTGACTGAAGGAGAATGCAAGAGCTTGTTACTGTCAGTCTGAGGATGAACGGAGAACGATTCACTTGTTGTGTTAGAAAATCCCTCTGTGTTACATGCCTAAGAAAGTTGCCTGTACATTCTCTACCTGGAAATAGTGTATGACTTTTCTCGCTTTCAAGTTGTTGAAGGCGTTCAGGGTTTCTAGCATTCCGGGAGGCATTCTGTGCTGCCCGGCTGAATACCGCTTTATAGACGGTATCCCTAAAGGAGAAGGGAAACTGCGTTTCTCCTGTTCTGCAACACGGATGAGGCCAAACAGTAGTCCTGCTGAGTAAAAGCTTTGTTAGCAGGACGAGTAAGTTCCCCTTTCACCACATGAAAGAGAAAGCAAAATGCAGCGTTCTCCTTCAAGCTGCTTAACTGAAGCTACTGAAGTATTCACTTATATTAGAAGAAAGAGTCCGCCCAACAGAAGCTGCTTTCTCAAATGTTCTATCAGTGGGAGAAGATTGGAGAGTGTGGGCCTAGATAGTATTGGAATGCCCTAGTTTTCAAAGGGAACTTTTCATAACAAAGAACGAAGGTACTAATGTCTTTCCAAGCAAAACAGGCAGATTGTTTGCCTTCAGCTAGAGGATGGCAGAAGAAGTTCAGTTTTGCTGACTAAACCTTGTGTGCTTACCGCGAGCATGTAGCTTCTTCCCTGACTGAAAGAGAAAGCAAGAGCTTGTTACTGTCAGTCTGAGGATGAACGGAGAACGATTCACTTGTTGTGTTAGAAAATCTCTCTGTGTTATATGCCTAAGAAAGTTGCCTGTACATTCTCTACCTGGAAATAGTGTATGACTTTTCTCGTTTTCAAGTTGTTGAAGGCCTTCAGGGTTTATAGCATTCCGGGAGGCATTCTGTGCTGCCCGGCTGAATAGCGCTTTATAGACGGTATCCCTAAAGGAGAAGGGAAACTGCGTTTCTCCCGTTCTGCAACACGGATGAGGCCAAACAGTAGTCGTGCTGAGTAAAAGCTTTGTTAGAAGCAAGTGTAAGTTCCCCTTTCACCACATGAAAGAGAAAGCAAATGCAGCGTTCTCCTTGAAGCTGCTTTCTGAAGCTACAGAAGTCTTCAGTTACCTTAGAAGAAACAGTCCTCCAACCAGAAGCTACTTTCTCAAATGTTATGTCAGTGGGAGAAGACTGGAGAGTGCGGGCCTAGAAAGTACAGGAATGCCCTGCTATGGAAAGGGAACTTTGCATAACAAGGAAGGAAGGTACTACTTGCTTTGAAAGGAAAACAGGCAGATTGTTTCCCTTCAGCTAGAGGATGGCAGACGAAGTTCACTTTTGCTGACTAAACCATGTGTGCTTACCTCGAGCATGTAGCTTCTTCCCTGACTGAAGGAGAATGCAAGAGCTTGTTCCCGTCAGTCTGAGGATGAACGGAGAACGATTCACTTGTTGTGTTAGAAAATCCCTCTGTGTTACATGCCTAAGAAAGTTGCCTGTACATTCTCTACCTGGAAATAGTGTATGACTTTTCTCGCTTTCAAGTTGTTGAAGGCGTTCAGGGTTTCTAGCATTCCGGGAAGCATTCTGTGCTGCCCGGCTGAATACCGCTTTATAGACGGTATCCCTAAAGGAGAAGGGAAACTGCGTTTCTCCTGTTCTGCAACACGGATGAGGCCAAACAGTAGTCGTGCTGAGTAAAAGCTTTGTTAGCAGGAAGAGTAAGTTCCCCTTTCACCACATGAAAGAGAAAGCAAAATGCAGCGTTCTCCTTCAAGCTGATTAACTGAAGCTACTGAAGTATTCAGTTATGTTAGAAGAAAGAGTCCGCCCAACAGAAGCTTCTTTCTCAAATATTCTGTCAGTGGGAGAAGACTGGAGAGTGGGGGCTCGAAAGTGTAGGAATGCCCTGGTATGGAAAGGGAACTTTGCATAACAAGGAAGGAAGGTACTACTTGCTTTGAAAGTAAAACAGACAGATTGTTTGCCTTCAGCAAGAGGATGGCAGAAGAAGTTCAGTTTTGCTGACTAAACCTTCTGTGCTTACCGCGAGCATGTAGCTTCTTCCCTCACTGAAGGAGAATGCAAGAGCTTGTTGCTGTCAGTCTGAGGATGAACGGAGAACGATTCACTTGTTGTGTTAGAAAATCCCTCTGTGTTACATGCCTAAGAAAGTTGCCTGTACATTCTCTACCTGGAAATAGTGTATGACTTTTCTCGCTTTCAAGTTGTTGAAGGCGTTCAGGGTTTCTAGCATTCCTGGAGGCATTCTGTGCTGCCCGGCTGAATACCGCTTTATAGACGGTATCCCTAAAGGAGAAGGGAAACTGCGTTTCTCCCGTTCTGCAACACGGATGAGGCCAAACAGTAGTCTTGCTGAGTAAAAGCTTTGTTAGAAGCAAGTGTAAGTTCCCCTTTCACCACATGAAAGAGAAAGGAAAATGCAGCATCCTCCTTCAAGCTGCTTAACTGAAGCTACTGAAGTATTCAGTTATGTTAGAAGAAAGAGTCTGCCCAACAAAAGCTTCTTTCTCAAACGTTCTGACAGTGGGAAAAGACTGTATAGTGTGAGCCTAGAACGTATTGGAATGCCCTGGTTTTCAAAGGGAACTTTCGATAACAAGGGTGGAAGGAAGGTAGTAATGGCTTTCCAAGCAAAACAGGCAGATTGTTTGCCTTCAGCTAGAGGATGGCAGAAGTTCACGTTTGCTGACTAAACGTTGTGTGCTTTTCGCGAGCACGTACATTCTTCCCTGTCTGAAAGAGAAAGCAAGAGCTTGTTACTGTCAGTCTGAGGATGAAGGGAGAACAATTCACTTCTTGTGTTAGAAAATCCCTCAGTGTTACAGGGCTATGAAAATTGCCTGTACATTCCCTACCTCGAAACAGTGTATGACTTTTCTCCCTATCAAGTAGTTGAAGCCGTTCAGGTTTTAAACCCTTCACGGAGGCATTCTCTGCTGCGCAGCTGAGAATAAATCTTTACAGACGGTATCCCTAAAGCAGAAGGGAACATGCGTATCTCCCGTTCTGGAAGAGGAATGAGGCAAAACCATAGCTGTGCTGAGTAAAAACTTTGTTAGCAACTAGTGTATGTTCTCAGTTCACCACATGAAAGAGAGAGCAAAATGCAGGGTTCTCCTTGAAGCTGCTTAACTGAAGCTACTGAAGTATTCAGTTATGTTAGAAGAAAGAGTCCGCCCAACAGAAGCTGCTTTCTCAAATGTTCTATCAGTGGGAGAAGATTGGAGAGTGTGGGCCTAGATAGTATTGGAATGCCCTAGTTTTCAAAGGTAACTTTCCATAACAAAGAACGAAGGTACTAATGGCTTTCCAAGCAAAACAGGCAGATTGTTTGCCTTCAGATAGAGGATGGCAGAAGAAATTCAGTTTTGCTGACTAAACCTTGTGTGCTTACCGCGAGCATGTAGCTTCTTCCCTGACTGAAGGATTATGCAAGAGCTTGTTGCTGTCAGTCTGAGGATGAACGGAGAACGATTCACTTGTTGTGTTAGAAAATCCCTCTGTGTTACATGCCTAAGAAAGTTGCCTGTACATTCTCTACCTGGAAATAGTGTATGAGTTTACTCCCTATCAAGTAGTTGAAGCCGTTCAGGTTTTAAACACTTCACGGAGGCATTCTGTGCTGCACGGCTGAGAATAACGCTTTACAGAGTGTATCAATAAAGGAGAAGGGAACCTGCGTTTCTCCCATTCTGGAACAGGAATGAGGTAAAACCGTAGTCGTGCTGAGTAAAAACTTTGTTAGCA
Source organism: Dugong dugon (assembly GCA_030035585.1). Classification (NCBI taxonomy): domain Eukaryota; kingdom Metazoa; phylum Chordata; class Mammalia; order Sirenia; family Dugongidae; genus Dugong; species Dugong dugon. The sequence goes on from CM057464.1 coordinate 26,561,843, forward strand.
GCAAGTGTATGTTCCTAGTTCACCACATGAAAGAGAAAGCAAAATGCAGCGTTCTCCTTCAAGCTGCTTAACTGAGGCTACTGAAGTATTCAGTTATGTTAGAAGAAAGAGTCCGCCCAACAGAAGCTGCTTTCTCAAATGTTCTATCAGTGGGAGAAGACTGGAGAGTGTGGGCCTAGAACGTATTGGAACGCCCTGATTTTCAAAGAGAACTTTCCATAACAAGGAAGGAAGGAAGGTACTAATGGTTTTCCAAGCAAAACAGGCAGATTGTTTGCCTTCAGCTAGAGGATGGCAGAGGAAGTTCACGTTTGCTGACTAAACGTTGTGTGCTTATTCCGAGCACGTAGCTTCTTCCCTGCGTAAATGAGAAAGCAAGAGCTTGTTACTGTCAGTCTGAGGATGAAGGGAGAACAATTCACTTCTTGTGTTAGAAAATCCCTCAGTGTTACAGGACTTAGAAAGTTGCCTGTACATTCCCTACCTCGAAATAGTGCATGACTTTTCTCCCTATCAAGTAGTTGAAGCCGTTCAGGTTTTAAACCCTTCACGGAGGCATTCTCTGCTGCGCAGCTGAGAATAAATCTTTACAGACGGTATCCCTAAAGCAGAAGGGAACATGCGTATCTCCCGTTCTGGAAGAGGAATGAGGCAAAACCGTAGTTGTGCTGAGTAGAAACTTTGTTAGCAACTAGTGTATGTTCTCAGTTCACCACATGAAAGAGAAAGCAAAATGCAGCGTTCTCCTTGAAGCTGCTTAAGTGAAGCTACTGAAGTATTCAGTTATGTTAGAAGAAAGTGTCCGCCCAACAGAAGCTGCTTTCTCAAATGTTTTATCAGTGGGAGAAGACTGGAGAGTCCAGACCTAGCAAGGATTTGAATCCCCTGGTTTACAAAGGGAACTTTGCGTATCAGGGAATAAATGTACTGCTGGCTTTCATAGCTGAACAGTCAGATTGTCTGTCGCCATCTAGAGGACGGCAGAAGAGGCTCAGTTTTGCTGACTTAAATCTTGTGTGCTTAACAGGAGCCTGTAGCTTCTTCTCTGCCTGAAAGTGAAAGCAAGAGTTTCTTGCTCTCAGTCTGGAGATGAAGGGTGAAGGATTCACTTTCTGTGTTTGAAAATCCCTCTGTGTTACATGCCTAAGAAAGATGCCTGTGCTTTGTCTACCTGGATAAAGTGTACGACTTTTCTCCCTTTCAAGAGTTTGAAGCCGTTCAGGTTTTCCAGCATTCCGGGAGGCATTCTGTGCTGCACGGCTTAGAATACGGCTTTACAAACGGTATCGCTAAAGGAGAAGGGAAACTGCGTTTCTACAATTCTGGAACGCGAGGGAGTCAATACCATAGTTGTGCTGAGTAAAAACTTTGTTAGGAGCAACTGGAAGTTCCCCATTCACCACATGAAAGAGATAGCAAAATACAGCGTTCTCCTTCAAGCTGCTTAACTGAATCTACTGCAGTTTTTAGTTTTGTAGAAGAAACAGTCCGCCTAACAGAAGCTGCTTTCTCCAATGTTCTCTGAGTGGGATTAGGCTGGAGAGTCCAGGCCTAGCAAGGATTTGAATCCCCTTGTTTTCAACGGGAACTTTTCATACCAGAGAATGAATGGACTGCTGGCTTTTAACGCCAAATTGGCAGATTGTCTGCCTTCAGTTATAGGACGGCAGAAGAGGTTCAGGTTTGCTGACTAAGCCTTGTGTGCTTAACAGGAGCATGTAGCTTCTTTCCTGCCTGAAAGACAAAGCAAGAGCTTTCTCCTCTCAGTCTGCAGAAGAAGGGAGAATGATTCACTTTCTGTATTTAAAAATCCCACGGTGTTACATGCCTCGGAAAGTTGCCTGTGCATTGTCTTCCTGGATAAAGTGTATGACGTTTCTCCTTTCAAGTAGTTGTAGCTGTTCAGGGTTCCTACCATTCCTTGAGGTTTTCTGTGCTGCGCAGCTGAGAATACCGCTTTACAGACGGTATCCCTAAAGGAGAAGAGAAACCACGTTTCTCCCACTCTGGAACGCGAAAGAGGCAAAACCGTAGTTGTGCTGAGTAAAAACTTTGTTAGCAGCAAATGTAAGTTCCCCATTTAGCAAATGAAAGAGATATTAAATACAGCGCAATCCTTCAAGCTGCTTAACTGAATCTACTACAGTTTTCAGTTTTGTTAGAAGAAAGTGTCGGCCAAACACAAGCTGCTTTCTCAAATATTCTCTGAGTGGGGGAAGGCTGGAGAGCGCGGGCCTAGCAAATATTTGAATCCCCTGGTTTTCAAAGGTAATTTTGCATACCAGGGATTGAAGGTACTATTGGCTTTCAAAGCCAAACAGGTAGATAGTCTGCCTTCAGGTAGAGGACAGCAGAATAGGTTCAGTTTTGCTGACTAATGCTTGTGTGCTTAACAGGAGCATGTAGCTTCTTCCCTGCCTGAAAGAGAAAGCAAGAGCTTGTAGCACTCAGTCTGCGGATGAATGGAGCACGATTCACTTTCTGTGTTTGTAAGCCCTTCTGAGTTACATGCCTAAGAAAGTTGCCTGTGCATTGTCTACCTGGATAAAGCGTATGACTTTTCTCCCTTTCAAGAGTTTGAAGCCATTCAGGCTTTCCAGCATTCCGGGAGGCATTCTGTGCTGCGTAGCTGAGAATAGGGCTTTACAGATTGTATCGCTAAAGGAGAAGAGAAACTGCCTTTCTCCCATTCTGGAACTCGAAGGAGGCAAAACCGTAGTTCTCCTGAGTAAAAACTTTGTTAGCAGTAATTTTAAGTTCCCTATTCACCATATGAAACAGAAAGCAAAATACAGCGTTTCCCTCAAGCTGCTTAGCTGAATCTACTTAAATTTTCAGTTTCGTTAGAAGAAAGTGTCCGCCCAGCACAAGCTGCTTTCTCCAATGTTCCCTGTGTGGGAGAAGGCTGGAGAGTGCAGGCTTAGCAAGTATTTGAATACCCTGTTTTTCAAAAGGAATTTTGCATACCAGGAAAGAAGGTACTAATGGCTTTCAAAGCCAAACAGGTAGATTGTCTGCCTTCAGCCAGAGGACAGCAGAAGAGGTTCAGTTTTGCTGACTAAAGCTTGTGTGCTTAACAGGAGCATGTAGCTTCTTCCCTGACTGAAAGAGAAAGCAAGAGCTTGTTGCTCTCAGTCTGGGGATGAAGGGTGAAGGATTCCTTTTCTGTGTTTGAAAGTCCCTCTGTGTTACATGCCTAAGAAAGTTGCCTGTGCATTGTCTACCTGGATAAAGCGTATGACTTTTCTCCCTTTCAAATAGTTGAAGCCGTTCAGGCTTTCGAGCATTCCGGGAGGCATTTTGGGCGGCGTAGCTGAGAACAGGGCTTTACAGAAGGTATCGCTAAAAGAGAAGAGAAACCGCGTTTGTCCCATTCTGGAACGCGAAGGAGGCCAAATCTTAGTTCTCCTGAGTAAAAACTTTGTTAGCAGTAAGTTTAAGTTCCCTATTCACAATATGACACAGAAAGCAAACTACAGCTTTTCCCTCAACCTGTTTAAGTGAATCTAATTAAGTTTTCAGTTTTGTTAGAACAAAGTGTCCGCCCAGCACAAGCTGCTTTCTCCAATGTTCCCTGTGAGGGAGAAGGCTGGAGAGTCCAGGCCTAGCAAGGATTTGAATCCCCTGTTTTTCAAAGGGAATTTTGCATCCCAGGAAAGACGGTACTAACGGCTTTCAAAGCCAAACAGGTAGACTGTCTGTCTTCAGCTAGAGGACAGCAGAAGAGGTTCAGTTTTGCTAACTAAAGCTTGTGTGCTTAACACCAGCATGTAGCTTCTTCTCTGCCTGAAAGAGAAAGCAAGAGCTTGTTGCTCTCAGTCTGGGGATGAACGCAGCACTATTCACTTTCTGTGTTTGAAAGTCCCTCTGTGTTACATGCCTAAGAAAGTTGCTTGTGCATTGTCTACCTGGATAAAGGGTATGACTTTTATCCCTTTCAAGTAGTTGAAGCTGTTCAGGGTTTCCAGCATTCCGGGAGGCATTCTGTGTCGCGCGGCTGAGAATACCGCTTCACAAACGGTATCGCTAGAAGAGAAGAGAAACCGTTCTTATTTTATCAATTCACAGGAATCACGGAGTTCACTGGTGTATGTTGCAGTACCAAAAAACTCTGTGTTAGCAGTCTATGAGGAGAACAGTCTTAGAAACATGGAAGTTCCACCAGAGACAAAAGACAGAAGTTTGCAGCAACCAGAGTTTATTACACTATTACTTGAGCAGTTTGAATAAAAAATGAGCAATGCTTCCCTACAGAAGCCCCAGATGTGCCTTGGATTTCCTCATGTCAATTTATCAGATATTACCAGCTTTTATGATTCTCCAGCGGTTATTACTGAGTTTATTTCGCTGTAATTGTATTTTTCCTGAAAGCTTTACACCCCTACCTTATGTATAGACGGGAATTAATAAAATACCTTAATTCATTGAGTAATGATTTGCTCTGGGGTAGACAGTCTTACTAGGCAAGATCATTGTCTACCGTGATAGATTATTAGCGAAGACCTGGATAATTGCAATAAGCTCTCATAGAGGAAGTACAGACAGTGAGGGAAGCAAGTAGCAGGGAATACCAAGAGGGATGGGAAAACAAAAAACAAACAAAAACCATTGCTGCTGAATCAATTCTGACTCCTAGCGACCCCATAGGAAAGAGTAGAGCTGCCCATAGAGCTTATATTGCCTGTTGCTGTTGTTAGGTGCCGTCGAGACTACTCTGACTCATAGTGACCCCATGTACATTTTTACAGAAGCAGACCTCCACATCTTTCCCTTGAGAGCAGCTAGGGTATCAAAGCGCTGCCCATTCAGTTAGCAGCCAAGTACTGTGCCACCAGGATCCATTATCTATACTTGCTCTTTATAATTCAAAATATGAGTAGTGAGTTAGCCTTACACTTTCGCTGTAAAAGCCTCCTAGAGCATCCTCTGATCTTATTTCTTGCAAACCTATGGTTGAGACACCCCAAAATGTAGAACTCACACTTGTGAACTCTTTTATTTACCTTATTGTGTGGCTCCTTTTGTCTCCCAGGCATCCATCTTTATGTGTCTGAAGTCAATCACATTATGAAACTTCTGAGTGTCTAAGATGCTTCCCAATTTTTATAGACAGATGTCCTGTGAAACTAGAGGAGCATAACTTTGCTCTTCTAGGTAACAGAATCTATTATTACTAGAATATTTTAGTGAAGAAGCAACCATCCAAGAAACCCATTGCCATCGAGTAGATTCTGACTCCTAACAAACCTATAGGATGGAGTAGAACTGCCCCATAGTGTTTCCAAGGAGTGGCTGGTGGATTTGAACTGCCAAGCTGTTGGTTAGCAACACAGCTCTTAACCACTGTGCCACCATGTGTCATTTTATTAAACCCCAATTTTGGGCCGATTTTTGAAAACTTCCGATTCTGTATGTTTATTGTTAGTCCTAAGCATTTCTATTTTTCCCAGGTTTTAGGAAGCTTCACAAGCCAGCTCAATATGACTCAGTAGGAATGGACTGCTTAGAAGACATATCAATAGGGACTTCAATTTCAAGGTCTCCACTATTGCTAAGTATTTCTCCTTACCTATATATAGAGTAACCTTAATGTTGAACCTACTGCACACCAGCTTCTGTGGGAAAAGCTAGTTTTTGACATAAAGAAAACACTGCCCGCTAGCTTAACTTGTTAGTAGGTGTAAGGAAACCAGTTCTAAAGTTGGCTGAACTGTGGGTAGAGAAGCACCACCAGTAGGTGGATGAACACTTTGTCACTGGTGTGTTACAAAATAAGTATTAAAATTGAGTACTGAGATAATGTTATAGTAAGTTGAAAGAATAATATTATGGCAAATGAATAGAATAATAAAATGAGCTTATATTGCCTGTTGCTGTTGTTAGGTGCTGTCGAGTCTACTCTGACTCATAATGAGCCCATGTACAACAGAAGGAAACGCTGCCAGGTCCTGCGCTGTCCTCACAATCATTGCTATGTTAGAGCTCATTGTTGCAGCCACTGTGTCAATACATCTTGTGAATTGTCTTCCTCTCTTTCACTGACCCTCTACTTTACCAAGCATGATGTCCTTCTCCAGGGATTGCTCCCTCTTTATAACGTGTCCAAAGTATGTCAGATGAAGTCTCCCCATCCTTGCTTCTAATGAGCATGTTGGCTCTACTTCTTCAATATATGTACTATATTGGCTACATCTTTTTATTGTTGATTTATCATAAATTAACTTTTACTTATCATAAAATTATTAGTCTTCTTCATGTGGGGCTTTGGTGGCACAGAGCTGAAGAGCTTGGCTACTAATCAAAAGGTCAGCAGTTCGAATCCACCAGCCCCTCCTTGGAAACCTTATGCGTTACTTCTACTCTGTCCTATAGGGTTGCTATGAGTCAGAATCAACTCGAGGGCAAATAGGTTTGGGTTTTTTTCTTTTCTTGTCATATTGAAAATAAAATACTTCTCATTGATAGTTTGAGAAGCCAAAAAATATGACATTGGTTAAAGAAAGAAGTTAAATTATTTGCTTTGGGAGATTTTTGGATCTTCCCTCTGTAATAATTCAGATATAATTTTCCTCCTTTGAAACTGCATTAGACATTAATATCATTTATATGACATTCTTTACTTGCTCACATCAAACCCCTCAAAATTTACATATGCAAACATGTGGAGGCACTATTTATGGAGTTTGATACGTAATGGTCTTGAATCTGACTCATATGTTCCCTAGTTGCAGTGCCTGTGGATACACAGTTTTTGCTCTTGCCTTCATTTCTGGGAAGATGCCCTGGTGGGCCAGGGGCTAAAGCATTTGACTCCTAACCTAAACGTCCCAAGTGTTATTGACATCCAAACGCTTTGTCTTTTTATGTAATGATTTCAATTATTTAAGAAATCCTAAAAATTCACTTCAGTTGATGAAACTTGAATGTTTAAAAAAAATTATAATTGTAAACATATGAAGAACACGTTTGCCAATTCAACGTTTTTCAAGTGTACGATTTCATAAAGCACATTACACCAAATATATTGTGCAATCATCACCAGTATCCACTGTCAAATTTCATAACCTCATAAAGAAAAACTCTATGCTGCATAAACAACGCTCTCCTCCTTTCCCTGTCTCTCCCACCCCTGGTTAGCACTATTAAACTCTAATCTCTATACCTTTACCTATTCTAGGTATTTCATAGTAGTGAAACCTTGCATTATTTGTCTTTTTATGATTGCCTAATTTTACTTAACATGTTTTCAAGGTTCATCCATGCTGTGGAATGTCTCAGGAGTTTATTTCCCTTTATGGCAGAGGAATATTCCATTGCATGTATGTACCCCATTTTATTTATCCTTTCATCTATGGATGGATATTAGAGATGTTTCTACAATTTGACTATTGTGAATAGTGCTGCAGTGAACATTGTTGTATATGTATCTGTTTGCTCAGAGCTATTTAATGGCAGTATGCTGGTAGTTTCTTAAAATATATTAATAAACTTATTTACAACTTGGGCAATACATATTTTTGTTTTCTCCTCCCACAATTTTTTATAGTTGCAATATTTTATATTTTGTACCAAACTGTATGACTTTAGGTATATTTCAAAACATATCACAAAAATCACAAGTCAAGATAATTAAATTTATCTTAAAATTGTAACCTATTTCTTGTTTCACAGCATTTTGCTTCCTAGTCAACTTTAGGATATCATGACCCAGTATAGATATGTTGAAGATTCTTCTACTTCGTGATTATTTTTCGAAAGTCAACCTCAGAGCTCCTTGCTGAGGTCAGGCCGGTGCCTTCTGCAGTTTTATCAATACTGTTCAAATTGAAGTTGCTGTTTTATCAGGTCTGGAACAGGTCCCGGATTTCATCGAGGAATTCAGTGGAAGCTTGTATGGTCTTTTCAGTCACTTCATATAAATGTGTAAGCTGGACAATAAAAAATCCAGACGGAAGAAGAATGGGCACCTTCAAATTATGTTGGTGAAGAATATTGAATATACTGTGGACTGTCAGAAAAGTGAGCAAATCAATCTTGGAAGAAGTACAGCAGAATGCTCCTTGGAAGAAAAGATGACAAGTGTGAAAAGCTCACTTACTTTGTATACATCTTCAGGAAAGACTAATCCCTATAAAAGGACATCCTGCTTGATAGAAGGTCAGCAAAATCAAGGGAAACCCTCAAGGAGATCAACTGATAAAATACTTGCAAAAGTGTACTCAAACATATTAAAGATGATGAACTGGCAATGTTTCCTCCTGTTATACATAAGGTCACTGTGAGTAGGAGCCGACTTGAAGGCTACTACGAAAAACAAATAGTTACATTAGCCTGGAAAGTCCAATTTTGCAGTCCCTTCTGAGCATCCGTCAGGTACATAATGCAATGGGAATCAGTGTGGCTATGTGTGGCGCTGGGTTTGGACACAGCTGACTATGGAGTAGGAGAGGGAGCCTGGGCCAGGTGGTGGTGTAGGGTCTCATGAGCTGCGTCAGGATCTTCAGCTTTGTGTCCCAGGTGTGCCTCAGCATGAGAGTGGAGAACAGTCTTCCCCTGGATCAAGGCTCCCATGCTGTCATCAGTTCTTGGCTTCAACATCTCCTAGTGATCCACCTTATTATATTGTCTTCATAGCCCTCCTCAATACCAAAAATGGTCTTGTCCTTTTGTTTGTCTCATTGGTAACTGTTAACTGCACCCTGCACTCCCAAGTCTCTGAGTTTCAGGATGGCAGACCTGGTTCATCTATATATCACGGCCTTCCAGGCCTGAAACACCATCTGCAGTGAACCCCAGCCCACTCCTGTCGGCCACAGTTCACGCTACAAACAACCCATCCTAGACCCTCCCCTTCAGCGAGACCTGTCCTGCTGCACCATAGCTGAGCTACTGGCTCTGCCCATTGCACAAGGGGGTGAAAACCTCATGCCCACAGACAAGCAAACAACAAAGAACGCACAGCCCGCTTGCTCAGACATAACCAAATAAAACAAAAAAGGAGGACAGAACAAACAAGTCTACAATAAATCAACAAACAAAAGTACTGAATGTCCTGAAGACAGCAGAAAATTGAAAACACAAAAAAACAGGACAGGATGGTTCCAGTGGTCATCAAAATAAAACACCAGATGACTTTCCAGTCGAAGAAAAGGCACTAGAACTACCTGATAGGGAATCCAAATCTCTAATAGTCAGAGCTACCCAAGAGTTGAAGCAAAAGGTAGACACCAATGAGGAAAAAATAGACAAAATCAAGGAAAAGGCAGTCAAAATCACGGAAAAGACAGATAAAACAATAGAAGAATTCAGGAAAATGACACATGAACCAAACGTCAAAATTAATTCACAACTAGAAATCATACAAAAACAGTACTTAGAAATCCAAAAGATAAACAACAAGATTTCAGAAATGGACAGTGTCATAGGCATTCTGAGGATCAGGTTTGAAACGATGGAAGACAGGAATTGCAAAATTGAAGACAAATACTTGGTGTCATGGATCGAACTGTGTCCTCCAAAAATATATGTGAACTTGGTTAGGCCATGATACCCAGTATTGTGTGGTTGCCCTCCACTCTGTGATTGGAATTTGATGTTAAAGAGGATTCGGGTGGGATTGTAACACTCTTACTAACGTCACATCCCTGATCCAATATAAAGGGAGTTTCCCTGGACACTGCCCTGCACCACCTTTCATCTTACAAGATAGAAAAGGAAAGAGAAGCAAGCAGAGAGTGAGGACCTCATAGCACCAAGAAAGCAGTGCCAGGAGCAGAGCACATCCTTTGGATGTGGGTTCCTGCACAGAGAAGCTCCTAGACCAGGGGAAGATTGATGACAAGAACGTTCCTCCAGAATTGACAGGAAAACACTTCCCCTGAAGCTAATGCCCTGAATTTGGACTTTCAGCCTACTAGACTGTGAGAGAATAAACTTCTGTTTCTTAAAGCCATACACTTGTGGTATTTCTGTTACAGTGGCACTCAATAACTGAGACACATGGATAGCACTCTTTTTAGGAAAAAATTAGAAAAAAGAACTAAGAAAAATGAAGAAAAGCTGAGAATGATGTGGGATACATTTAAAAACAAAACTCTGTGAGAGAGCAGAGTTCTAGAACAGGGGGAGAAAATGGAAAACACGGAGAGAATCACTGAAGAATTGCTGACAGAAAACTTCCTTAAGTCATGAAAGATGGAAAGCTGACCATCCCAGAAGCTCAACGAATCCCATATAGGATAAACCCCAAAAGAAAATCATCAAGGCATATCATAATCACACTGGCTAAAACCAAAGACAGAGAAAGAATGCTGAGAGCAGCTCAAGAAAACCACAAAGTCACATACAGAGGGGAAACAACAAGACTAAGCTCTAACTACTCGGCAGAAACCACGGAGGCAAAAAGACAATGGTATGACATATATACAATCTTGAAAGAAAAAACGGCCAGCCAAGAATAATATAGCTTGTGAAACTCTCGTTCAAATATGATGGTGAAACTAAGAGCCTGAATCTAAGATGCAAGGTCACACCAGCCAGATACCAACTTAGGAAATGAACTCCCAAGGATTTTTCAAAACTAAAAGACTTACAACTGGGATACTGAGAGGTTAGTCTGTAAATGGCAACACTATCAGAACAAGAAAAGACAGAATAAAGGGTGTAGGTATAGAACTTTCTAAAGGAGAGGAAGGCAAGGAAATACCAAGTAATAAAAGACTGGTTCAAACCTAGGAAGATACAGGTAGCTTTCAAGGCAAACACAAAGAAAGTTAACACACCTACTCATCAAGAGAAAAAAGATAAACCTAAAGTCTCAGTAAGAAAAAAATCTAGAAAAACAAAAGAAATGAAAAAACAAACCCACAAACAAAAGGAATTCAGTATAGGAGAGTAAGAGGAACAAAGAAAATGTCAGCACCACAAAAAGAGCACTGCAAAATGACAGCAATAAACTCAACTCTATCAATAATAGCGTGGAATGTAAATGGCCTAAATGCACTCATAAAGAGACAGAGAGTGACAGAATAAATAAAAAAACAGGATCTATCCTATATTGTCTACGAGAGATACACCTTAGAAACAAAGACGTAAATTTATTAAAAATCAAAGGATGAAAAAAATATATAAAGCAAACAGGTACCCCAAAACAGCAGAAGTGATGATACTAATCTCAGATAAAATAGACCTTAATACAAAATCCACCACGAAAGACAAAGATGGGCATTATATAATGATTAAAAGGACGATCCATCATGAAGACGTAACCATACTTATTATCTGGGCACCCAGTACGCTATATTTTGCCTTCTCTTTCATGCGGTGTATTGGGAACTTATACTTGTTGGGAACGTAGTTTTTATTCAGCAAAACTGCGGTTTTGTCTCTTTCGTGTTCCAGAACGGGGAAACGCCGTTTCTCTTCTCCTTCAGGGATACCGTCTGTAAAGCGGTATTCTCAGCCTCGCAGCATAGAATGCCTCCTGGAATGCAGTAAACCCTGAATGGCTTCAACTACTTGAAAGGGAGAAAAGTCATACGCTTTATCCAGGTAGACAATGCACAGGCTACATTCTTAGGCATGGAACACAGAGGGATTTTCAAACACAGTCAGTGAATCGTTCTCAATCCCCAGACTGAGAGCAACAGTCTCTTGCTTTCTCTTTCTGGCAGGGAAGAAGCTACTTGCTCGCGTTAAGCACACAAGGTTTAGTCAGCGAAAGTGAACCTCTTCTGCCATCCTCTAGCTCAAGGAAAACAATCTGCCTCTTTTGCTTTGAAAGCCAAAAGTATGTTCATTCCCTGTTATGCAAAGTTCCCTTTGAGAACCAGGGGATTCAAATACTTGCAAGGCAGGCACCCTCCAGTCTTCTCCCACTGAGAGAACCTTTGAGAAAGCAGCTGGTGGTGGGCAGACTGTTTCTTCTAACAAAACTGGCAAAGTTCTCATCTCTAAAATCTACAGGAAAATCCAACAGCTCTACAAAAAGACAAATAATGCAATTTAAAAAATCGGCAAAGGAAATGAACTGACACTTCACCAAAGAAGACATTCAAGTGACTAACAGACACATGAAGAAATGCTCGCTATCACTAGCCATTAGAGAAATGTAAATCAAAACCACAATGAGATACCATCTCACACCAGCATTACTGGCATGAATCAAAAAAACCAGGAAATAACAAATGTTGGAGAGGCTGCAGGGAGCTTGGTACCCTTACCCACAGATGGTGGCAATGCAAAATGGTACAACCGTTTTGGAAAACCATATGGCACTTCTTTAGAAAGCTAGAAACAGAAATATTGTATGATCCAGCCATCTCACTCCTAGGAATATATCTTAGAGACATAAGAGCCGTTACATGAATAGACATATGCACACCCATGTAAACTGGAGCATTGTTCACAATAGCAAAAAGGTGGAAACAACCTGGATGCCCATCAACAGATGAATGGATAAACAAACTATGGTACATGGTACATGCAGTAAAGTGGAGTAGTATGCAAGTACAGTGATGAATATATGAAGTATCTCACAGCATGGATGAATCTGGAGGGCATTACACTGAGTGAAATAAGTCAATCACAAAACGACAAATATTGGATGAGATCACTATTACAAAAACTCATGAAAAGCTTTACACAAAAAAGAAACAATCTTTGATGGTTATGAGGGAGGGGAGGGGTGAGGATGGAAACAACTCCCTGAGGGACCAAATTCCTGGGCTGAGGGCTATGGAGACCATGTTCTCAGGGAACATCTAGCTCAATTGGCGTAACATAGTTTATAAAGAAAATATACTACATTCTACTTTGGTTAGTAGCGTCTGAGGTCTTAAAAGCCTGTGAGCAGCCATCTAAGATACTTTACTGGCCTCACCCTGTTGGGAGCAAGGGAGAAAGAAGAAAAGAAAAGACGCAAGGGAAAGATTAGTCCAATTTACTAATGGACGACAACTACCACAGCCTCCACCAGACTGAGTCCAGTACAACTATCTGGTGCCCGGCTACCACAACTGACTGCTCTGACAGGGATGACAATAAAGGGTCCTGGACAGAGCTGAAGAAAAATGGAGAATAAAATTCTAACTTACAAAAAAAAGACCAGACTTACTGGCGTGACAGAGACTGGAGAAACCCTGACAGTATGGCTCCCGGACACCCTTTTAGCTCAGTAAGGAAGTCACTCCTGAGCTTCACTCTTCATCGAAAGATTAGACAGGCCCATAAAACAAAATGACACTAAAGGGGAACACCAGCCCATGGGCAAGGACTAGAAGGCAGGAGGGGACAGGAAAGCTGGTAATAGGGAACCCAAGATCAAGAAGGGAGAATGTTGGCATGTCTTGGGGGTTGATAACCAATGTCATAAAACAATACGTGTACTAACTGTTGAATGAGAAGCTAGTTTGTTCTATAAACCTTCATCTAAAGTACAATAATTTAAAAAAAGAAGAAGACCAAGGAGCCAGGAGAGGCTAGATCATATATGGCCTCATAGGGCTGAGCAGGAGTTTGGATGCTAAAATAAACCTATTACTGAATGTTGAACAACTTCTCCATCTTTAAATACCCCTCCCTAAATCCATCACCCTTCAGCTAAAGACTCATTGCCCTCTAGAACCACACTTCAGAGTGTTGCTTCTGTTCTTCTGATACCGTTGTCCTTGAAATTCCCTCCGATCAGGCTTTTGTTCCTACCCCTCCATCTGCTACTTATGGTCATCAGTGACCTCTGATTGACAAGACCAAGGATCACTTCTCGGTCCACGTCTTCCTTGACGGTGGCAGCATTTGGCATGGTTCATCACCCCCTTCTCCTTCTGGAAACATTAGATTCCCTTGCTTCAGTATCCAGATCTTCTTCCTACCCCACTGACTTCCTTCACTGATTCCTGTGCTTAATCCTCCTCTCTTCCTGTGGTTGGAGGGCTCCAAGGCTCCACCTTGGGACCCTTACTCTTTCTTTCATACAAGTATTCTAGGTGACATCGTTGAGGATGGGGGTTTGCAAAACCACCTACATGTCAACACATCCCTGGACCCTTGAACTTCAGACACAAAAAGACAGCCCCCTCCCACCAGGCTTTACCATTTCACTAAATGAAATTGCCTTTTCACCCAGCTGCTCAAGCAAAAACCTTTAAGAATCTCTCTGTCTCTCTCTTTACACATGTACACACACACACACACACACACACACACACACACCTGATCCCTGCGCAATTCCTGCCAGTTCTACTTTCACTTTAGATACAGAAAACAACCACATGCAGCCACCTACGTTGGATTCTTTCAGTGGCCTTCAACTGGTTTCTCCCTGTTCTGATTCTGGCCTCCTCTGGTCTGGTCTTTATACAGGAGTCAGTGGTATTCCTTTACATTGGAACACAGAGAGTTCTTCCAATGAATGAACAAGTCCTTCCTAAGCAAGATACAATGATATTTAATTACAACTTTTTTTTTTAAAAGAACTACACATTAGAGAAAAGCAAATAACACCTGGGAGAGAAAACTGTAATAAATTATCAAATAGTTAATGTCCTTAATTTAAGAAAAACTTAGGCTAACAAGATAAAAGTTAAATAAAAATAGAAAAATAGACAATGTGCATAAGTAAAAGAAATGTAATGAACCCTTTGATAGGAAGAATAGTTCTCCCCCACCCCTATATCGTCATCCTAATCCCTGGAACCTGTGACTATGTTACGTTCTGTAACATTGCAAAGGGTGATTAAGGTTGCGGATAGAATGAAGTTTGCTGATCAACTGACCTTAGAGGGGAGATCAACCTGGATTATCCTAGTAAACCCAGTGTGATTACAAGGGTGCTTATATAAGTGAAAGAGGAAGGCAGGAAAGAGAGTCAGAGTGAAGTGAGATGAGAAAGACTTAAGTCACATTACCGGCTTTAAATATAGAAGGAGGTCAAGAGCCAAGGATGTGGGCAGCCTCCAGAAGCTGGGAACGGCAAAGAGATAGATTCTTTCTTAGAGCCTCCTGAAGGCACATTGATTTTACCCAGTGAGACTCATTTCATGTCTGATCTCCAGGACTATAAACTCACAAATTTGTGTGGTTTTGAGCCACCAGGTTTGTGTTCACTTGTTACAGCAACCATAGGAAATTACTACAGACACCAACATGGAAGGATGTTCAACATCACTGTCCAGGAAAGACACACAAATCCAAAGAGATGATCAGTTTTGTTATTTTATCTACTAGATTGACATTAAAGAAGTAAAATATATATATATATATATATATATATATATATATATATATATATATATATATATATATATATCAACATACTGGTAAATGGGTGGTGAAAGAAATAATAAGTTCAAACTTCTAGAGGGCCATTTGGTAATAAACAGAACAATATTATGTGTACTCATCCTCTGACCCAATAGATTGCTAGGAAAATATGAAAAGGATTTTTTTAAGTGGCTTTCTGGAAGTATAATTGGCATACAATAAACTGCACATATTTAAAGTGTAAAATTTCATCAGGTTGTATAAACTGTGACATCTCCACAATCAATATAGGGCTCATACTCATCGTCTTCCAAAGTTTCTTTGTTCCCTTTATAATTCCACATTTCTTCCCTCCATCTCCTCCCACCACTACTATACATACTATCACTATAGATGAGTTTACATTCTCTAGAGGTTTTATATATATATCTATATTTTTTTAAACAGAATCACTTAGTATGTATTCTTATGTATCTGGCTTCTTTCACTCTGCGTGATTATTTTAAGATTCATCCATCCTGTAATGTACAAGGTTTCTTAATGGCAGAATTATCTCTAATAGGAAAACATTATAAACCTAAATGTGAAACAATGGAATTAATTAAATAAATCATGGTTCCCTACAAGAGAATACTCTGCAGCCGCCAAAAAAAAAAAAAAAACAAGTAAAATGGGCAGTATCGGATTAAGGAGGATAGCCTCAGGATTTAATAAACAGAGAACAAACAGCATAGAATATTGAGTATATTATTATCTTTTTTGTGTGTCTGTGTAGTTTTGAAAAACTGAATCATATTTGTATTCCTGGGAAAATACCCAAGAAACTGTGAAAAATAATTATCTTTGAGGAGATGGAAGAAGTGGAGAAAGGTTATTACTTTAAACCTTTTAAGCCGAGCAGTGAGAAACATCAAATCACGTTTCTACCTATTTCGGCCGTAAAATAAGGCAAGAAAGGTTATCGTTTTGGTGGGATTGTGTTCCGTTTTTGCCCTCTTTATGCTTTCCTCTGATTCACGGGCTCACCATAAGTAGGAATTGACTGGAAGGCAATGGGTGTTTGATATTATGAAGACAATAATGTTTTTCTTCCTAATGAAGTGTGCTAATTGTTCCATTCAGTCCCTTGCCTGCGAACCCCACTCTATCCCCCTCCAACTCCTCCGTTCCTTCTGGGTGGTCAGCTCAGCGGAGGCCGGCAGCTGGCCTGACCATTTGTGGGCATGAGTCATGTGTGGCACCTAGACCGTTTGTGAGTTGGCACCTGACAGCATTGAGGACTGGCGGCAGGCAGCTGGCAGGCTATGTAGGTGATTGGCTGCAGTGGGTGGTGGACGTGTAGAGTGGATTTTCGATTTGGGGACAGTTACAGAGCTCGTGAAGATCTTGAGCTACTCTTTCTCGGGGAGCTGCCTGAGCTCTGTCGGTGGAAGATCGCCAAGAGTGTGATCTGGGTTCCGAGCGGTCCTCGGTTACCGCCTGGGGTCCTAGACTGGGAACTGTAGGGAGCGAGTCGCAATTTATGCGCAGTGTTCCGGCTGAGTTTCTTTGGGGGCCCCAGGAAGCTTGTGGAGCCCGAGGGGACAGAGTTTTGTTCTGAGAGGCGCACTCGGGGTGCAGCCCTGGGTCCGGCCGGAGTTCAGACAGGAGTCATGTAATTCATGTAAGGTGTGCGCCGTAGGCAGTGGAATAGGTTCGTTGCCCAAGAGACTCTAATTTGTCATCTAAAGGTCACTTTGTAGCTCCTTTGCTTTGAGAGTCATTTTTCCTCCTTTTGTTTTATTCAGCGACGTGTTGTTGCGGTGGAAGAGTTGTTCTTCTGTTGGCTTTGGCAAACCTTTTGGAACATCTGCCAATTCTTTGCTGCTTGTGCTATAGAGTTGAGATAATGGCTCCTTTGGGACATGTGGTCCTCATCAGGAGGACGAGGATGGAAGGTAGCCATTTTCCTTTGAGCTGGAACTCCTGCATATTTGGAAGGTAAGAGCTACTGTGCCTGTGGATGTTTTCAACTTTAAAAAGGTGACAATAGCCTCGTAATAGTGAACAAACTAGAACAGGGCTCTAAAACTTGTTCTTTCCTTCAAATTCCCTTGGTAATTCCTCCATAACTTTGTTAACTTGACGTAATTGTTTATTACCAAATGGGATTTTGAAGATAATGTGAATAGAGTTGTGTTTTTCAAACCAAACATAAATTTTAAAGTTCATTTGATAGACTCTTTAGATTAAGAAAGATGTAGGTGATTCTCAAATTCTGATTCGCTCAGGCAGTCATGAAAAGGCAATTGTGTTCATCTAAAATCATCTGTCATTGGCCACTAAGGGTCACTATAGAGCAACGAAGGATTGCTGTTATACTTGACTCTGCTCTTTTTGGAGAAATGAAAATGGAAGGGAAAATCCTCCTGCTTGTGTTTGACAACATTTCCTATTTGGTTGCCTTTCCGCTTCAGTGGTGCTAAACACGCGATGCTCATGATCAGGTTTTCTTAACAGAATTTCCTTTGCTAGATTATGCCACACATGACTTAATTTTAAAATTTTAGGGGTAAAGAACTTTATTTATTAAATATAATTTCTCACTAGTATTTCTTTAGAGTCCTAGAGAATAGCAATTCTTCACAGTGTCTTGACACACCAACGTTGTGCTTGTGTGTGTGGTTCATAAAACCTGCTGCCGTCTCATAGTGACCGTATAGGGCAGAGTAGAACCGCTCCATAGGGTTTCCAAGGAGCACCTGGTGAATTCAAATTGCTGACCTTCTGGTTAGCAGCCATAGCTCACTGTAGCTCTTAACCACTGTGCAACCAGGGCTCTGCGTTGTTAATAGTGCTAGTTATATATGCATTTGAGGTTTTTGCTTTCTTTTCAGTTGGGTTATACTTAATGTAAGACGACTTTAAGATATCGGTCTCACATTTCCACTTCTCTCAAATGGAAGAAAAAATCGTTTCCTTAGAACTAGTACCATAGAGATTACATGTAACTCTGGGAAACCAAAGGGAGAAACACCTGTGATTATTTATAGCTCTTTACCAACATCATCCTATTTCCTTCCTGGACTCCCACAATCAGCCTTCTTACTGGTTTCCCTAGCAGTCCTCTTTGTCTTCCACAGTCCCTTCTCTGTACTGCAGCCAGAGTGGTTTTTGTTTCAGGTTTTATTTTCCTTTTTTTACATATTGTACTTCAGGTGAAGGCTTACAGAACAAATAGTTTCTCATGAAACAGTCGTACATATATGGTTTTATGACATTGGTTAATAACCCCGCAACATGTCAACCCTCTCCCTTCTCGACCTTTTTTTTTGGTGAAAATATACATAGCCAAAGATACACCATTTCAAAAATTTCTACATGCACAGTTCGGTGACATCGACTACGTTCTTCCAATTGTGCTGCTATTGTCACTTTAGATGAAGGCTTACAGAACAAAATAGTTTCTCATTTAACAGTTACTACATATGTTGCACTATGACAATGGTTAACAACCTGACAACACATCAACACTATCCTTACTCAACCTGGGTTCCCTATCACCAGTTTTCCTGCTGAGTAGAAAGTTTGTTAGCAGCAAATGTAATTTCCCCATTCACCGCATGAAAGAGATAGCAAAATACAGCGTTCTCCTTCAAGCTACTTAAATGAATCTACTGCAGTTTTCAGTTTTGTTAGAAAAAAGTGTCGGACCTACACAAACTGCTTTCTCAAATATTCTCTGAGTGGGAGAAGTATGAAGAGCGCGGGCCTAGCAAGTATTTGAATCCCCTGTTTTTCTAAGGGAACTTTGCATACCAGCGAAAATACCTACTATTGTCTTTCAACACCAAACAGGCAGATTGTCTGCCTTCAGCTAGGGGATGGCAGTAAAGGTTCAGTTATACCGTCTAAACCATGTGTGCTTCGAGCCTATAGCTTCTTCCCTGACTGAAAGAGAAAGCAAGAGCTTGTTGCTTTCAGTCTGGGGATGAAGGGAGAACGATTCACTTTCTGTTTTTGAAAATCCCTCTGTGTTTCATGCCTAAGTTGCCTGTGCAATGTGTACCTGGATAAAGTGTATGACTTTTCTCCCTTTCAAGTAGTTGAAGACGTTCAGGGTTTCCAGCATTCCTGGACGCATTCAGAGCTGCGCGGCTGAGAACAACGCTTTACAGTCCGTATCGCTAAAAAAAAAGAGAAACCGCGTTTCTCCCTTTCTGGAACGCGAAGGAGGCATAAACATAGTTGTGCTGAGTAAGGACTGTTAGCAGCAATTGCAACTTCCCCATTCACCACATGAAAGAGAGCACAATACAGCGTTCTCCTTCAAGCTGCTTAACTGAATCTACTGCAGTTTTTTGTTTTGTTAGAAGAAACAGTCCGCCTAACAGAAGCTGCTTTCTCCAATGTTCTCTGAGTGGGATTAGGCTGGAGAGTCCGGGCCTAGCAAGGATTTGAATCCCCTGGTTTTCAAAGGGAACTTTGCATACCAGGGAATGAATGGACTACTGGATTCAACGCCAAATTGGCAGATTGTGTGCCTTGAGTTAGAGGACAGCAGAAGCGGTTCAGTTTTGCCTAATGAAGCCTGTGTGCTTAACACGAGCATGTAGCTTCTTCCCTGCCTGAAGGAGAAAGCAAGAGTTTTTTCCTCTCAGTCTGGGGATGAACGCAGCACGATTCCCTTTCTGCGTTTGAAAGTCCCTCTGTGTTACATGCCTAAGAAAGTTGCCTGTGCATTGTCTACCTGGATAGAGCGTATGACTTTTCTGCTTTTCAAGTAGTTGAAGACTTTCAGGCTTTCCAGCATTCAGGGAGGCATTCTGGGCGGCGTAGTAGAGAACTGTGCTTTACAGATGGTATCGATAAAGGAGAAGAGAAACCGCGTTTGTCCCATTCTGGAAAGCGAACGAGGCTAAACCTTAGTTCTCCTGAGTAAAAACTTTGTTAGCAGTAAGTTTAAGTTCCCTATTCACAATATGAAACAGAAAGCAAACTACAGCGTTTCCCTCAAGCTGCTTAACTGAATCTACTTAAGTTTTCAGTTTTGTTTGAAGAAAGTGTCCGCCCAGCACAATCTGCTTTCTCCAATGTTCTCTGAGTGGGAGAAGGCTGGAGAGTGTAGGCCTAGCAAGGAATAGAATCCCCTGGTTTTCAAAGGGAATTTTGCTTACCAGGAATGAAAGTACTACTGGCTTTCAAAGCCAAACAGGTAGATTGTCTGCCTTCAGCTAGAGGACAGCAGAAGAGGTTCAGTTTTGCTGACTAAAGCTTGTGTGCCTAAGACGAGCAAGTAGCTTCTTCCCTGCCTGAAAGAGAAAGCAAGAGCTTGCTGCTCTCAGTATGGGGATGAACGGAGCACGATTCCCTTTCTGTGTTTGAAAGTCCCTCTGTGTTACATGCCTGAGAAAGTTGCCTGTGTATTGTCTACCTGGATAAAGCCTATGACTTTTCTCCCTTTCAAGTAGTTGAAGCCGTTCAGGGTTTCTAGCCTTCCAGGAGGCAATCTGTGCTGCGCGGGTGGGAATACCGCTTTACAGACGGTATCGGTAAAGACAAGAGAAACCGCGTTTCTCCCTTTCTGGAATGGGAAGGAGGCTTAAACGTAGTTGGGATGAGTAAGGACTGTTAGCAGCAAGTGCAAGTTCACCATTCACCAGATGAAAGTGATAGAAAAAAATACAGCGTTCTCCTTCAAGCTGCTTAACTGAATCTGCTGCAGTTTTTAGTTTTGTTAGTAGAAAGAGTCCGCCTAACAGAAGCTGCTTTCTCCAATGTTCTCTGAGTGGGATTAGGTTGGAGAGTCCCGGCCTAGCAAGGATTTGAATCCCCTGGTTTTCAAAGGGAACTTTGCATACCAGGGAATGAATGGACTACTGGCTTTCAACACCAAATTGGCAGATTGTCTGCCTTCATTTAGAGGAGAGCAGAAGAGGTTCAGGTTTGCTGACTAAACCTTGTGTGCTTAACACGAGCATGTAGCTTCTTTCCTGCCTGAAAGAGAAAGCAAGAGCTTGCTGCTCTCAGTCTGGAGACGAAGGGAGAATGATTCACTTTCTGTATTTGAAAGTCCCTCTGTGTTACATGCCTAACAAAGTTGCTTCTGCATTGTCTACCTGGATAAAGCGTACGACTTTTTTCCCTTTCAAGTAGTTGAAGCCGTTCAATGTTTCCAGCATTCCGGGAGGCATTCTGTGCTGCGCGGCTGAGAATACCCCTTTAGAGACGGTATCGCTAAAGGAGAAGAGAAACGCAAGGGAGGCAACATCGTAGTTGTGCTGAGCAAAATCTTTATTAGCAAGAAGTGGGAATTCCCCATTCACCACATGAAGAGAAAGCAAAATACAGCTTTCCCCTCAAGCTGCTTCACTGAATCTACTTAAGTTTTCAGTTTTGTTAGAAGAAAGAGTCCGCCCAGCACAAGCTGCTTTCTCCAATGTTCCCTGCGTGGGAGAAGGCTGGAGAGTGTAGGCCTAGCAAGGATTTGAATCCCCTGGTTTTCAAAGGGAATTTTGCCTACCAGGAATGAAGGTACTACTGGCTTTCAAAGCCAAACAGGTAGATTGTCTGCCTTCAGCTAGAGGACAGCAGAAGAGGTTCCGTTTTGCTGACTAAAGCTTGTGTGCCTAACAGGAGCAAGTAGCTTCTTCCCTGCCTGAAAGAGAAAGCAAGAGCTTGTTGCTCTCAGTCTGGGGATGAACGGAGCAGGATTCCCTTTCTGTGTTTGAAAGTCCCTCTGTGTTACATGCCTAAGAAAGTTGCCTGTGTATTGTCTACCTGGATAAAGCGTATGAGTTTCTCCCTTTCAAGTAGTGGAAGCCATTCAGGGTTTCCAGGATTCCGGGAGGCAATCTGTGCTGTGCGGGTGAGAATACCGCTTTACAGACGGTATCACTAAAAGACAAGAGAAACCGCGTTTCTCCCTTTCTGGAACGCAAAGGAGGCATAAAAGTAGTTGTGCTGAGTAAGGACTGTTAGCAGCAAGTGCAACTTCCCCATTCACCACATGAAAGAGAACACAATACAGCGTTCTCCTTCAAGCTGCTTAACTGAATCTACTGCAGTTTTTCGTTTTGTTAGAAGAAACAGTCCGCCTAACAGAAGCTGCTTTCTCCAATGTTCTGTGAGTGGCATTAGGCTGGAGAGTCCGGGCCTAGCAAGGATTTGAATCCCCTGGTTTTCAAAGGGAACTTTGTATACCAGGGAATGAATGGACTACTTGATTTCAACGCCAAATTGGCAGATTGTGTGCCTTGAGTTAGAGGACAGCAGAAGAGGTTCAGTTTTGCTGACTAAAGCTTGTGTGCTTAACACGAGCATGTAGCTTCTTTGCCTGAAAGAGAAAGCAAGAGCTTGTTCCTCTCAGTCTGGGAATGAACGGAGCATGATTCCCTTTCTGTGTTTGAAAGTCCCTCTGTGTGACATGCCTAAGAAAGTTGCCTGTGCATTGTCTACCTGAATAAAGCGTATGACTTTTCTCCCTTTCAAGTAGTTGAAGCCGTTCAGGCTTTCGAGCATTCTGGGAGGCATTCTGGGCGGCGTAGATTGGAACAGGGCTTTACAGAAGGTATCGCTGAAAGAGAAGAGAAACCACGTTTGTCCCATTCTGGAACGCGAAGGAGGCCAAATCTTAGTTCTCCTGAGTAAAAACTTTCTTAGCAGTAAGTTTAAGTTCCCTATTCACAATATGACACAGAAAGCAAACTACAGCGTTTCCCTCAACCTGCTTAACTGAATCTAATTAAGTTTTCAGTTTTGTTAGAACAAAGTGTCCGCCCAGCACAAGCTGCTTTCTCCAATGTTCCCTGTGAGGGAGAAGGCTGGAGAGTCCAGGCCTAGCAAGGATTTGAATCCCCTGTTTTTCAAAGGGAATTTTGCATCCCAGGAAAGAAGGTACTAACGGCTTTCAAAGCCAAACAGGTAGATTGTCTGTCTTCCGCTAGAGGACAGCAGAAGAGGTTCAGTTTTGCTGATTAAAGCTTGTGTGCTTAACACGAGCATGTAGCTTCTTCCCTGCCTGAAAGAGAAAGCAAGAGCTTTTTCCTCTCAGTCTGGGGATGAACGGAGGACGATTCCCTTTCTGCGTTTAAAGTCCCTCTGTGTTACATGCCTAAGAAAGTTGCTTGTGCATTGTCTACCTGGATAAAGCATATGACGTTTCTCCCTTTCAAGTAGTTGAAGCCGTTCAGGGTTTCCAGCATTCCAGGAGGCAATCTGTGCTGCGCGGGTGAGAATACCGCTTTATAGACGGTATCGCTAAAAGACGAGAAACCGTGTTTCTCCCTTTCTGGAACGCGAAGGAGGCATAAACATAGTTGTGCTGAGTAAGGACTGTTAGCAGCAAGTGCAAGTTCCTCATTCACCACATGAAAGAGAGCAAAATACAGCGTTCTCCTTCAAGCTGCTTAACTGAATCTACTGCAGTTTTTAGTTTTGTTAGAAGAAACAGTCCACCTAACAGAAACTGCTTTCTCCAATGTTCTGTGAGTGGGATTAGGCTGGAGAGCCCGTGCCTAGCAAGGATTTGAATCCCCTGGTTTTCAAAGGGAACTTTCCATACCAGGGAATGATTGGACTACTGGATTTCAACGCCAAATTGGCAGATTGTGTGCCTTGAGTTAGAGGACAGCAGAACCGGTTCAGTTTTGCGGACTGAAGCTTGTGTGCTTAACACGAGCATGTAGCTTCTTCCCTGCCTGAAAGAGAATGCAAGAGCTTGTTGCTCTCAGTCTGTGGATGAACGGAGCACGATTCCCTTTATGTGTTTGAAAGTCCCTCAGTGTTACATGCCTAAGAAAGCTGCCTGGGCATTGTCTACATGGATAAAGTCTATGACGTTTCTCCCTTTCAAGCAGTTGAAGCCGTTCAGGGTTTCCAGCATTCCGGGAGGCATTCTGTGCTGCGCGGCTGAGAATACCCCATTACAGATGGTATCGTGAAAGGAGAAGAGAGAACGCGTTTCTCCCATTCTGGAACGCGAAGGAGGCCAAACCTTAGTTCTCCTGAGTAAAAACTTTGTTAGCAGTAAGTTTAAGTTCCCTATTCACAATATGAAACAGAAAGCAAACTACAGCGATTCCCTCTAACTCCTTAACTGAATCTAATTAAGTTTTCAGTTTTGTTAGAACAAAGTGTCCGCCCAGCACAAGCTGCTTTCTCCAATGTTCCCTGTGAGGGAGAAGGCTGGAGAGTCCAGGCCTAGCAAGGATTTGAATCCCCTGTTATTCGAAGGGAATTTTGCATCCCAGGAAAGAAGGTACTAACGGCTTTCAAAGCCAAATAAGTAGATTGTCTGTCTTCCGCTAGAGGACAGCAGAAGAGGTTCAGTTTTGCTGACTAAAGCTTGTGTGCTTAACACGAGCATGTAGCTTCTTCCCTGCCTGAAAGAGAAAGCAAGAGCTTTTTCCTCTCAGTCTGGGGACGAACGTAGCACGATTCCCTTTCTGCGTTTGAAAGTCCCTCTGTGTTACATGCCTAAGAATGTTGCCTGGGCATTGTCTACCTGGATAAAGTCTATGACGTTTCTCCCTTTCAAGTAGTTGAAGCCGTTCAGGGTTTCCAGCATTCCGGGAGGCATTCTGTGCTGCGCTGCTGAGAATACCCCTTTACAGACGGTATCGCTAAAGGAGAAGAGAAACCGCATTTCTCCCATTCAGGAACGCGAGGGAGGCAACATCGTAGTTGTGCTGAGCAAAATCTTTGTTAGCAGCAAGTGGGAATCCTCATTCACCACATGAAAGAGAAAGCAAAATACAGAGTTCTCCTTCAAGCTCCTTAAGTGAATCTACTGAACTTTTCAGTTTTGTTAGAAGAGACAGTCCTCCAACACAAGCTGCTTTTTCAAATGTTCTCTGAGTTGGAGAAGGATGGAGAGTGCGGGCTTAGCAAGTATTTGAATTCCTTGGTTTCCAAAGGGAACTTTGCATATCAGGGAATAAATGTATCGCTGGCTTTCATACCTAAACAGTCGGATTGTCTGCGTTCATCTAGAGGATGGTGGAAGAGGCTTAGTTTTGCTGATTAAATCTTGTGTGCTTAACAGGAGCCTGTAGCTTCTTCTCTGCCTGAAAGTGAAAGCAAGAGTTTCTTGCTCTCAGTCTGGGGATGAAGGGAGAAGGATTCACTTTCTGTGTTTGAAAATCCCTCTGTGTTACATGCCTAAGAAAGATGCCTGTGCTTTGTCTACCTGGATAAAGTGTATGACTTTTCTCCCTTTCAAGAGGTTGAAGCGGTTCAGGTTTTCCAGCATTCCGGGAGGCAGTCTGTCCTACGCGGCTGAGAATACGGCTTTACAAGCGGTATCGCTAAAGGAGAAGAGAAACCGCGTTTCTCCCATTCTGGAACGCGAGGGAGTCAAAACCATAGTTGTGCTGAGTAAATACTTTGTTAGGAGCAAGTGGAAGTTCCCCATTCACCACATGAAAGAGAAAGCAAAATACAGCGTTCTCCTTCAAGCTGCTTAACTGAATCTACTGACGTTTTCAGTTTTCTTAGAAGAAACAGTCCGCCCAGCACAAGCGGCTTTGTCAAATGTTCTCTGAGTGGGAGAAGACTGGAGAGTGCGGGCCTAGCAAGTGTTTGAATCCACTGGTTTACAAAGTGAACTTTGCATATCAGGGAATGAATGTACTACTGGTTTCAGAGCCAAACAGGCAGATTGTCTGCCTTCAGCTAGAGGACGGCTGAATACGTTCAGTGTTGTTGAGTAAACCTCTTGTTCTTAACAAGCGTCTGTATCGTCTTCCCTGTCTGAAAGAGAAAGCAAGAGCTTGTTCTTCTCAGTCTTGGGGGGAAGAGAGAACCATTCACTTTTTGTGTTTGAAATTCCCTCTGTGTTACATGCCTAAGAACGTTGCCTGTGCATTGTCTACCTTTATAAAGCCTATGACTTTTCTCCCTTTGAAGTAGTTGAAGCCATTCAGGGTTTCCAGCTTTCCGGGGCATTCTGTGCTGCGCGGCTGAGAAGAACACTTTACAGACAGTATCGCTAAAGGAGAAGAGAAAGCGCGTTTCTCCCATTCTGGAACACGATTTAGGCAAAACTGTAGTTGTGCTGAGTAAAAACTTTGTTAGAAGCAAGCATAAGTTCCCCTGTTCACCACATGAAACAGAAAGCCAAATACAGCGTTCTCCTTCAAGCTGCTTAACTGAATGTAGTGAAGTTTTCAGATTTGTTAGAAGAAAGAGTCCGTCCAGCACAAGTTGCTTTCTCAAATGTTGTATGAGTCAGAGAGGCTGCAGAGTGTGGGCCTAGCAAATGTTTGAAGCCCCTGGTTTTCAAAGGGAACTTTGCATACCGGGGAATGAAGTTACTACTGTCTTTCAGAGCCAAACAGGCAGATTGTCTGCCTTCAGCTAGAGGACTGCAGAAGAGGTTCAGTTTTGCTGAGTAAATCTTGTGTGCTTTACACGAGCCTGTAGCTCCTTCCCTGCCTGAAAGAGAAAGCAAGAGCTTGTTGCTCTCAGTCTGGGAATTAAAGGAGAACGATTCACTTTCTGTGTTTGATAAACCCTCTGTCTTAGATGCCTAAGAAAGTTGCTTGTGCATTGTCTACCTGGATAAAGTGTATGACTTTTATCCCATTCTAGTAGTTGAAGCTGTTCAGTTTTCCAGCATTCCGGGAGGAATTCTGTGCTGCGCGGCTGAGAATACCGCTTCACAAATGTTATCGCTAGAGGAGAAGAGAAACCGTTCTTATTTTTCTAATTCACTGGAATCACGGAGATCACTTGTGTATGTTGCAGTACCAGAAAACTCTGTGTTAGCAGTCTATGAGGAGAACAGTCTTAGAAACCTGCAAGTTCCACCAGAGTCAAAAGACAGAAGTTTGCAGCAACCAGAGTTTATTACACTATTACTTGAGCAGTTTGAATGAAAAATGAGCAATTCTTCCCTACAGAAGCCCCAGATGTGCCTTGGATTTCCTAATGTCAATTTAGCAGACATTACCAGCTTATATGATTTTCCAGCGGTTATTACTGAGTTTATTTCGCTGTAATTGTATTTTTCCTGAAAGCTTTACACCCCTACCTTATGTATAGACGGGAATTAATAAAATACCTTAATTCATTGAGTAATGATTTGCTCTTGTGGTAGACAGTCTTACTAGGCAAGATCATTGTCTACCGTGATAGATTATTAGCGAAGACCTGAATAATTGCAATAAGGTCTCATAGAGGAAGTACAGACAGTTAGGGAAGCAAGTAGCAGGGAATACCAAGAGTGATGGGAAAACAAAAAGCAAACAAAGACCATTGCTGTTGAATCAATTCTGACTCCTAGCGACCCCATAGGTAAGAGTAGAGCTGCCCATAGAGCTTATATTGCCTGTTGCTGTTGTTAGGTGCCGTCGAGTCTACTCTGACTCATAGTGACCCCATGTACATTTTTACAGACGCAGACCTCCACAACTTTCTCCTGAGAACACCTAGGGTATCAAAGCGCTGCCCATTCAGTTAGCAGCCAAGTACTGTGCTACCAGGGTTCCTTATCTATACTTGCTCTTTATAATTTTCAAAATACGAGTAGTGAGTCAGCCTTACACTTTCGCTGTAAAAGCCTCCTAGAGCATCCCCTGATCTTATTTCTTGCAAACCTATGGTTGAGACACCCCAAAATGTAGAACTCAAACTTGTGAACTCTTTTATTTACCTTATTGTGTGGCTCCTTTTGTCTCCCAGGCATCCATCTTTATGTGTCTGAAGTCAATCACATTATGAAAATTCTGAGCGTCTAAGATGCTTCCCAGTTTTGATAGACAGATGTCCTGTGAAACTAGAGGAGCATAACTTTGCTCTTCTAGGTGACAGAATCTATTATTACTAGAGTATTTTAGGGTAGAAGCAACCATCCAAGAAACCCATTGCCATCGAGTAGATTCTGACTCCTAACAAACCTATAGGATGGAGTAGAACTGCCCCATAGTGTTTCCAAGGAGTGGCTGGTGGATTTGAACTGCCAAGCTGTTGGTTAGCAACTCAGCTCTTAACCACTGTGCCACCATGGGGCATTTTATTAAACCCCAATGTTGGGCCGATCTTTGAAAACTTCCGATTTTGTATGTTTAGGGTAAGTCCTAAGCTTTTCTATTTTTCCCAGGTTTTAGGAAGCTTCACAAGCTAGCTCAATATGACCCAGTAGGAAGGGACTGCTTAGGAAACATATCATAAGTGCACCTGATATCAGCAATAGGCACTTCAATTTCAAGGTCTCCACTATTGCTAAGTATTGCTCCTTACCTATATATAGAGTAACCTTAATGTTGAACCTGCTGCTCACCAGCTTCTGTGGGAAAAGCTAGTTTTTGACATAAAGCAAACACTGCCCGCTAGCTTAACTTCTAAGTAGGTGTAAGAAAACCAATTCTAAAGTTAGCTGAATTGTGGGTAGAGAAGCACCACCAATAGGTGGATGAACACTTTGTCACTGGTGTGTTACAAAATAAGTATTAAAATTGAGTACTGAGATAATGTTATAGTAAATTGATAGAATAATATTATGGCAAATGAATAGAATAATAAAATGAGCTTATGTTGCCTGTTGCTGTTGTTAGGTGCCGTCGAGTCTACTCTGACTCATAATGACCCCATGTACAACAGAAGGAAACTCTGCCAGGTCCTGCGCTGTCCTCACAATCATTGCTATGTTAGAGCCCATTGTTGCAGCCACTGTGTCAATCCATCTCGTGAATGGTCTTCCTCTCTTTCACTGACCCTCTACTTTACCAAGCATGATGTCCTTCTCCAGAGATTACTCCCTCCTTATAACGTGTCCAAGGTATGTCAGATGAAGTCTCCCCATCCTTGCTTCTAATGAGCATGCTGGCTCTACTTCTTCAATATATGTACCATATTGGCTACATCTTTTTATTGTTGATTTATTATAAATTAACTTTTACTTATTAGAAAATTATTAGTCTTCTTCATGTGGGGCCCTGGTGGCACAGAGCTGAAGAGCTTGGCTACTAATCAAAAGGTCAGCAGTTCGAATCCACCAGCCCCTCCTTGGAAACCTTATGCGTTACTTCTACTCTGTCCTATAGGGTTGCTATGAGTCACAATCGACTCGAGGGCAATAGGTTTGGGGTTTTTTCTTTTCTTTTCATATTGAAAATAAAATACTGCTCATTGATAGTTTGAGAAGCCAAAAAATATGACATTGGTTAAAGAAAGAAGTTAAATTATTTGCTTTGGGAGATTTTTGGATCCTCCCTCTGTAATAATTCAGATATAATTTTCCTCCTTTGAAACCGCATTAGACATTAGTATCATTTATATGACATTCTTCACTTGCTCACTCCAAACCCCTCAAAATTTACATATGCAAAGATGTGGAGGCACTATTTATGGAGTTTGATACGTAATGGTCCCGAATCGGACTCATATGTTCCCTGGTTGCAGTGCCTGTGGATACACAGTTTTTGCTCTTGCCTTCACTTCTGGGAAGGAGCCCTGGTGGGCCAGGGGCTAAAGCATTTGACTCCTAACCTAAACGTCCCAAGTGTTATTGACATCCAAACCCTTTGTCTTTTTATATAATGATTTCAATTATTTAAGGAATCCTAAAAATTCACTTCAGTTGATGAAACTCGAATGTTTAAAAAAAATTATAATTATAAACATATGAAGAACACGTTTGCCAATTCAACGTTTTTCAAGTATACGATTTCATAAAGCACATTACACCAATTACATTGTGCAATCATCACCAGTATCCTCTGCCAAATTTCATAACCTCATAAAGAAAAACTCTATGTTGCATAAGCAATGCTCTCCTCCTTTCCCTGTCTCTCCCACCCCTGGTTAGCACTATTAAACTCTAATCTCTATAACTTTACCTATTCTAGGTATTTCATAGTAGTGAAACCTTGCATTATTTGTCTTTTTATGATTGCCTAATTTTACTTAACAAGTTTTCAAGGTTCATCCATGCTGTGGCATGTCTCAGGAGTTTATTTCCCTTTATGGCAGAGGAATATTCCATTGCATGTATGTACCCCATTTTATTTATCCTTTCATCTATGGATGGATATTAGAGATGTTTCTACAATTTGACTATTGTGAATAGTGCTGCAGTGAACATTGTTGTATATGTATCTGTTTTCCTCACTGCTTGCAAGTACAAACAATTTGCTCAGAGCTATTTTATGGCAGTATGCTGGTAGTTTCTTAAAATTTATTAATAAACTTCTTTACAACTTGGGCAATACATATTTTTGTTTTCTCCTCCCACAATTTTTTATAGTTGCAAGATTTTAACTTTTGTACCAAACTGTATGACTTTAGGTATATTTCAAAACATATCACAAAAATCACAAGTCAAGATGATTAAATTTATCTTAAAATTCTAACCTATTTCTTGTTTCACTGCATTTTGCTTCCTAGTCTACTTTAGGATATCATGACCCAGTATAGATACGTTGAAGATTCTTCTCCTTCGTGATTACTTTTTGAAAGTCAACCTCAGAGCTCCTTCCTGAGGTCAGGCCGGTGTCTTCTGCAGTTTTCTCGATACTGTTCAAATTGAAGTTGCTGTTTTATCAGGTTTGGAACAGTCCCGGATTTCATCGAGGAAGTCAGTGGAAGCTTGTATGGTCTTTTCAGTCACTTCATATGTATGTGTAAGCTGGACAATAAAAAAGCCAGACGGAAGAAGAATGGGCACCTTCAAATTATGTTGGTGAGGAATATTGAATATACTGTGGACTGTCAGAAAAGCGAGCAAATCAATCTTGGAAGAAGTACAGCAGAATGCTCCTTGGAAGAAAAGATGACAAGTGTGAAAAGCTCACTTACTTTGTATACATCATCAGGAAAGACTAATCGCTAGAAAAGGACATCCTGCTTGGTAGAAGGTCAGCAAAATCAAGGGAAACCCTCAAGGAGATCAACTGATAAAATACTTGCAAAAATGTACTCAAACATATTAAAGATGATGAACTGGCAATGTTTCCTCCTGTTATACATAAGGTCACTGTGAGTAGGAGCCGACTTGAAGGCTACTACGAAAAACAAATAGTTACATTAGCCTGGAAAGTCCAATTTTGCAGTCCCTTCTGAGCATCCGTCAGGTACGTAATGCAATGGGAATCAGTGTGGCTATGTGTGGCGCTGGGTTTGGACACAGCTGACTATGGAGTAGGAGAGG
The DNA here is from genome assembly GCA_030035585.1 of Dugong dugon. Lineage (NCBI taxonomy): Eukaryota > Metazoa > Chordata > Mammalia > Sirenia > Dugongidae > Dugong > Dugong dugon. Next base: position 26,593,233 of record CM057464.1, read on the forward strand.
GAGCCTGGGCCAGGTGGTGGTGTAGGGTTTCATGAGCTGCGTCAGGATCTTCAGCTTTGTGTCCCAGGTGTGCCTCAGCATGAGAGTGGAGCACAGTCTGCCCCTGGATCAAGGCTCCCATGCTGTCATCAGTCTTGGCTTCAACATCTCCTAGTGATCCACCTTATTTTATTGTCTTCATAGCCCTCCTCAATACCAAAAATGGTCTTGTCCTTTTGTTTGTCTCATTGGTAACTGTTAACTGCACCCTGCACTCCCAAGTCTCTGAGTTTCAGGATGGCAGACCTGGTTCATCTATATATCACGGCATTCCAGGCCTGAAACACCATCTGCAGTGAACCCCAGCCCACTCCTGTCGGCCACAGTTCATGCTACAAACAACCCGTCCTAGCCCCTCCCCTAGAGCAAGACTTGTCCTGCTGCACCATAGCTGACCTACTGGCTCTGCCCATTGCACAAGGAGGTGAAAACCTCATGCCCACAGACAAGCAAACAACAAAGAACGCACAGCCCACTTGCTCAGACATAACCAAATAAAACAAAAAAGGGGGACAGAACAAAGAAGTCTACAATAAATCAACAAACAAAATAACTACTGAATGTCCTGAAGACAGCAGAAAATTGAGAACATAAAAAAACAGGACAGGGTGGTTCCAGTGGGCATCAAAATAAAACACCAAATGACTTTCCAGTCGAAGAAAAGGCACTAGAACTACCTGATAGGGAATCCAAATCTCTAATAGTCAGAGCTACCCAAGAGTTGAAGCAAAAGGTAGACACCAATGAGGAAAAAATAGACAAAATCAAGGAAAAGGCAGTCAAAATCACGGAAAAGACAGATAAAACAATAGAAGAATTCAGGAAAATGACACATGAACCAAACGTCAAAATTAATTCACAACTAGAAATCATACAAAAACAGTACTTAGAAATCCAAAAGATAAACAACAAGATTTCAGAAATGGACAGTGTCATAGGCATTCTGAGGATCAGGTTTGAAACGATGGAAGACAGGAATTGCAAAATTGAAGACAAATACTTGGTGTCATGGATCGAACTGTGTCCTCCAAAAATATATGTGAACTTGGTTAGGCCATGATACCCAGTATTGTGTGGTTGCCCTCCACTCTGTGATTGGAATTTGATGTTAAAGAGGATTCGGGTGGGATTGTAACACTCTTACTAACGTCACATCCCTGATCCAATATAAAGGGAGTTTCCCTGGACACTGCCCTGCACCACCTTTCATCTTACAAGATAGAAAAGGAAAGAGAAGCAAGCAGAGAGTGAGGACCTCATAGCACCAAGAAAGCAGTGCCAGGAGCAGAGCACATCCTTTGGATGTGGGTTCCTGCACAGAGAAGCTCCTAGACCAGGGGAAGATTGATGACAAGAACGTTCCTCCAGAATTGACAGGAAAACACTTCCCCTGAAGCTAATGCCCTGAATTTGGACTTTCAGCCTACTAGACTGTGAGAGAATAAACTTCTGTTTCTTAAAGCCATACACTTGTGGTATTTCTGTTACAGTGGCACTCAATAACTGAGACACATGGATAGCACTCTTTTTAGGAAAAAATTAGAAAAAAGAACTAAGAAAAATGAAGAAAAGCTGAGAATGATGTGGGATACATTTAAAAACAAAACTCTGTGAGAGAGCAGAGTTCTAGAACAGGGGGAGAAAATGGAAAACACGGAGAGAATCACTGAAGAATTGCTGACAGAAAACTTCCTTAAGTCATGAAAGATGGAAAGCTGACCATCCCAGAAGCTCAACGAATCCCATATAGGATAAACCCCAAAAGAAAATCATCAAGGCATATCATAATCACACTGGCTAAAACCAAAGACAGAGAAAGAATGCTGAGAGCAGCTCAAGAAAACCACAAAGTCACATACAGAGGGGAAACAACAAGACTAAGCTCTAACTACTCGGCAGAAACCACGGAGGCAAAAAGACAATGGTATGACATATATACAATCTTGAAAGAAAAAACGGCCAGCCAAGAATAATATAGCTTGTGAAACTCTCGTTCAAATATGATGGTGAAACTAAGAGCCTGAATCTAAGATGCAAGGTCACACCAGCCAGATACCAACTTAGGAAATGAACTCCCAAGGATTTTTCAAAACTAAAAGACTTACAACTGGGATACTGAGAGGTTAGTCTGTAAATGGCAACACTATCAGAACAAGAAAAGACAGAATAAAGGGTGTAGGTATAGAACTTTCTAAAGGAGAGGAAGGCAAGGAAATACCAAGTAATAAAAGACTGGTTCAAACCTAGGAAGATACAGGTAGCTTTCAAGGCAAACACAAAGAAAGTTAACACACCTACTCATCAAGAGAAAAAAGATAAACCTAAAGTCTCAGTAAGAAAAAAATCTAGAAAAACAAAAGAAATGAAAAAACAAACCCACAAACAAAAGGAATTCAGTATAGGAGAGTAAGAGGAACAAAGAAAATGTCAGCACCACAAAAAGAGCACTGCAAAATGACAGCAATAAACTCAACTCTATCAATAATAGCGTGGAATGTAAATGGCCTAAATGCACTCATAAAGAGACAGAGAGTGACAGAATAAATAAAAAAACAGGATCTATCCTATATTGTCTACGAGAGATACACCTTAGAAACAAAGACGTAAATTTATTAAAAATCAAAGGATGAAAAAAATATATAAAGCAAACAGGTACCCCAAAACAGCAGAAGTGATGATACTAATCTCAGATAAAATAGACCTTAATACAAAATCCACCACGAAAGACAAAGATGGGCATTATATAATGATTAAAAGGACGATCCATCATGAAGACGTAACCATACTTATTATCTGGGCACCCAGTACGCTATATTTTGCCTTCTCTTTCATGCGGTGTATTGGGAACTTATACTTGTTGGGAACGTAGTTTTTATTCAGCAAAACTGCGGTTTTGTCTCTTTCGTGTTCCAGAACGGGGAAACGCCGTTTCTCTTCTCCTTCAGGGATACCGTCTGTAAAGCGGTATTCTCAGCCTCGCAGCATAGAATGCCTCCTGGAATGCAGTAAACCCTGAATGGCTTCAACTACTTGAAAGGGAGAAAAGTCATACGCTTTATCCAGGTAGACAATGCACAGGCTACATTCTTAGGCATGGAACACAGAGGGATTTTCAAACACAGTCAGTGAATCGTTCTCAATCCCCAGACTGAGAGCAACAGTCTCTTGCTTTCTCTTTCTGGCAGGGAAGAAGCTACATGCTCGCGTTAAGCACACAAGGTTTAGTCAGCGAAAGTGAACCTCTTCTGCCATCCTCTAGCTCAAGGCAAACAATCTGCCTCTTTTGCTTTGAAAGCCAAAAGTATGTTCATTCCCTGTTATGCAAAGTTCCCTTTGAGAACCAGGGGATTCAAATACTTGCAAGGCAGGCACCCTCCAGTCTTCTCCCACTGAGAGAACCTTTGAGAAAGCAGCTGGTGGTGGGCAGACTGTTTCTTCTAACAAAACTGGCAAAGTTCTCATCTCTAAAATCTACAGGAAAATCCAACAGCTCTACAAAAAGACAAGTAATGCAATTTAAAAAATCGGCAAAGGAAATGAACTGACACTTCACCAAAGAAGACATTCAAGTGACTAACAGACACTTGAAGAAATGCTCGCTATCACTAGCCATTAGAGAAATGTAAATCGAAACCACAATGAGATACCATCTCACCCCAGCATTACTGGCACGAATCAAAAAAACCAGGAAATAACAAACGTTGGAGAGGCTGCAGGGAGCTTGGTAGCCTTACCCACAGATGGTGGCAATGCAAAATGGTACAACCGTTTTGGAAAACCATGTGGCACTTCTTTAGAAAGCTAGAAACAGAAATATTGTATGATCCAGCCATCTCACTCCTAGGAATATATCCTAGAGACATAAGAGCCTTTACATGAATAGACATATGCACACCCATGTAAACTGGAGCATTGTTCACAATGGCAAAATGGTGGAAACAACCTTGATGCCCATCAACAGATGAATGGATAAACAAACTATGGTACATGGTACATGCGGTAAAGTGGAGTAGTATGCAAGTACAGTCATGAATATATGAAGTATCTCACAACATGGATGAATCCGGAGGGCATTACACTGAGTGAAATAAGTCAATCACAAAACGACAAATATTGGATGAGATCACTATTACAAAAACTCATGAAAAGCTTTACACAAAAAAGAAACAATCTTTGATGGTTATGAGGGAGGGGAGGGGTGGGGATGGAAACAACTCCCTGAGGGACCAAATTCCTGGGCTGAGGGCTGTGGAGACCATGTTCTCAGGGAACATCTAGCTCAATTGGCGTAACATAGTTTATAAAGAAAATATTCTACATTCTACTTTGGTTAGTAGCGTCTGAGGTCTTAAAAGCCTGTGAGCAGCCATCTAAGATACTTCACTGGCCTCACCCTGTTGGGAGCAAGGGAGAAAGAAGAAAACAAAAGACGCAAGGGAAAGATTAGTCCAATTTACTAATGGACGACAACTACCAAAGCCTCCACCAGACTGAGTCCAGTACAACTATCTGGTGCCCGGCTACCACAACTGACTGCTCTGACAGGGATGACAATAAAGGGTCCTGGACAGAGCTGAAGAAAAATGGAGAATAAAATTCTAACTTACAAAAAAAAGACCAGACTTACTGGCGTGACAGAGACTGGAGAAACCCTGACAGTATGGCTCCCGGACACCCTTTTAGCTCAGTAAGGAAGTCACTCCTGAGCTTCACTCTTCATCGAAAGATTAGACAGGCCCATAAAACAAAATGACACTAAAGGGGCACACCAGCCCAGGGGCAAGGACTAGAAGGCAGGAGGGGACAGGAAAGCTGGTAATAGGGAACCCAAGTTCAAGAAGGGAGAGTGTTGGCATGTCTTGGGGGTTGATAACCAATGTCAAAAAACAATATGTGTACTAACTGTTGAATGAGAAGCTAGTTTGTTCTATAAACCTTCATCTAAAGTACAATAATTTAAAAAAAGAAGAAGACCAAGGAGCCAGGAGAGGCTAGATCATATATGGCCTCATAGGGCTGAGCAAGAGTTTGGATGCTAAAATAAACCTATTACTGAATGTTGAACAACTTCTCCATCTTTAAATACCCCTCCCTAAATCCATCACCCTTCAGCTAAAGACTCATTGCCCTCTAGAACCAAACTTCAGAGTGTTGCTTCTGGTCTTCTGGTACCGTTGTCCTTGAAATTCCCTCCAATCAGGCTTTTGTTCCTACCCCTCCATCTGCTACTTATGGTCATCAGTGACCTCTGATTGACAAGACCAAGGATCACTTCTCGGTCCACGTCTTCCTTGACAGTGGCAGCATTTGGCATGGTTCATCACCCCCTTCTCCTTCTGGAAACATTAGATTCCCTTGCTTCAGTCTCCAGATCTTCTTCCTACCCCACTGACTTCCTTCACTGATTCCTGTGCTTAATCCTCCTCTCTTCCTGTGGTTGGAGGGCTCCAAGGCTCCACCTTCGGACCCTTACTCTTTCTTTCATACAAGTATTCTAGGTGACATCGTTGAGGATGGGGGTTTGCAAAACCACCTACATGTCAACACATCCCTGGACCCTTGAACTTCAGACACAAAAAGACAGCCCCCCTCCCACCATTTCACTAAATGAAACTGCCTTTTCACCCAGCTGCTCAAGCAAAAACCTTTAAGAATCTCTCTGTCTCTCTCTTTACACATGTACACACACACACACACACACACACACCTGATCCCTGAGCAATTCCTGCCAGTTCTACTTTCACTTTAGATATAGAAAACAACCACATGCAGCCACCTACATTGGATTCTTTCAGTGGCCTTCAACTGGTTTCTCCCTGTTCTGCTTCTGGCCTCCTCTGGTCTGGTCTTTATACAGGAGTCAGTGGTATTCCTTTACAATGGAACTCAGAGAGTTCTTCCAATGAATGAACAAGTCCTTCCTAAGCAAGATACAATGATATTTAATTACAACTTTTTTTTTAAAAGAACTACACATTAGAGAAAAGCAAATAACACCTGGGAGAGAAAATTGTAATAAATTATCAAATAGTTAATGTCCTTAATTTAAGAAAAACTTAGGCTAACAAGATAAAAGTTAAACAAAAATAGAAAAATAGACAATGTGCATAAGTAAAAGAAATTTAATGAACCCTTTGATAGGAAGAATAGTTCTCCCCCACCTCTATATCGTCATCCTAATCCCTGGAACCTGTGACTATGTTACGTTCTGTAACATGGCAAAGGGGGATTAAGGTTGCGGATAGAATGAAGTTTGCTGATCAACTGACCTTAGAGGGGAGATCAACCTGGATTATCCTAGTAAACCCAGTGTGATTACAAGGGTGCTTATATAAGTGAAAGAGGGAGGCAGGAAAGAGAGTCAGAGTGAGGTGAGATGAGAAAGACTTAAGTCACATTACCGGCTTTAAATATTGAAGGAGGTCAAGAGCCAAGGATGTGGGCAGCCTCCAGAAGCTGGGAACGGCAAAGAGATAGATTCTTTCTTAGAGCCTCCTGAAGGCACATTGATTTTACCCAGTGAGACTCATTTCATGTCTGATCTCCAGGACTATAAACTCACAAATTTGTGTGGTTTTGAGCCACCAAGTTTGTGTTCACTTGTTACAGCAACCATAGGAAATTACTACAGACACCAACATGGAAGGATGTTCAACATCACTGTCCAGGAAAGACACACAAATCCAAAGAGATGATCAGTTTTGTTATTTTATCTACTAGATTGACATTAAAGAAGTAATATATATATATATATATATATATATCAACATACTGGTAAATGGGTGGTGAAAGAAATAATGAATTCAAACTTCTAGAGGGCCATTTGATAATACACAGAACAATATTATGTGTACTCATCCTCTGACCCAATAGATTGCTAGGAAAATATGAAAAGGATTTTTTTTAAGTGGCTTTCTGGAAGTATAACTGGCATACAATAAACTTCACATATTTAAAGTGTAAAATTTCATCAGGTTGTATAAACTGTGACATCTCCACAATCAATATAGGGCTCATACTCATCGTCTTCCAAAGTTTCTTTGTTCCCTTTATAATTCCACCTTTCTTCCCTCCATCTCCTCCCACCACTACTGTACATACTATCACTATAGATTAGTTTACATTATCTAGAGGTTTTATATATATATCTATATTTTTTTAACAGAATCGCTTAGTATGTATTCTTATGTATCTGGCTTCTTTCACTCTGCGTGATTATTTTAAGATTCATCCATCCTGTAATGTACAAGGTTTCTTAATGGCAGAATTATCTCTGATAGGAAAACATTATAAACCTAAATGTGAAACAATGGAATTAATTAAATAAATCATGGTTCCCTACAAGAGAATACTCTGCAGCCGCCAAAAAAAAAAAAAAAAAAAAAAACAAGTAAAATGGGCAGTATCGGATTAAGGAGGATAGCCTCAGGATTTAATAAACAGAGAACAAGCAGCATAGAATAATGTGTATATTATTATCTTTTGTGTGTGTCTGTGTAGTTTTGAAAAACTGAATCATATTTGTATTCCTGGGAAAATACACAAGAAACTGTGAAAAATAATTATCTTTGAGGAGATGGAAGAAGTGGAGAAAGGTTATTACTTTAAACTTTTTAAGCCGAGCAGTGAGAAACATCAAATCACGTTTCTACCTATTTCGGCCGTAAAATAAGGCAAGAAAGCTTATTGTTTTGGTGGGATTGTGTTCCGTTTTTGCCCTCTTTATGCTTTCCTCTGATTCACGGGCTCACCATGAGTAGGAATTGACTGGAAGGCAATGGGTGTTTGATATTATGAAGACAATAATGTTTTTCTTCCTAATGAAGTGTGCTAATTGTTCCATTCAGTCCCTTGCCTGCGAACCCCACTCTATCCCCCTCCAACTCCTCCGTTCCTTCTGGGTGGTCAGCTCAGCGGAGGCCGGCAGCTGGCCTGACCATTTGTGGGCATGAGTCATGGTGTGGCACCTAGACCGTTTGTGAGTTGGCACCTGACAGCATTGAGGACTGGCGGCAGGCAGCTGGCAGGCTATGTAGGTGAGTGCCTGCAGTGGGTGGTGGACGTGTAGAGTGGATTTGCGATGTGGGGACAGTTACAGAGCTCGTGAAGATCTTGAGCTACTCTTTCTCGGGAGCTGCCTGAGCTCTGTCGGTGGAAGATCGCCAAGAGTGTGATCTGGGTTCCGAGCGGTCCTCGGTTACCGCCTGGGGTCCTAGACTGGGAACTGTAGGGAGCGAGTCGCAATTTATGCACAGTGTCCCGGCTGAGTTTCTTTGGGGGCCCCAGGAAGCTTCTGGAGCCCGAGGGGACAGAGTTTTGTTCTGAGAGGCGCACTCGGGGTGCAGCCCTGGGTCCGGCCGGAGTTCAGACAGGAGTCATGTAATTCATATAAGGTGTGGGCCGTAGGCAGTGGAATAGGTTCGTTGCCCAAGAGACTCTAATTTGTCATCTAAAGGTCACTTTGTAGCTCCTTTGCTTTGAGAGTCATTTTTCCTCCTTTTGTTTTATTCAGCGACGTGTTGTTGCGGTGGAAGAGTTGTTCTTCTGTTGGCTTTGGCAAACCTTTTGGAACATCTGCCAATTCTTTGCTGCTTGTGCTATAGAGTTGAGATAATGGCTCCTTTGGGACATGTGGTCCTCATCAGGAGGACGAGGATGGAAGGTAGCCATTTTCCTTTGAGCTGGAACTCCTGCATATTTGGAAGGTAAGAGCTACTGTGCCTGTGGATGTTTTCAACTTTAAAAAGGTGACAATAGCCTCGTAATAGTGAACAAACTAGAACAGGGCTCTAAAACTTGTTCTTTCCTTCAAATTCCCTTGGTAATTCCTCCATAACTTTGTTAACTTGACGTAATTGTTTATTACCAAATGGGATTTTGAAGATAATGTGAATAGAGTTGTGTTTTTCAAACCAAACATAAATTTTAAAGTTCATTTGATAGACTCTTTAGATTAAGAAAGATGTAGGTGATTCTCAAATTCTGATTCGCTCAGGCAGTCATGAAAAGGCAATTGTGTTCATCTAAAATCATCTGTCATTGGCCACTAAGGGTCACTATAGAGCAACGAAGGATTGCTGTTATACTTGACTCTGCTCTTTTTGGAGAAATGAAAATGGAAGGGAAAATCCTCCTGCTTGTGTTTGACAACATTTCCTATTTGGTTGCCTTTCCGCTTCAGTGGTGCTAAACACGCGATGCTCATGATCAGGTTTTCTTAACAGAATTTCCTTTGCTAGATTATGCCACACATGACTTAATTTTAAAATTTTAGGGGTAAAGAACTTTATTTATTAAATATAATTTCTCACTACTATTTCTTTAGAGTCCTAGAGAATAGCAATTCTTCACAGTGTCTTGACACACCAACGTTGTGCTTGTGTGTGTGGTTCATAAAACCTGCTGCCGTCTCATAGTGACCCTATAAGGAAGAGTAGAACTGCTCCATAGGGTTTCCAAGGAGCACCTGGTGAATTCAAATTGCTGACCTTCTGGTTAGCAGCCATAGCTCACTGTAGCTCTTCACCACTGTGCAACCAGGGCTCTGCGTTGTTAATAGTGCTAGTTATATATGCATTTGAGGTTTTTGCTTTCTTTTCAGTTGGGTTATACTTAATGTAAGACGACTTTAAGATATCGGTCTCACATTTCCACTTCTCTCAAATAGAAGAAAAAATCGTTTCCTTAGAACTAGTACCATAGAGATTACATGTAACTCTGGGAAACCAAAGGGAGAAACACCTGTGATTATTTATAGCTCTTTACCAACATCATCCTATTTCCTTCCTGGACTCCCACAATCAGCCTTCTTACTGGTTTCCCTAGCAGTCCTCTTTGTCTTCCACAGTCCCTTCTCTGTACTGCAGGCAGAGTGTTTTTGTTTCAGGTTTTATTTTCCTTTTTTTAAATATTGTACTTCAGGTGAAGGCTTACAGAACAAATAGTTTCTCATGAAACAGTCGTACATATATGGTTTTATGACATTGGTTAATAACCCCGCAACATGTCAACCCTCTCCCTTCTCAACCTTTTCTTTGGTGAAAATATACATAGCCAAAGATACATCATTTCAAAAATTTCTACATGCACAGTTCAGTGACATCGACTACGTTCTTCCAATTGTGCTGCTATTGTCACTTTAGATGAAGGCTTACAGAACAAAATAGTTTCTCATTTAACAGTTACTACAAATGTTGCGCTATGACAATGGTTAACAACCTGACAACACATCAACACTATCCTTACTCAACCTGGGTTCCCTATCACCAGTTTTCCTGACCTCTTCTGCCTTCTGGCCCTTGTCCCTGGACTGCTGTGCCTCATTAGTCCCATTTGGTTTTATGGGGCTGTCCCCTCCGCGGCTGAATGGTGAACCTCGGAAATGACTTCACCACTGAGCTAAAAGGGTGTCTGGGGGCCATACTCTCGGGGTTTCTCCAGTCTCCTTTAGATCAGAAAACCCGGTCTTTTTTTTTTGTGAGTTAGAATCTTGTTCTACATTGTTCTCCAGCCTTGTCTAGAAATCTCTGTTGTGATCCTGGTCAGAGCAGTCAGTGATGGTAGCCAGGCACCATCTAGCTGTACTGGACTCAGTCTGGTGGAGGCCTTGGTAGCTATGGACCGTTAGTCCTTCGGACTAATCTTTTCCGTGTATGCTGTTCTCTTCATTCTCCCTTGCTCCCGAACGGATGAGGCCAGTGGAGTATCTTAGATGGCTGCTCACAGGCTTTTAAGACCCCAGAAACTACTCACCAAGGTAGAATGAAGAATATTGTCTCTATAAACTGTGTTATGCCAATTGAGCTAGATGTTCTCTGGGACCATGGTCCCCACAGCCTTCCACGCAGCAGTTCAGTCCCTCAGGGAGTTTGGATGTGTCTATGGAGCTTCCATGACCTTCTCTTACACAAGTTGTGCTGGTTTCCCCTGTATTGTGCACTGTCTCACCCTTCACCCAAGATACCACTTACCTATTGCCTATTTAGTATTTCCCACCCACACCTCCCATACCTGGTAACCAACAAAGATTGCTTTATTTTGTGTGGGAACTTTTTCATGGCTTTTTCAATAGAGGTCTCCTACAATAATTGTCCTTTTGTGATTGACTTATGTCACTCAGCATAATGTCCTCCAGTTTCATCCATGTTATGAGATGCTTCACAGATTCATCATTGTTCTTTCTCGTTGCATAGTACTCCATTGTGTTTATGTACCATAGTTTGTTTATCCATTCATATGCTGATGGGCATCTAGGTTGTTTCCATCGTTTTGCTATTGTGAACAAAGCTGCCATGAACATAGGTGTGCATATGTCTATTCGAGTGACAACTCTTATTTCTCTAGGACATATTCCTAGGAGTGGGATTGCTGGATCGAATGGTTATGTCTATTTCTAGCTTTCTGAGGAAGTGCCATACCATTTTCCAAAATGGTTGTATCATTTTGCATTCCAACTAGCAGTCCATAAGAGTTCTGATCTCCCTGCAGCCCCTCCAACATTTCTTATTTCCAGTGTTTTTGATTCGTGCCAGTAAGGCCGGGGTGAGATGGTATCTCATTGTGGTTTTCATTTGCATTTCTCTAATGGGTAGTGATCTCAAGCATTTCCTTATGTGTCTGCTGGCCATTTGAATGTCTTCTTTGGTGAAGGGTCTGTTCATTTCCTTTGCCCACTTTTTAATAGGATTATTTGTCTTTTTATTGTAGAAGTGTTGGATTTTCTTCTAGGTTATGGAGATTAGACCTCTGTCTGACTTGTACTGTCCAAAAATTTTTCCCAGTCTCTACGTTCTATTTTTACTCTTTTGGTGAAGTCTTTTGAAGAGCATAGGTGTTTGATTTTTAGAAGATCCCAGTTATCTAGCTTACCTTTGGGATTTGTGCATTGATGGTTATGGTTTGTATCCTGTTAATGTCGTGTATTAAGGCCTGTAGTGTGGGTCCTATTTTTCTTCTATGAACTTTATAGTTTTAGGCTTGATATTCAGGTCTTTGATCCATTTTGAAGTAGTTTTTGTATACGGCGTGATGTATGGGTCTTGTTTCTTTTTTCTTTTTTTTTTTTTTGCAGATGGATATCCAGTTTTGCCAGCACCGTTTGTTAAAAAGACTGTCTTTTCCCCCATTTGATGGACTTTGGGCCCTTGTCGAAAATCAGGTGACCATAGTTGGATGGATTTACATCTGGGTTCTTAATTCTTTCCCGTTGCTCAATGTATCTGCCATTGTACCAGTACCAGGCTGTTTTGACTACTGTAGCTGTATAGTAGTTTCTGAAGTCAGGTAGTGTGAGTCCTCCTACTTTATTCTTCTTCTTCAGTAGTGTTTTACTTATTCGGGACTTCTTCCCTTTCCATATAAAGTTAATGATTAGTATTTCCATCTTTTTGAAGAATGTTGTTGTTATTTGCATTGGGATTGTGTTGTTTTTGTAAATTGCTTTGGGTAGCATTGTCATTTTCACCATGTTGAGTCCACCTATCCATGAGCATGGTGTTTTTCCATTTATGTAGATCCCTTTGGGTTTCTTGCAGTAGTGTTTTGTAGTTTTCTTTGTATAGGTCTGTTAAATCCCTGGTTAGATTTATCCCTAAGTATTTTATCTTTTTAGGGGCTATTATAAACGGTATTGTTTTCCTGATTTCCTTTTCATCGTTCTCCTTATTGGTGTATAGGAATCCAACTAATGTTTGTATGTTTATCTTGTATCTTGCTACCCTGCTGAATCTTTCTATTAGTTCCAGTAGATTTCTCGTGGTGTCTTTAGGGTTTTCTATGTATAGTATCATATCATCCGCAAACAGGGACAGTCTCACTTCTTCATTACCAATTTGGATGCCTTTTATTTCTTTTTCTTGCCTTATTGCTCTAGCTAGTACTTCCAGCACCATGGTAAATAGGAGTGGTGATAAAGGGCATTCTTGTCTTGTTCCTGTTCTCAAGGGGAATGTTTTCAGCCTCTCTCCATTAAGAATGATGTTGGCTGTTGGTTTTGTATAGACGCCGTTTATTATGTTGAGAAATTTCCCTTCTATACCTATTTTAATGAGAGTTTCTGTCAGGAATGGGTGTTGGACTTTGTCAGATGCCTTTTCTGCATCAGTTGAGATGATCATGTGATTCTTTTCTTTCCTTTTATTTATGTGGTGGATTACATTGATTGATTTTCTAATGTTGAACCATACTTGCATACCTGGTATGAATCCTACTTGGTCGTGGTGTATTACGTTTTTGATATGATGCTGAATTCTATTGGCTAGAATTTTGATAAGAATTTTTGCATCTGTATTCATGAGAGATATTGGTCTGTCATTTTCTTTTTTGTATGATGTCTTTGCCTGGTTTGGGTATCAGCCTTACGCTGGCTTCATAGAATGAATTTGCAAGTGTTGCTTCCTTTTCAATGCTCTGAAATAGCTTGAGTAGTACTGGTACAAGGTCTTCTGAAAATGTTTTGTAGAATTCACCAGTGAAGCCATCTGGGCCAGGGCTTTTTTCGGTTGGGAGTATTTTTTATTCCCTTCTCAATCTCTTCTCTTGTTATGGGTCTGTTCAGATTTTCAACATCACATTGTTGTAGTTTGGGTAGGTGGTGTGTTTCTAGAAATTCATCCATTTCCTCTAAGTTTTCAAATTTGTTGGTGTATAGTTTCTCATAATATTCTGTTATAATCCTTTGTATTTCAGAGGGGTCTGTTGTAATGTCCCCCATTTCATTTCTTATTTGTGTCCTCTCCTGTTTTTCTTTTGTCTGTCTGGCCAGTGTTTTGTCAATTTTGTTGATTCTTTCAAAGAACCATCTTTTTTTGTTTTTGATCCTTTCTATTGTTTTTCTGTTCTCTATTTCATTTATTTCTGCTTTGATCTTTACTATTTCCTTTCTTCCAGTGGCTGTTGGATTTTTTTGCTATTCTCTTTTTATTTGTTTGAGTCCTGTAGTTAATGTTTTGATTTTGTCCCTTTCTTCTTTTTTGATGTGTGCGTCTATTACTATCAATTGCCCTCTGAGGACTGCGTTTGCTGTGTCGCAAAGGTTTTGGCATGATGTGTTTTCATTCTCATTTGATTCGAGGAATTTTTGGATTCCATCTCTGATTTCTTCTATTACCCAGTGATGTGTAAGCAGGACATTATTCAGTTTCCAAGTAATTGATTCTTTTTCCTTGCTCTGTCTGTTGTCAATTTCTACCTTGATGGCATTGGGTTCAGAGAAGACACTTTGAATTATCACACCATTTTGGATCCTGTTGAGGATTGCTCTGTGGCCTAAGATGTGGTCTATTCTGGAGAACGTTCCATGTGCATTGGAAAAGAATGTGTACTTTGCAGCGGTTGGATGGAGTGTTCTATATATGTCTATGCGGTCAAGTTGGCTGATTGTGCCCTTTCGGTCTTCTGTATCTTTGCTGAGTTTCTTCTTAGTTGTTCTGTCCTTTACTGAGAGTGGTGTGTTGAAGTCTCCTACTATGACTGTGGAACTGTCAGTTCCTCTTTTCAGTGTTGTTAGAGTTTGTTTTATGTATTTTGGAGCCCCGTCATTGGGTGCGTATCTGTTTGTTATGGTTATGTCTTCATGATGGATCGTCCCGTTAATCATTATATAGTGTCCTTCTTTGTCTTTTATGGTGGATTTTGTTTTAAAGTCAATTTTATCTGAGATTAGTATTGCCACTCCTGCTCTTTTTGGTAGCTGTTAGCTTGATATATTGTTTTCCAACCTTTGACATTTAATAAATTCATGCCTTTGTTTCTAAGGTGTGTCTCTTGTAGACAGCATATTGATGGATCCTGTTTTCTTATCCATTCTGTCACTCTCCATCTCTTTGTAGGTGCATTGCATCCATTTACATTCATTATGATTATTGATAGATGTGAATTTATTGCTGTCATTTTGTAGTGCTTTTTTTTGTGGTGCTGACGTTTTCTTTGTTCTTCTTACTCTCCTGTGCTGAGTTACTTTTGTTTGTGGATCTTTTTTTCATTTCTTTTGTTTTTGTAGGTTTTGTTTTTGCGGAGATTTTATGTTTTTCCTCTTTATTTTTATGAGACTGTTTGTTAACTTTCTTTGGGTTTACCATGAATTTTACCCTTATGTTTCTAAGTTTGAATCAGTCCACCATTAGCTGGTATCGCCTTGCCTTCCTCTCCATTAGAAGGTTCTATACTTATGCCGTTTTTTCCCTCTTTTATTGTTTTGATGTTGATGTCATTTACAGATTAGCTGCTCTCCTCTTGTATTTCTTTTGTTTTGGATAGTCCTTGAGAGCTCATTTCCTAGATTGGTATCTGGCTGGTACGATCCTGCATCCTAGATTCGGCCTGTGAGCTGAAGTTGTTTGTTGTCAGATCGAAAAACTCCCTTTAATAATTCTTGTGAGTTTGGTTTGGCTTTTACGTATTCCCTTAATTTCTGTTTACCTGGAAATTACCTAAATTCACCATCACATTTGAATGAAAGTTTTTCAGGATATATGATTCTTGGCTGGCAATTTTTTTTCTTTCAAGATTGTATATATGTCATCCCATTGCCTTTTTGCCTGCATGGTTTCTGCCAAATAATCTGAGGTTAGTCTTATTGTTTGTCCTCTGTATGTGACTTCTTGTGTTTCACGAGATTCTCTCAGGATTCTTTGTCTTTGGCTTTGGCGAGTGTTATTATGATATGCCTTGGTGATTGTCTTTTGGGATCTATCTTATATGGGGTTCGTGAGCTTCTTGGATGGACAGCTTTTCATCTTTCATGATATTGGGGAAGTTTTCTGTCAGCAGTTCATCAGTGATCCTCTGTGTGTTTTCTGTTTTCTCCCCCTGTTCTGGAACTCCAATCACTCGCTAATTTTTCCTTTTGGTTGTATCCCACATAACTTTCAGGGTCTCTTCATTTTTCTTTGTTCTTTTTTCTGAGTTTTCCACAACGAGAGTTGTATCCAAGTGTTTGTCTTCAATTCCACTGATCCTGTCTTCCACCATTTCAAATCTGCTTCTCAGCCCTTCTATGACACGGTCCATTGCTGAAATCTTGTGGTTTATCTTTTGGATTTCTAATTGCTGTTTTTGTATAATTTCTAGTTGTGAATTTATTTTGGCATTTTGTTTCTGCATTATTTTCATGAATTCTTCCAATTTTTTGTCTGTATTTTCCATGTATTTGTCTATTTCTTCCTCATATTTGTCTGCTTTTGGCTTCAGCTCTT